>CM054120.1:28629315-29059315 GCA_028673005.1 Tanypteryx hageni | reverse complement strand
CTATTTGGGCTGGATCCAGGAGAGCAGTGGAGATGACAGAGTATTACAGAGTGACCATCCAAGTTCTCAGCATAATGTGAGAATTACTGCAGGTCAACAATTGGCCATTGCAGCACTAGTCAACAGTTTGGTGAAGAATTAGCAATTTATTTTGAAATGCTAGTAAATGTTTTATTTGTGATTCAAGTTTCAGTGATTGTATTGACTTGATTTGACTGTTGGGTATTCTATTAATGAGGTGAAAATTAATGATGAAAACTGAGCAACAACATAAAGTAGGCCAAGGTGCAAATAACTAAAATTGGGAGGATAATTATTTCATTGACACTTAAAAGAGCATTTTAAGACCACAAGAATGCATTTTATTTGAGAATTGTTTCATAAAAAATGATTGAAGGTTTAAAAAATTATGATATCAAGTTGTTTTCTGTTACAACAAACAGCTGCTTTACAAGCATTTTTTTACTGTTATCCACTCGCATTGTAGTGGACTTTTACTGTATATACAGGGATTTATACATCAATATGTACAGCGATATATACAGTGATATTTGGGTGAGAGAAGTTCCATTAACAAAGGTGAAATCGAAAGCGTGTTTTGGGGGTGGTAGCCTCCGGTGTTCCAGCTGATCTCTCAGCCAAAATCCCAGGTGAATTCAGGAGGTCTTGTCGTGAAAGGGTTACCTGCATATAATTATATCTGTTTTCGAGTAAGGTTTAATGTACACTGATTATGAAAAATTAAACCATGTCCCATATGACATGCCATTAAATTACCTTAGATCACAAATGTGTTAGCGATACAAAGATATTAATCAAATTGCCATTTAAACTCAGGCTACTTCTTTATGTATGGATGAAAGGAGAGTTTTAAATTATCCATGCAAGGAAAATTAGCACACTCAAAATTAGTTAACCATTCCTTATCCAGTAAAATTAATACAACTTATGGTTCTATGTAATTGGGATTATGAAGGGATTAGTAAGAGAGAAAATGAACTGACCCCCACCTGCTGCAGCTTATAATGGTTAATGATATCTTGATCAGCAGGGCAACTTTGAGTGAAGGCATCTAGCTGGTACATATGATACATGTACTGCCATAGGTTGGTCATGTCAGCAGGTATCTCAAAATCTACAAAGTATTTTCCTGAAAATAAGCAAACATTACATTACCATGTATTTTCTACAAGATAATTTGATCCTGATTATAACAAAGACATTAAAATATTTGATAAGGCACAGATATAAATTTATTTAGACCATTATTTCCCCAGATTAATTTTTTAAATTTAATTGTTTTTTTAATGAAAACTTTGTTTGAAGCCTATTGATCTCATATACTGAGTATTATTATTTTACCACTATTTGTTCATGCTTTTTTTGGATGGTAACTTAAGTTGCCACTGGGCACATGACATCTTTTTCTTAACACATTTTTATGCAGTAGCTGAATTCCTAATACAGTGGGTTCCCATTATTTGTGGGTGTTACATATCATAAAGTGGCTGCAAATACCAAAACAGCGAATACCAGGGAATTTTTCCTCATAAAAATACAATATATAAGGAGTGGTTACGTTCAGATTCACCGCTAAAATCACTCATGTGACGAAAAAAGGGGAATTTTCTCTCATAAGATTTCATGTTATAAGGGAGATTAGGTTTAAGTCATTGCCACTGTACCTTACGACATCCAAACTAAGAAAACAAGTCCATTTACGGACATTCCGGCCATGAAAGGGTTAATATACTGGACAGTACATACACTGAACATTGCCTAATCTTAATATAAATGAAAATAACTTACACTACATAAATACAAATGAAAAACATGATAAAAAGGATAAACATATTGCATGATAAAACTCGTGAGAATCTCAGATAAGATGTTCACGGCACTATTCCAAAACAAAGCACATGTTGCAGATATATAATAACACACAGAAGATGGTAATATGGCGTATTAACTCACTTCCTTACACTAGTTACAATGAATAAAAAACTAATTACCAACATAGTATAATCATTATTAATAGCTAAAAATAAACAAAATAGGTCAGAAAATAAAATAAAACCAGTTGAATGAGGAAGTCACTGTTGAACAAGTGGCATGCAAGTCGACTTCTTACCCCACCATGGCAAGTAGTCGGAGTGATGAATAAGATAAACAAAAAACTGCGGATACCAAAACATTGTTCCATAATGCACGCATAACGAATTAGTGAAATGACAAATATCAAATCGGTCAATACAGGGGACCCACTGCACATTAGGGATGATCAAAGAACACATTTTTTAAAATTCAATATCCGACTATGTGGAAAATATGCTGGCTATGACCAGCAGCACGCATAAAAAATTATTTTGAAATATCTTGAGGTGTCCCAAGCACCCAAAATTTTTGAAAATCACCAATTTCTAACTCTATTCAGAACAGAGCGTGCTTGTAGTGTAGCTCTTCACTAATTTCAGTGATTCTGTACTGAAATTACCCAGAACTCAAGGGCAGGTTCCGCCTGAACACATCCCAACCACCCTGCCATATATGGGCACTCTGGGTTGTAATCTGCTTTAGTCTGAAATATGCACATGATCCTTCATGTCTCTAGTTTGGCATGAATAAACCTATCTCTGATCCAGCGACAGCCTTGGCAGATTCCATCACCAGCTTTGTACCCTTCTCTACACTCTTTGTGGCATGGAAATTTCGGTACCTCTATCACAGGAGTATTGGTGACCGCCAGGAATTCTTGCAGTTCCTGATCCATGAAGTGTAAATTTGAGGAGGCTGTCACGTGGCACTCACTCCAATAAATGAGATCGATATAGCCTCCAGAAGAAAAATTCAAGGGTGGAGCTATGAATACCTTGCAGCTTCTTTTCTCTGTCTTTCAAGATGTGGCGACGTTTGTCCAATACCATACTGAGAAGTATGTTTATAGGGTGGGCATAGTATGCATTCAGTTGTATTTCTCTACAAACTCCCTCAGCTCCTTCTTGAGAAATTTTGAGTGATTCACCAGTTGCCAGAGGTGTATGGCTGTTTTGGCTAGTATTCCCCTTGCCGGTGCTCTGTCACTGCAATCACCCAAAACACAGCACAATAATCGCGCTGTGGGCTGCTTAAAATGTAGTGTTGTAGGTTTTGACTGAGAGATGGCTAAACAAGCGAAGAACTACACATTTAATATTCTATTACGCTGTTCCAAATAGACCTAGAAATGGGCAATTTTTGAAAACTTTGGGGCACCTCAAGATAGTGATCTATTTGAAAATAATTCTTTATGCATGCATCTGGTTGCAACCAGCATCTTTTCCACATAGTAGAATACTGAATTTTAAAAAAATGTGTTTTTTGGTCATCCCTAATGCACATATGATAACTTAATTTAAACATGTTGATGAGCTCAAACATACAAAATACATCAACAAAAATTTTTAAAAATATTACACAAACAAAAACAAAATTATTTTTAGTTATACGATTAATACCATATTTACCCAAATCAAAGATGAGGTTTTTTCCAAATTTCAGCTTGCAAAAATCAAGGGCCATCTTAAATTCCAGCACAAAGTGGTGGTCAAACTAATTGTGTATCATTTCACCACTCGACAAATTCGTTGCAAGACAAATTGGAAGGTGAGACACCATGACTGGTGTAAGGCAGGGGAGGGCAGGAAGCTATGAATTGATGCGCAACAAATTTTTCATGCAACAAATTGACATGTGACAAACTAACCACGATGCAATGGACTGACTGCAACAAGTTGTCGTAGAACCATAGGAAGTATGGTTACACATTTGATATTTTTTAAACAAATGAAACATTAGATAAAATAATTGTATCTACTAAAAATTTTCATTTCAAACTTACGCTCCGGATTTCAATTAATAAATATTAATTTTGAAAAGCACATTTTAAAAATTGTTTTTTCAAAACAAAAACTTATAACAAACCATTTCAATTGACGAACAAACTAGTATACCTATACTGGATGTGTGTTCAAAATAAACACCAAATACATTCAGTGAGAAATTAGATCATAAAATCTGTTTTCTGTTTTGTCAGTCTGCTAAAAGGTGGGTCTTAGATTCAGATGAATATGGTATAGAATAATTTTGATGGGGGACAAAAAATTCCATTCAGACATTGCATTTGTGAAACTAAAAATATTGCATTAGATTGATGAAAATATTTAGTATGCGACTCAAAAATATGAATATATAATTGATTTTAATTGATATTCACAAAAAATTCATGACATTTTAATTATATAAGAGAAATGGTGAAATTTTTTAAAGCAATCTGAATTACGGGGGGATACACATTTTCAGTAAAATAAATTGATCACTTCCTGTTGGTACTTAGTAATTTGAGCCTTTTTATAACTATGTAACCTTGAGAATCCTGTCTTAGTTCTTAACACTAGAACTGCAGAGTGGCCAAAAATGTCCCATGTGAGAATTCACCTTATTGAAACAAACAAACCTAGGTTTGAGGAACATTTCAGATAGTAGGAAAGAACTCAATTAGTCTGCTTCAATACAACTATTTTATTATTATTCAATACCACTATATATATATATAATATTCAATACAACTATATTATTGCATCAGTCAAGTAAGAACTGAAATATGTAAAGAAAAAATAACAAATTACTCTCCAACTCAATCAGATTTCCGTGAATAGAATAAAATCAGAAATTTACTTGCTTAATGAGTGAAATGCTTTTAGTAACTTACGTACCACCCAAGCACATAGCTCAAAGGATGATGCGAGTCTCCCTACCTATGCATTTTTGGCATGTAACTTTCTGACATGAGTTACAGTTGTTCACGCCTTTTGTTCTTTCTGCAGTTCACTTGCACCTGGCATTTTCGGAGCCTCATGTCACCTGAACACGCTTCTCCTTCGTCGGACATATCATGGTCTTCTTGAACCTTGAGGTTTACTGCTCTAGTCTGAGCATATGCCAGACCAAGTTCCTCAGACAGCCTCAATAAAAAATATCGCCGTGATATTTTTTCCCAGTCATTGCTTTGTACAAAATCCAAGTATTGAATGCAGCTCGATCGAGTCCATTGTAAAATGCATGGAAAGGCCATCACTGCAAACTTGCCTTCACCGAATATCTCCGTGCCATTTGGTCCACCATATCAATGCCATACTTGGTATTATTATAACAGACCACAATGTCCAGCTTCTTGTTGTCTGAACCGATTTGCACGTAATCAAGATAATCACATTCTTAGCTTTTTTCCTTGATACGCTATAAGTGTGGTGTCTCCAATTTTCAGTAAATGTAGGGGCTTTCGAGAATTCTTCACAATGATCAGAATTTCTTGCCCAGTGTACTGTCCCCAGCAGGCTTGTGGATTTTTCATTCAGGTTTTCAGTCAGTGGCAGTGAAGTAAAGAAGTTATCATCTGTGACATTTCTGCCCTTATTTAGAAAAGGTTGCATGAGTTGGAGGACGACATAATCAGTCACGTTGATCACTTGGATGCAGCTCATCTTTTCCAAGATATGGAAAGGCATTCACTATGTACTTAGATTCATTTTCTACAGCCACCCAAAACTTTTGGCTAAACTTATCTGGCTGGTCTGGTCTGTAGCAGGCTTGGGAGTTTTCAATAAAACTATTCCAAACCTGTGACATAAGAGCAGACATATCAGCTTGCAAACGCTGAGAATGGGTGCTTTTCTTGTTTAATCTGAGATATCCCATTATTTCCCAAAAGCTTCGAATGCAGCAACTCTTGACAAGCAAACAATCTGCACGCTATCAGCGGGGAGGGGCAGAAGCACTAGTTTGACACCGTGCGTATTCACGTGAAACATTTATGGAAAAAGATCTAAGATCTACCAGTATTTTACGACAAGGGGAATGACACCTAAGAAACATTGCGTGAAGACAACAATGAGTTGAAAGCCAGCTAAAACTACATTGTAATAATTGTCTACCATTGTATATACAATTGTATAGACAATCAGCCAGAACAGTCTCCAATATTGAATAGAGGCTGATAATAGGCAGTTCTGTTGCCAAATGAACAATAGAGGACATTCTCTATGATATTTCCCAAGAGGGAACAGTTTTGTCCTCTCAGCAGTTCTAGGGTTGAGCAAACGCAGCCTTTAAACTAATGAAGCAACGGGATGAAAATTTTGTATTACTGTACATTACTAACAATCATGTAAAGTCAAGAAGTTTCGTAGTGCTACGCAGGAAAATTTGCCTCTGGCAAACTATCAAAATTGAAAAGGGGACAATTTTGCCCCCTCGGCAGTTCTAGTGTTAAATAAATGTAGTAGATGGATTTCTTCAAGAGTGAAAGCAATCCCCAACTGCTTTCTCAAGTAAACACACACTCATGTCGAAATTGCAAATAAGGAATATTATTTCCCAGTTATTGGCAGAGAATTCAACCCTAGATGCAGGACTGATCAATGACCCATGCTCAAAATCACTACCACCACTTTTTTGTTCTAATTCTAATGCGGTATGTGGTCAAGTATTGAACATGTGTTCATTGTTTTGTGCAACACAAGTATATAAATAAGTACGGAAATCTGAGAACATGTGAATCTGAATTTGTACTCACATAGCTTTAATACATAAAAGTAACATCAAAATCTACATCATACTGATTAAAGCTGGCATATAAAAAATAGATTTTGTACCATAAAAGTCCAATGGGAACTTAAGTTGCCAAGAATATTCAACAGGATTTAATTATATAATCTAAGGAGTTGGGCTCAACCTTATCGTAAGTGATAATCATATTTAGAAGAAAGGTACAACTATGTAACTTTCACACAAATGTGTGGAAGTTACATAGTATAGGACATAGTTACATAGTACAGTAAACTCTGTTATCCAGCATATATGGGAAATGGGGGTTGCTGGTTAGACGAATATGCCGGTTGCATGAGAAATATTTTTATAGAAACCAAAAACAGTAAGTAAACTCTTGTACTCAAGCCTTAGTTGTCATAAAAATTCAGTTAAAACAATGAAAATTAAGTAAAATGTCCATAATACAAATATAAATATATAAAATTTATTGTTTTTACATGAATTATTCCACTTTATGAATGTCTAATGCCCGTGCACTTAACAAAAACTTCGGTAACTGCTTCACTGCAAATGCTTAAGGAAAGAGTTGCAATTTTGGCCGTCGGAAAACGCTGGCTACCGGAACCGCCTTATTTTCCTAATAATGAAATGTAAACGAGAATTTTGAAGAGGTAAAGTTGGTATAAAAGGATAAACAAGACAAAAAATAATATCTGAAACACGAGAATAGTGAAACAAGCAAAAAATCAATTTCAGAAAAAAATAATTACCTAGGCGTTATTAGAGGCTATCACTTTACTGGCTAGATTTAAGAATCATGGATGGTATTTCATCCGAGTCATCCACAGCACTAACATTTGATTCTTCAACAGCAGCTGATGTTGAAGGTTGAGAAGACGTAGAATTGGCAACTTTCTTGAATAAATTTGTTATGTCCATCTGCTTGTATGCTTTCCTTCTCTCTTGTAAAAATTTGGAATGCAAAAGGTGAAACTGCATTACAGGTTGGGCATGAAGCAGTTTTGCTGCTCAACAAATTTTATGACATTTTCGAATCCTTAAGCAGCAGCTTGCCATGAGACTCGTTCAACGTGTTCCTCCTCTTCATCACTTTCCTCTTCTTGCACCTTACATTTGTCCCGATTCAATACACTTTCAATAATTTCATCAGTATCTAATGTCGTCATAACTGGAGCATCCTTGTCAACATCCAGCCATTCATCAAGTTCATATCTGGAAATGTTTTTCACTTGTGCAGTCAACTAATTCTAATATTTCGTCATAAACACTTTTTATTTCCTTTTTTTTGCTCATGAAATCCCTTAAAACCCTCTTCCTCATCAGATGATCCTTCTTCAAACATAGAAAGAGGCCATAATTTTCTCCAGCATCTTCGGACAGTTTCATTTTTCAGCTGGTCCCATGCACACGATACGTTAAAAACGGCATCTTTGATCAAGTACTTGGACTGGAATTCTTGAATTTTTCCATCATGGTTCGTCAGTTTTCTCATGAAATTACGACGGTACAGAATTTTAAAATTTTGGATCACTCCTTGATCAATTGGCTGAATTAAACTGGTGATATTAGCAGGGAGTTAACACACAAAGATGTTGCCATTAATTAAGTCTTTTGCGGGGAGATGAGCATGACAATTATCTAATAATAGCACAACCTGGCTATCTTCAGGCATTCCTTTCTTTCGCAAATGTTCTTTCACAGAAAGAACAAAAACATGATGAAACCACCAAGTAAAAATTTCTGCATTCATCCAAGCATTGCTTTGGGCCTTGTAATCAACACGAAGATTAATTACGCCTTTGAAACACCTTGATTTTGCATACTTCCCAATTACAGTTAATTTTAACTTATTCATCCCTGCAGAATTTGCACATAAAAGCAGGGTTATACGGTCTTTGGTTTGCTTAAAACCGTGAGCAAACTTTTCATCGGCACCAGCTAAGGTAGTGCTTGGAAGACACCACCACATTAATCCCATCTCGTCAGCATTGTATATTTGCTCGGCAGTCAGGCCATGCTCAATCACAAGCTTACTGAAACTATCACAGAATTCTTCAGCTGACTTTGTATCTGCAGATTTCTGTTCACCTGATATGTAAAGCTTTCATATCCCATGCCGTATCTTAAAACAAGTGAGCCATCCCTGAGAAAAGTTACACTGCTCCATTATTTCCATCTTGTCATAAAATTCCTTGACCGTTTCCACTAGCATTAGACCAGATATGCATGCGCCTTCCGACCTCTTCAACGAGAACCATTCATACAATGCACTATCCAAGTCTTCAAGCTTAGGGGTATGAAGTGTATGACGCCGTTCTATGCTGTTATCACTTTCGGATTTCACGAAAAACTCTAAGCTTTTCACTTTGCGCCTAGATTGTTGACGAACCAAAATTGAATTCTTGCATAAGGACATTACAATTTTCACCCTTTTGTAGTCTTTTGTTAATTTCAATTTTTTGTTTTAAAGTCAAAACGACACATTTCCGCTTTAGTCCTCTAGAGGTATTCTTCTTTGACAACATTGAAAATTGACGTGTGGAAAATTTCCGATAAAAAACACGATCACAATTTTCACCGATAAACAACATGATTACTGGCTCATAAAGTCTCCGTGATACTCAAATAGCTGGAAATAGCAAGCATAGCATCTATTGCGAGTATATCAAGGTATCGAATATGTGGCAAATGACGCCAGTGACTGCCGCAACCGAAAAAACTACCGCGAGAATTGAAAAGCCAAAGTTCATAATTTCAAGCAAGTTCAAATCTTTATGCCTGTTGCATGAGAATTCTGGATGCTTGAGTACCGGATAACTGGGAGTTTACTGTATATAGGATAATTAGCACAATTTTTGCTTAAAAATACTAATTATACAAATGTTCTACATCAATGAAGAACATATAAATTTGAAAATAATTTTAAAATACACATTTTCTGACACTGTATGGACATCTTTACTGTGCAAGGTCTGAGGGGCAACTAAACTCATTTGATCCCAAACAGATGTTTCTATCTTTTTGACCTAAAAGGGTCATAGAAGGGGAAAATCACTTATCCTATCTTCTTTTTAGAATCCTTATAATAACCCCTCAAGTTAACCTTTACTGCCAAACTGAACATATATCTGAGGGAAAATTTTTTAAATATGCTATCAACTAAAGCTGCTGTTGGGCTTTGATGAGTTAACATGGGAGCAGAACAAATACAGCACAAGATTCTATACATTTTGATAATAAACCCATTAACAAATCAAATAAACAGAGGCAATCCATCCATCACACTGTGCAACATACTTTTAAAATCTTCCAAGTGTCACAAATAGAGGTAAACATAGAACAACATGAATAACTGATGCTGTTGAAATGAATTTACCTGATTATAAAGGAATCAAAACTAAATTTTTAACAAGTAATGTTGGTTTAATTTCACATAAATATGTGGTAGTAAACCAAGACTATTCAGTAAAAAGTTAGTTTTCATTTCTTTATAATGAAATTCCAACAAGTTAAGACTATAGGTATACCTCGTGATACGCTGTTTTGCGATATGCTTTTTTCAGTTTTACGCTCATTACTCTTTCTGACTCTACCTCTTGATACGCTCGCTTGATTCAGACATATACTCTTACAAAACCGGAATAACAAAAAGCCTTTCCCTGCCCATTCGAAAGGTCTCAATGCGAGCAAAAAAAAACAACTTTGTTTCATTATATGCAAATTACTTTTAAATAGTTTATATATTCATTTCATGTGTAGAGAATATTGCACCGGAGAAGTAATGTAATCAACGAGTTTCTTTATATGTCCAAGGTAATGTTAGGCGAAGTATTTCTCTTAATTAATTAATTTGGATATAATAAAATATTTTGAAAGTGGGCAAGGGCACGCTGCTCTTTCTCTTGTTCCGTCGATTGTGAGAACTATTAGCAAAACTGTTGGAAAAATTAAAGTGTGCTCAGGCGACTATTTCTTTAACATCAGCTGTGCTGGGGAGGCATAACTGAAGTGAAACACTGATAGAATTAGAGCATTTGCTTAACATATAGATCGAAAAACAATATTACACCCGGTTCGTATGTTTGGCGGAAGATGGCAGCAGTGTAATTTGTGTTTTATATTGTAGGGGCATTGCCTAAAAATTATGTAATGCCCTTCCATAGGGCAAATAGTATGTAAAGAGGTTTTAAGCCACCAATCTAAATACTTGGATGATAATCAGAGTATTGTATAAAATACGTACGTAATATACATCATGCGCACTCTCTTTTCCCCTCCTATCTTTGACATGGTTTTTCAATGGGGTTTTTGCAATCATTTTGCATGACCCTTTTTAGGAACATAGGTTCAACAACTGACAAAATTTGGTTATAATAATTAATTAACTTTCAAGTAAAAGTAAATTAATGTAATCTCTGGCATGGCCATGTGACGAGTTACATGTGCCTGTACTGGATGGAATTGTGTGCCACCAGTGAGCAGCATTCTCACAAAGCATACTGTCTTCTCACCCCAATGAATCATTGGAATGTTTTTCCTCAGGCTACAACGAGGACACAATTTTACACATGTCCCATCAGTTAAAAACCAAAATTTCTTTACATTATGAATATTAAACATCAACAAACTCAAATGTACCATATGTAAGAAACATCTCTATAAATGGTACTCGACTTCTGAATAGCAACAATGAAAAGATTTTACACAAGTTTCAATATTATGTTTTCATCCAAGTTTAACAGCTAAGGGTAGGCCAGTGAGGAAAAACAGGAAGGTTGGACAAACTCACCCCTAGCAAATAAAAATTGTGTAATGATGACCATATTTTCCATTATTTTGATCAATTCTGAATACATAATAACACTTTCAAATTGGTATAAATTGGTGACAGATCAGTTCGGCATTTTTAAATCAAGGGAACTGCATCTAGCATTTCCTTAAATACTGCAAATACCCATGTATAGGACACACTTTTACCCAAAAGGTTTGAGCTAAAAAATGGGGTGCGTCCTATACAAGAGCTGTTGTTGGTTTGTATTTATGGCTAATCAACCTCTTGGATTATTAAAGCCAAAACTCCTTCCACAATGAACACACATACACACACACAAGGGAGGAGGGAAACCCTGTCCTGGCATTAGCATACTCTTTACGAAGAGCACCAAGGGGGCCAACTGCTTCAAGTCCCTTCTGATGGACAAAGCACTGACTTGCGTGGTCTCCTCAAACCATACAAGTAGGAGACAGGACTATCTTAACTTGAAAATTCTGACATTTGCCGGATTCGAACCTGGGACCCCTGCATGAAAGGCCAATGCTCGAACCACTCCACCATCGCCACCCCTCCCTTATACAAAAGCAAATCATACTTCCCAAATCCAAAACACAATAAGCTGAGATGTATAATTTACAAGAAAATTATTTTAATATCATGAAAAATAAAATTATATAATTTTTACCATAAAAATTCAGAAATTATATGCAGATTACACCACCTTATTGAGCTTCGCAAATAATTGGTTCCGGAAAACTGACGTGAAATGCAAATTTGCGAAATGCAAGTCCTTTTTTTCCCATAAGATGCAATGTTATTACGGGAGTACAGTTCCCAGACAAACTGAAAAATTCATTCTTCTATCACAAATAATGCAGTTTGACAGAAAATAAAAGAAAATGTTACAGCAACGTATAAGCAAATGAAAAGCTAGCATCATAAAGTGAAAAAAAATCTTTTAATTATCTTCAAAACCCATAATAGCAGATGAAAACGCAATATTACAAAGCAATTACACTTCTTTTGGCACTTGTGCAATTTACCTCCAGCACATTTTCGCACGCGATTTTCGATCTTCTTTTGTTCAGTCCAAGAAAATTCTTTTATTTAAATTAACTACTGAAATACAATGTTGAGTATGTGATGCACAGATGTATTCTTGGGTTCTGCAACAAACATTTCCAAGCCGCAAAATATCACTAGCATTAAAATGTGGCAACATTTCTTTTATTAACTATGTTCAAAATGCATAACAGAAAATCAAAACCTAGTGTACGAAAGTTATAACATTTTTTAATTGTTCAAAATACATCACAAAAATAAAAACGAAACATTAAAGTGGTAATATTTCTTTTGGTAATCACATTCAATATAGATACACAGAAGAAAACCTTACATTACAAGATGATGGCAATTCTTCGATTTACATTAAAAATTCGTAATAAAAATGAAAATCTAAAGTAACATTTCCCTAAATATGTTCAAAATACAAAGATAAGAGTAAACTAAAACCTTACATTCAAAATGATGGCATTTCTTTACATTTTAAACTAAAGTTTCACGTCGAAAATACCGGCGTTGGCAGTGAAGTTCAAGCTGAGCTACAAAATAATTAAATCAAGAGTTATCACGTATGTTTACATCAAAAACTGCTAATAATGAGCATTATAAATATAATATGATAATAACGTGCTTCTCTAGGGCACCAAATTTAAACTGAACAGACAGAACAGAATCTTTGAACAAGTCCGGTATTTATAAAATACAATGCTCACACTGCGACAAAAAGTACATAGGACAAACAAGAAGGATACTAATAACACGCTTCAAGGAACACATGGCTCACTATAAATATAATCATTTTGAAAAATCAAGCGTTGCCAACCACATCTTTGAAACAGGTCATAGTATACACGTAAACGATTTAACATTGATAACTTCAGCCAATAACTCACTAAACTCGTTAGAAAACCTTCACATTTACAAAAACCGCGATACACTTATGAACACGGACACAGATTTCAACAAGACCCTATACAAACTGACAGATTTAAACGACACACACGCCAAAAAATCTTTTCGCGCTTCACTTGTTTCTCGGTCGTCTTCTTAATACTTTCCGTTTCAAACCTTGCAGTTGGCTCCCAGTCACTGTTGAAACAGGTTTTACCCCTGACGATGCCCACCTTGTGGGCGAAATGCATTGGGTTTTGTAACCCTCTAATTGTTGGCTAAAGGAGTATTTCACCTTTATTAAAAATCCTTATAGACAATAAAATCCAATGAAACCATTATCTCTTACAGAAAATGCTTCCTAAATTCAGATGTGAACATCTAACGAATTGCAGCAGAAAAGTTCTTAATCGGCTGTTGCAATACATGCCTCAAATTTGCTACAGAAAAATATTCACTAAAATTTAAACGAATTGATAATATATAAAACAATTAAATCATTCAGTACATAATTGATCACACTTTCATTCGCCAAAATATTAAAATAATAATAATGATTACATGCAATTAAAAGTTTTCCAGAATTTTCATTCTATAACTACCAGATTCCTATTTTGACGCTTCCATACCACCATTATAGTTAACACGTTGACGACCAAACACGGAGATTTCCATTTTTCGCCACATGCAAATTAAATCATTTTTTTACTTGCAATTTATCTAAAATATTTTTCTCTGTCAATTATATGTATTTACTAATGTTTTTGCCATAAAAAAATATATACGCTGACATTTAATTTTATATTTCCAAGTTTTTCGTATCTTAAACATTTATATTTTACTGATTTCATTGTAACTATGATGGAAATTTGATCGCACAATATCCACTCAAAGAATGCATGTGGACATTAATTAATTGTTATAAAAAATAGTAATGAATGATTATAATCTTCCAAACTTGAGAAGCATAAAAGTTTAGCCGGCAAGGAACAAAAACTTCCTTATGAATGCTTCTTGCTCAACACATATTAGCCCTTCCTCTTCCTAAACGCGTCGTTTTCGTAGACTCAAGTGGATCATGCATCTGCCATCACTTACTGTTTCCCATGCACAGGCGTGACCCTTCAACTTACTATCAGCTGGGTTTTTGCAGGCCATGTCTTGTCATCAATTCTTTTCGTAAACAAGTGGGGCTGGGCCATCCAAAAGGAACCCAATAAGCTTACCATTATAAGGAACTGAATGCTTTCTACAAGGACCTTAGAGTCAGCTGAAGAAAAGGATAAGATAACATGGGCATGACTCATCTGGTTGAGTGCAATCTATGTTTCCAACCAGTTTCTGATCACTGGTTCAAACTAGTCTCTTCTTGGTTGTGTGACTATTCGTCTCTTTCGCTCGAAGTTCATTCTCCATTGCAAGTTTCAACCCAAGTATTCGAATAGTTTGCATGGTGCAGCGCACCATTTAATTCATTTAGAGTTTACAAAACCTTGAATCCTTCACGCAACTTCAGCTTCAAAAAATTTGTAGCTGAACTAGCAAAGGCTTGGGCTAGGAGTGGGGCAGAGAGAAGTGTGTCATCCAGCGATGACGACACTGATTGTGAGAGAGGGGAGCCGACTCAGCAAGCACCTTGGAAGGACCATCCAGATAGACTTTCAGGAGATATGCAGAAGCATACTTTAGAAAAGAGAGTGAAGAAGGAGAAGAATTATTCCTCAAGGATATGCAGTGTGTGCGGCTAGAAAATTGAGAATGGAAACTCGGTATGTCTGCTCATTATGCAAAGTTCCTTTGCATAAGGGGGCATGTTTCAGTGATTATCACTCAAAAAAGAAGTACTAGGATATCTGGTGAGTAAAACACTTTCGAAAAACCTAAAAAATAAGCATTCTATACTGATTTTAGTGTACTGAAGTCTTTGGTTTTAAATTTTTTAAAAAGCCCGGTCCTACATGAATAGATTGGATTTAAATACCCTGGTCATCAATGTGTTAAGATTCTAGTAATGTGCATATTCCAACCATTAATCGCAAGCATTACAATTTCAAGCTCCTCCATTATGCTGACAAACTTACTCCAAACCTAATACATTTAATGTCATGTTGCCACTATCGTGAAGAGCATCCGAAACCGAAGTCTGTAGCCTGATCTCTAAGTAGACTATTTTCTACATCATCATGACGTCACATTCTAGCATGCTTCCGGCTAAGCATGCTATCTTGAAGTACACATTTTGGATGCGGCTATGGGCTCACCCACCCTAATGTTCCATCTAAATGTTTTCTGAGAAAATCTGCTTGAGAAGGCTCAACTTTGTGGAAAGATTACATAATAGTAATGGAAGACTTATTGTAATTTCCACTAAAAAAATTTGCTCAATTGGTTTTGCCTTTTACAGCATCATCATCTGATGGTAATGATGCTGTAAATGGCAAAACCGGTCGAGTAAAATTGCAGCACCAGCCCCATCAGGCTGGCCCTTAGGTGCTCAGATCACCTTGCGGAGACACTTTCCTGTGCCACTCCAGCTCCCCTTTCTTTCATCCCTTACTTTACAGATTTGTGCAAATGTCTCTCCCATCCCTTCGCTCAATTCTGGAAAGGTATTTTTTAGAGGAAATTACAATAAGTCTTTCATTGCTACCAAAAGATTTCATTTACAGTCAAACCCTGATTTAGAACCACCGTTTATCTATCACTGACATTGGTGTTAAAGCAGTAAATCAAGGTAAAGTGAAACTTCCATAACTGGAATGTCTATAACTCGAATTTTCTATAACTTGAAGTGAATTAATTTTACCGTGCAAAATCTCTATGGGAAAAACGTATTTCCATAAATCGAATTTTCTATAACGAATATTTTTTTGTTTCCCTTGAAGTTTGACTTATGTAAGTTCCACTGTATATACTTGCTCTATGTCAGTGGTGCCCAACCTTTTTACATGGCGGACCACATCAGTGATTGTGAATCCTTCAGCAGGCTGCATTGGAAGTTGCCAATTCTTCGGCGAGCTGGATTAGAGTTTAAATTGGAAGTTACCTATATATTCTGAGATGCCATATAAGTGAAAATCAATTCTAAAGAAGGTTTTTTTTTATGGTCAGCATTTCAACATTAAAAGTTTTATTATCAAAATTTTCATAAAAATATAAGAATTTATACATTAAATTTTTCGGATTGCTATCTCATCATAGCTCCACAGGGCACACCAAAACCCTTCATGGGCAACATCCTTCCTGTGGGCTGTAGATTGCACAGCACTGCTCTATGTAATCATAGCATGGAAGTTATGACCATGATTCATGGGCAGAATGTAGGGGTGGCATTATATCAGGGCTGCTAAATCTGGGTTTGACTGTAATTATAACCATACACTCTCAACATTCTTTTTGACTGCTTATATCAATGTCCATTTCCTAGCATTGTCCATTCTACGACTGTTGCCTTTCAAAATTTCACCCAGCCATTTCTTGTCTCTCCCTTATCTAATTAACCTCCAGTTTTCCCCTTATGTATTTAAAACTTATGCAACTGTTTTCTTTCAATCCAATGACTTTTCTTCAGCCTACACCATACCACATCTGAAAATCCTCTAATCTGCTCACATCTTTTCTCAGAATTCATATTCTATACCAATATAATGCTTTGTCCCATATCGCAGTTTTCACCCTCTTTTTTAATATCACTATTAAAACTTCCTGTTATCTAATATCGTTTTTTCATAAATGCTTCCTTAGTTTCTCAGTGTACAAAAATTGAAGTCTCATTCCCTAATGAAAGCTTAGCCATTCCCATCAATGCAGTTTCCCATACATGTTATAGGCTCGGCTTTCCTGATATATGCACAGCCATTTTGGGTAATTACTTTGTAGTTAGTTGGTATCCTGGCTCAGTTGACCATATGTTACTGCCAACATTACTCAGTTTTCAATAAGAAAATCATAGGCAACGGAAATTGTCAGTTTAAGGCTCATATTATTTTTTCTCCTCAGTACTTAGCATAGGAAGATAGATGCTGCATGTTTGACTGTGCTAATGATAATTGGCACTTTTGCAAAATATTTAAGGGAATCTTGGCTAGAGATACAATATGATATGATGACTAAGAAAAATTACACGTAAACAATACTATGGCCACAGTCTTGCAAGTCTTTTTGATGACTCATCCAATCTGATTTTGTACTCTGGAAGGCTGGCCTAACAATAGGCCATACATGCATACATTCCCATACAGTTTCAGCACCTAGAATTCCTGTTTAAATCAAGGATCCTTGTTAAGACAACCAAATTTTGGTGAACTACAAAGACCAATTGTGCAGATAACTTACATCCTGGTATGATAATCATTCTTCCATTGGACTAAACTGATAGTCCACATCACTTGAAACAAATGTAACTAGATAATATGACTGCATCTCATAAAATTGGAAGACCCCATTTATTTATAACAATGACGTGCAATCCAAAATGGCCAGAGTTAACATTAATTCTCAGGCAATGGCCAAAAGGGTACAGGACAGTTCGGTGTAACTGATTCGGTAACGGACAATTCAGCATGACCAATTCGGCGACGAGAGAATTCAGTGACGGGACAATTCAGTGACGGGACAATTTGGCGACGGGTCAATTCGACACCGGGATGATTCAGCACCTGGAGGTAAAATCAACAACTTTTAGTTGGGTTGATTGGTTGGGGGCTGTATTCTTTCTATTCCCTCCCCCCGGGTTCGGTTGAGAAGATGGAATGAGAGTAGGATTACCATCTCCCCCAACCCAACCTGGGGAAGGAAATAGAAAGAATCCAAACCCCGACCTCTCATCCCAACCCAGAAGCAGGAAATAAAATGAATCTAACCCCAAACCACTCAAACCAACTAAAAGTTGTTGCTTTTTCACCAGGCGCAAAATTGTTGCGTCGCTAAATTGGTCACGCCGAACTGTGTCATTTCATGGCCAAAAGCATGAAAGTTAACAGCATTGTTTGTTTCGTAAAGAGTTTTCTAAACAAAGTCAGCAAATTTGGGACTAAGGTCATGAGTGATGCTCTATTACTAGATACTCTGTAGAATTCCAGAAACAAGATCTTCCAGATGCACATATTTTATTTATATTATGTACTGAATGCAAATTGTTAGAGCCCACAAATGTCTATAGTTTTGCCAGTGCAGAGTAACCAAATGCAATAGCAAAACCATCATTACCATTAACTGTCACAAGCATATGTCACACTGACCTCACAGTACCCATTCTTCTTGCTGGAATCTCGAGACAAAGCTGTGCTTAAAAATTGTCACAAAAATCAGCTATGCTGGCCTAGATAGATGGTTAGCATATCTGACTCTCAATATAAGGTTCCCAGATTCAAATCCTGCTGAGGGAATGGTCATATGAGGTTGTCATTGTCCATACTCCTATAAGGATGACTTGAGTACAAAGGAAAACATATTTTATGCTAATCTACCCTATCAATGAATACTGCTGCACAGTCTGGGGCCCTTTTGAGGAAGGCCTAATTAGGGATCACAAAATGGTCTAGCATAGTGTCTCAGTTTGTAAAGGATGAGTACCAATACAATGAGAGTGTATCAGAGCTTTTGAAAGACATGTGATGGCAGACAATGAAGAGTAGAAGAATAGGATAAAAGCAAAAACCATTCAATTAACCATTCATTAACAAAAGTTTACGTTTGGTCCAATGCCAAATGCCATGGACAGCTTGCAAGATAGCAATGTAAATGCAAATAGAGAATTCGATAATGTTCTGGTTTTTCAAAAGGGTTAGACCTAAATACAGACAACTCTCATTCAACGAATGACATGTGTTCCTGAAAAGCATTCATAAAATGGAAATTCACTGAACAATCGTGATTTTTCCGTTGGCTTCCTCATTAAAATTCCAGATGCGTTCCAGACAAAAAATTTTTTATTGTTGAATTTATAATCCTTAGCTACTAAAATGCCTGTCAAAGAAAGTAGAGTATTGGATCAACTAGAAAACTGAAGCAACAAGAATCGAACATAGAAGTATGTACAGTGCCATATATTGTATGATACAAGAAAATTCAACTTTCGAATGAAAAAGAGAATCTTCCAACACTGTCAATAAAGAATTAAAAATTCGTGATTTAAGCATCTCCAGGAAAATAATTAACAAAAAGTTAACAGTTATGAGAAAAGTACGAGCAAGAACAATAAATGTGGCCACGGCAATGGCTTGAAAACAAATCCTTGTGATGTAACGATTATGTATAAAATGCAAGAAACCGAATGCGACTGAACGTAGTCAATCCAAGTCACAGACTGAAGTATAGAATGGCTGTGGGAAAGACTGCGTAGTGCATTTCCACCTTATCGGTACACAAGAGGTCCTTCAAATCTAAGTGGCCATTTGTAAATATATTTTGAGTAACAAATAGCATGTTTGGTGACGTCATATTAAGCCTCTCAAGAAATGCAGGCGATAGGAAAAATGCGTGATAAAGTGGACACACGAAGAATCCATGGGTAAACAAGACGGCCCTTGTGACCCCAAGAGCTTTTGTAAACATCAGAGTTTCTTCAATCTGAATTGAATACATGATATTTAATTTGTTAAAGTGAGCAGAATTTTTGGCGAAAAGTAAATCTATAAAATTAAATTCATTTGTTAAAGCGAACATTCATTCAACGACCATTCATTGAACAAGAGTTACCTGTAGTGTAATACAAGATCCATTATAAGATGAAACAAAGAAGAACTGTCTTTTATCTTAAGACGGTGGTTCCCCAAATTTTTGCAGGCAAAGATAAACAATTTTGCAGTATCCCAACAAGGTTTTTATATTTTTAAATACAGATACAACAACCTGTGGATGCATTCATTTATTGGAACTATGCCATAATTTATTAGAGGAAAAATTATTGCTTTATCTCTTTATTAACATACATAAATCATTGATCTATTTGCTAAACAAAGTTTTTTGCAGCACCCCTAAATATCAGCTGCGGCACTCCAGTGTGCAGCAGCACAGTTTGGGAACCACTGCCTTAAGACACTCAAATATCCACAATTCTTTAGAAAACCTCCAGCCTATTTGCCTCAAACTAAATTCTAAAATGTATCTATGATTTAAAAATGAATTCAAACTCAAAATTACAACTCATCAAAAGAAAATAGAGAAATTTCAATTGAACTTGTACCAAGGCTGTCATGATGGTTCTGCATGTACAGAAAGCCTAGTGATGTAAACATCATCAAATGTTATTTACCCTATCTTTTTTTAGAATATTATCCATTGTAATATATATATTGTAAATGGCATAAAAAGTTCATACTAACACTTCTTTAGAGTTCCTAAAGCAATTTAAAAATTTAACTGCAATTTATGATTCATATTGTTCTAAACTCATATGCCTTTTTAAACTTTTTCACGAACTGATTTTTCCCTCCCAAAATTTTGGTGCACATACATAAGATGCCCCAAGGTTGATTACGACAATGTTTCATTTAAGATATAAAGATAAACCTTCTGGAATCATAAATGTGCAATAAACAATGTCATAATATAAATGTTTTCTGCAACAGCTTTCTCTCCAATTGTTTGAAGCAAGTAGCATGTGCATAAGCTCCTGGTTCCACTAATTTTCCCATGACCAGGAGTCAACAAAGGGAACTGATTGCACTCACCTGTCATTATAGTACATAGCAACAGATGTGATGTCAGGGCCAAGAAAGAGGCAATCAAGATCCTTGCTGAGCACGAGAAGATCATTTTAGAAGAGGAGAATTATCCTAAAAAGACATTTAGAAATCGCTAAGGGACTTTGCATTCCATCATTATAATTTCCTACTACTCATGGGAACCAGGCATGATAGTACTGTCAGTGTTTAATGCATGCTGCAAGCAATGCTGAATTGTGGCGAGGAAAGCTTCAGAAATGTGGCATCTGCAATCATAGGGAGGTGGATCATAATAGACCTTGAACTGGACACTTGCAAAAAATTTGCATAACCAGGAGCCTGACATGGCCTCTTGGTCTTTTAAGTAATAAGTCAGAACATAACTCTATACGTTCAAATTTTCTTTTACATGTTGATTGCCACATCAAAAACCTTCTCCAGGGGCCACAGCAAACCTTTATGCTATCCTTTCCATTTTCTCCAGCTTCATTAAAAAAGCCTTATCAATTTTTCTACATTGACCTTACAAAAAAAAATTGATGTCCAGCAAAATGAAAAGACCTGTAAGTATTAATTTTTATTAAGAATTAATTACTTAATTAATTATAATCTCAGCAGGTCCATAAATAGCCATATACAGTAAAACCTTGTTAATTTGAACCCTGTTTTTTCGAAATTTAACATAATTCAAAATTTCCTTCAAAAATAAGTCCCCAAATAAGAAATTCCATATCAAAGTATTCCGATAATTCGAAAGCTTCCATGATTCATAATTTGAAAAAAATTTTAGCCCCATTCTCAAAGTATCAATACATTTTTGTCGACATAATACAAAATAAAATTTACGAAAAAGCAACGAAATATAATTTTGTGAAAAAATGGCAGCAGCAGCTTATTTGCGAACACACAAATGGTGGCATTGGATATTGTCACCGAACTTGGTTTATCCCCTACATATTAGTCTTTTAAAGATTTAAGTGTCACAGTGTTGCACACTGGTGTCTTACGGTTCTCTGCAGAGCTATTAGACTATATATTTTCACCAGTTAGCTGCAAAAAAATAAATAAATTATCTTCAGACTTGAAATGTCCACCCTAGCAGGGCTCTCTATGAGGAGAGGCATTTTTCTACTACTGACCCTAGCCCAAACCATAAATTTCCCTTCGGCATTGACCTTGTGTGGTTGTGTCGAGTAATCTGCTCTTCTGAGAGTTTTGTGCACAATACATGTATTCCAATATTTCATTGCTTTAATGCTTGTTTCTGTATTAGTTTCCATCATCCCATTGTTACTGGTTCAATTATTGAAAAACTATTTGCTTGTTTTAACAATTCAAAGACTATATTTGTGTGTTTAAATCATTGAAAGACTGTATTTACTTATTTTAATTACTGACGAGAAAATTTGCATGTTTAAACCATTTAAATACTATATTTAAATTTATTGCTATAGAAGTTTTTTTATTTACCCTCCAGTACGCAGTGCATATAAGACTCTGACTCATGCCAAAAAAATTTCTATGCTTCAAAACATTGACAAGAGGTTCGAATCGAAAGGAAAATTGGCAAAAAAGTGCTCATCTTTATCTACAATTTTAAAGAATCGGATGAAAATTGAAGACGCCAGCGCCAGCGTTCAAGATCAGCCAAAAACAAAGGCCTTGAAGAAAAATTGTTCAAGTTTTTTCACAAGTATGAGCGGCGAATAAACCTGTGACAAGCATGATGCTCAATGAAAAGGAAAAGAGTCTTGCAAACACTTTGAACATTGAGGATTTTTAATCAACCAATGGATGGTTGAATCATTTTAAATAAAGTTAAAAAAGGGAAATGGAGACTACGGTGTACAGATTGGAATTAAAATTTAAAACTCCTTAACCGTAAATTTACCCAGAGGGCACTCACACGTCAATAAGAAATAAGGAAAATTAAAATTATACTTACAAGTTTGCAGGACGATGATGGCCTACAGGGACCTGTTGTCAAAAACTAGCCTAAAAAAAGAAAAAGAAAACACACACGCACAAGCACTCTGGAAATCTCTAGATACGTATTTCGGGAGCTATGCTCCCATCTTCAGTAGCTGAAGTCGTATGACGGTACGACTTCAGCTACTGAAGATGGGAGCATAGCTCCCGAAATACGTATCTAGAGATTTCCAGAGTGCTTGTGCGTGTGTGTTTTCTTTTTCTTTTTTTAGGCTAGTTTTTGACAACAGGTCCCTGTAGGCCATCATCGTCCTGCAAACTTGTAAGTATAATTTTAATTTTCCTTATTTCTTATTGACGTGTGAGTGCCCTCTGGGTAAATTTACGGTTAAGGAGTTTTAAATTTTAATTCCATTTTAAATAAAGGCTACATTGTTTGCCTTGCAGTTTGCGATGATGCCCAAAAAATTAATGAAGAGGAAGTAATAGCCTGGCAGCAAAATAATAAACACATTTTTGGAGAAGTATGCACACAAGGACATTTATAATATGGACAAACGAGGCACATTTTTCAACATGTTGCCTGATCGTACCTTGGCTCTTTGAGGCGAAAAATATCATGGCGGCAAACGCTGTAAGGAACATCTAACCGCAGTGCTTTGCACAAATATGGATGGGTTGGATAAAGCCAAACTTGTAATTATCGGCAAATATTCCAAGCCACACTGTTTTAAAGGTATTAATTGTGAAAATTTGTCGATAATTTAGGAAAATAACAAAAAGTCGTGAATGGCAAGAGACCTATTCAATAGCTTTTTGATAGGAATGCAACAGCATATGGCGCTGCAAAATCGTGGAATTTCGTTGACCTTCGACAGTTGTTTGGCTCAGTGTTCTCCAGCCACTCAACTAGGACATTATTTAAAATTTAAATGGCCATTATAGAAAAAACTATTATCGTCATGTTTGGTATGATGAGTGTTCGCAGGATAATTTACGAAAATGGATGATTTTAGACGCATGCCAGGCCTTGGCATTGGTGCGGCAATTGTTGACTCCTCAGACCATGGCCAATTATTTTAAGAAAAGCGGGCTATCTTCGCAGCCGGCAGAGATGATCGAAGGTACTGAAGTAGAGGAAATAGTCGACAGCAATATATTGGGGCCTGTCAATTTCGGAGACTGTTTCCTTCGATAACGGCTTTGTTATGTCAGTTGTCTATGATTCCATGCTCGACGAATCAGAGACCATTGTGAGTGATGGGGACGCAGAAGTGATGAGGACGACCCTGATGAAAAATTGGTTGTACTGTTGCCAACTAAGGAGAATGTTTTCAAAGCTTTGGATACCCAACAAAAATACATGCCAGGGATGCCAGGCATGCTGATTGATATACATGAAAAAGTTTACGGCATTATGCAACACTTCACGCTCAAGAGTGCCCCGAAATTGAAACAGAAAAATAAGTGACTTTTTAAAATAATTTAAAATGCGAATTTTGTTATGATCTTTCATTTATTGACAGTAAGTAGAAATAAGTGACTATCAAACTTTTAACATTTTTAGTGGATTTTAATTTGTTAATATTTAAATGTGATTGTAAATTTGGATTTTATTCATCTACAACATATTTTGAGGTACATATGTATATTATATCCCTTTGTTTTTGTGTATTTTAATGTTTACTGTATTCCTTTGTTTTTTCTGTATTTTAATATGTTTACTGTATTCCTTTGTTATCTGTATTTTATATATGCATTTTTTTTAATTTGATAATTTTTTTGGTAAATTTCGAATTACCGTGTTAGTCCATATGTAGTCCCCCCTTTTTGGCCAAAATATTAGCAAACAAAAACATCATTGTTGGCAGTAAGTATCGGTAACAATTAATGCCCTCACTTGATCTGATAGTTTTATGGAGAATTTCTTGATACATATGCCTCAATAACTCAATTCTTTTTGTTCACTCTTTGGAATCCTTGCCTTAAAAGTTTGTATTTTCATAATAGTGCGAATTGCAGAAGTTTTCGCTTTGAAAGCGTTGATTGGCCAATTTCATCCATTACCTAAGTCACAAAAATGCAAATATTGTTATGCAGTGATGTCATCTATCGCTAATTTAGAGAAAATGTCACTACGACAAAAGAAATTATCTTCGTTACACGTCAATCTGTAGGCAACTCTGTCAGCTGATCATACTGTCCAGCTTGTGTGCTGTTGATTGTATATAATGCAACTGCATTATAAAAGTAATACTAAGGTAAATCAAACCAAGGTGTTTCAACTATCTACAGAATGTACTCCTTAATGTGATTTTCTGAAGCATAAATATTGGAAGTAATGAAAATATCGGTAAAATAAATTATGAAAAGAATATAACTGGAAATCTGGTGATAATTACTTTTTTATACAGGCATGATTCAAGTAGCCATTGTCAACGGCATCTGAAGGATACGAATGGAATTTAAATAGCATTCATAAATGCAAAGTTTTCAAATTTAGTCCAGTAACACTTGATATATTTAAATTACGCCAAAAACTATAACACACAAATCATGAGGTCACCATTTCATTGTAAATTGACAGCTCTAACTAAATTGCTCGTACATATTAAAACCCATTCCTTAGAATATTAAGCGAGGTCTGTAATGGGGCTTAAACTTTTTTCCAAAACTGAGGCTTCAGAAATAAGGGGGGGACTATATTCAGACTAATATGGCATAGAGATTTTGCATAATTTGAAGTTTTTTATTTGGTCCTTTGAATTTCGAATTAATAAGGTTTTACTGTACTAAATAAGATTACTGGTAGATTTTGAGCTCTTTGTTAGATAGGGAAAATAGCAGATTTAGAAAAAAAGCCAATGAATTCAGACTACTTCACAGCAACATGATTGCCTCAATGTTGCACCTGTCAGATAGCGCCAACTGGAGGTTAGTACAACTCTGGCATTTGACAGCAGAAGGCAAAAATTTCATCAAACAAAAGGGTGTGGTTTGCTAGAGAACCATACCTCATACTGTATAAAGACAATGAGCCACTGGGTTAAAGTGCAAAGGAAAAAGTAAACACACCATATGTCTAGCTAACTGAACATGGGCCTCCAGCTGCAGCCACTGATGACTAGTTAACTGAACATTAGCTGTCTACATGTTAACTGCAACACAATAATAACTATTTTATGCAATAATATTGCAAACTTACCTAATTTTTATAAAATCACATAAGAAACAAATAACACATTTGTAAAATATATTATCATTAATAATAAGTTTCCAACAAGTAGGCCAAACTAGCCAGGTATTAACAGAATGGTACAATTATTACGAACATGAATAAAAACTATGCATACAGCAAAACCTCACGCAATATGCATTCTGGCAGTGTTTTCAGTATTGCATGCACCAACTTTCATGCAACATGGTCCAGTTTCCACCAATTGGGCGGGTCATGAGAAATAAATCTAAAAACTTGATAACATTTCAATTTTACATTTTGCATGTCCAATCAGTAACAAAATAAAAGAATAGTAAAGAAAACTTTAGCCACACTGTACCCTGAGCTGTCTCAAGATACTGGCTGACCAATGTTTGTCTAGGGAGCCATTAGCCAAAGGGTACCAATAGCCAAAAATATGCAAGATATACACAAATTTTAAATCGTCCTGTCCCCTACTTGTGTGCTTTGAGGAGACTTCAAAAAGTCAGCACTCGGTCCTTCAAAAGGGACGTTAAGCAGTTGGCCCTCTTGATGCTCTTCATAAAGAGTAGGCTTATGTGTGTGTTCAGTATGGAAGGAGTATTGGCTATAATAACCCAAGAGGTTGATTAGCCAGAAATACAAACCAACAACAACAACACGAGCTTCGAAACATCCACATCAATTTCACAAAAGACAATTATGGTGCAAAAATTTCTGTATGGGTTGCCATATCCAGTCACGGAATAACTGGGACATTCTATTTTGATGACACAGTTACTTGACCATGTTGTGCAACAACTTTATGCGGCAACTTATTGCTACTGGTGTCCCAATTAATACTCGGTGATTTATGCAAGATGGAGCAAGGCCACATACTGCTAATGCAGAGCTTGATTTCCTGTTTGAAACCTTTGGTCCCTGAGTGATTTCCCACCATTACCCAGGATGCCATGATTGTGGGCATCTGGCCACCCCACAGCCCAGACAACAATCAGTGGGATTTCATTCTGTGGGGCTTCATGAAGGAAAAACTGTACACAAGGAAACCTGGTTCATTAACTCTAGAACTGCCAAAGGGGAAGGGCCTCCAAGGCCAACAACTTATTTTTTCGTGTTTTGTCTTTTATAAACAATGGAAAAGTCTGGATATTTTATTACATTGATAATTACCCAAAGTTTCTCATCAATGTATGCATATTTCAATTTTCTGTGAATTATTTAGTCATTGGCTGCATGCCTTGACACGCTGGTAGCCTTATGGGACACCATATGCGTGGAAAGCAGTGTGAAGTGCACTATTTGTTTAAACTGTTGTGTCAGATGAATCAGATTAAAACATTTTTCTAATCAATTTGTTATTATTTCTGTAAATACAATTTTACTGCAATATTAATCTGATCTTGAAAACATAATGAGGAAGAATGTGAAAACATAATGAGGAAGAATGGAAAAGAATTGCTCTAATGTAAATATTTGTCTTTATGTACATATAATTTCAAATAAATTACTAAAATTGTATAGTTGTATTCCTATGATGTTTTTAAATGTAAAACAATAGGTTTGAAACGTACTATGACTTTTTATTGTATTTTAGATGGTAGCCCATTGTAGTTAAAATTGCTTGGTAGTTCTAGGGTTAAGGAAACTCATAGCAAGGGTCATCCAACTGTGCCATACAATCTCAGAAGACTTGTGCCATAAGGTCATCACAAACGTATGCATTCATCTTGAGAAGGTCGAGAGACAGAATGCGAGCCACATTGAATGTTTTACATTGAGAACTAATTTCCATACCTTTATGCTTCAGTGTATTGTAATATATAGTATTTTTCTAATAAATTTAGATTCTGTGCAACATTAAAATAGGTAGACATTTCATGCACCACCCTAATTTCTTGACATCTAACTATTATTTCAGTAGGCATTTGTTCCTTGGGCATTGTTTTTTGTTTTAGAATAACGTATGGAGATAATTTTGCTCATTCTGCTATAACAGCCAACATTCCTGTAATTCACATTTTTTTCACTACCCGTCGTTCTTAAGGGCGCTCTACACACTCGGTTTTTTCAACAGTTTTACCTGTATGGGTAAGTCGGTACGTGTTTACCAAGGTGGAAGCAATTGAAAACAATAAATTTCTCTCCCTAGCTCTTATATGATCTTTAAGGTATAAATTAAAAAATATATTCGGGTAGAGCACTTCATTTTCCACAAAAAAGTCTGTGAGACCACATAATTATGAGTTACAGTTACGGAGATAATCCGAGAAAACCCCGATCAAAACATCGCATATTTTGTTTACATGGCTCGCTAAGACAGTACTCTTGGCAAGCAACAATTAAATACCATATTTTCCTATTCCTAGCTCTTATATGATCTGTAAGCTATATATTTTTTTAAATATGCGGATAGAGGACTACATTTTCCACAAAACAGTCCCTGAGGCCACATAATTACAACTTAACTTTGAGTATGAAAACTCAAGAATCTTTCGATGTAGTTAGAGCACCCACTATATCACAGATATTGCACTTTTTTCATTGACAGTGTAAGTAGATGGAATGTCGAACAAAACTGTAGTTTCATCAGCATTGTCTATTTGACTCAAAAGCAGAGGCAGCTAGGAAAATTGCGGGTCCCGGTGAAAAAATGTTTAATAGTAAATTTAAATAAATAAACCTCTCACAATGATGGTCTTCAATATTTTTTTCCTGATTTTTTGTATACACTTTATATGCACGACATATCTTTAGAGCACGAGACCTCAGTAAGCACAAGGCCAGGTGCAGTCCCACAGTTGGCCCTACCATCAAGCAGGCCCTGCTCCAAGGATAAATCTAAATCAAATCATAAGTTTCAGATAGGCAAGAATTTTCTCACTGAAGTCAAGGAAAGACTATTTCATCGCACCATTTGCACACACCCACCGTTACTGGCCTTAAATGTATGTCATGGGATTTATAGACCACATGCAATTTCTTGTGCTTTGAGTTTGTTTCATGCGAAATTGGCATTCTGCACTGTCTCTGAGCACGCACAAACTCAACTACTTATTTTTCTACATCATGAAAGGGACCACTTAATGATTTTTGACTAGATTTAGCACTTACCTAATTGAAGAGTTTCCATCTACGCACATTTGCTTTAGTGACATTGCATATTCTACTGACTTCACAGTTATTAGTTCTTTCTGCATAATTTACCACTATCAGTGTAAAATTGGCATCATAACTACACAAAATTTCATTTGATATCTTTCCTTTGCTTTTGTGTTTCTTATTTCTACATGATCAGTCATTTCCAAGTAGAGGGTGATGTATTTAAAATTAATATAAGACAAAATCACAATTAGAGAATTTATGGCTTAAAACTGTTGAATGGGGAGTCCCAATGAATTACACCATCATTTGTTTTGACATCTGCAACATGCTATTAGCCAGTAGAGAAGAGAACTTTAGTTCACTTTTAGGAATCATTCATCAACTAATTGTTATTGAACATCTTCATCCTAAAATAAAATTCAGTAGTTCTCTAGTTTGTTCAAGAACTCGTCATTTGTATGTATTTACATTTCATACACAGTATGTAGTATAGGTATACTTCATTCATTGAAATGATTTGTTACAATTAGAAAAAAACTAATTTTTAAATGTACTTTGTACTTGTACTGTTGTACTTTCACCAAATACATTTTCTAATCAGTGATGTCTGAGCTAGGGCAGCGTTTCCCAACCGATGGTTCACGTACCCCTAAGGGTTCGCGAAATAAATCTGGGGGGTTCATGAGAAAAATTTAGTAATGGCGCCTTTTCACTTTCTTGGTTCTACAATTCTTACAAATATTTTAATTTCTCTCAAATTAGTTTGCATGGATTTATTTTCAATTTTTTCTTGTTTCAAGAATTATAATTGAATTTTAGAGGGTACTTACTAGAAACTGATGACAATATCAGAGATTCTGATTTTATTTTGAACGTTTACATACTAAGCGCTATATAAACTTTTAATTTTTCATGAGTTCAACGCGTTCAAAAAGATGTTTTTGGAAAATTTACTCTCCATTATAAGGGGTTTTGCCACCAAAACCGTTGCAACTCAAGGGGTTCGCAAAGAGAAAAGGTTAATCCAAGGGGTTCGCGACGAGAAATAGGTTAGCTCAAGGGGTTCACGAAGTGAAAAAGGTTGGGAATCCCTGAGCTAGGAAGTGGAAAACCTGGATTCATGATTGTTGTCCATGCAAGTAATCTTCTTAGCAATTGATGTTAGCAATATATGAAATTTCCCACAATATTCTCATGGATAAAATGAATTCTCTTGGATTGCATCCATGCACTTATGAGAATTTAAAAAATTAGAAAATGAAATGAAAAAACAAAGCAGGCCATGAGTAAAGAAACGGGTGCTTACATGATAGTGTTAATTCCAAAAGAGATCTAGAAAAACCAATGAACAAGCAGCGAAAAAGGACCAGGCTTGCCATCTGTCATACACTTAAAAAATGTATTTCTTCCAAATTTCTTAAAAGGACTAAAGAAAATCAAAATTCCATCCATGCCATATTTCCAGAATAAGGATGTTTACCAGATAGCCAAAATTCTGGAACCATTCTGAGCCAGAGATGTTTTCAGATCACATATGCATTGATACATACAGTAGTATATAGAGTGATATTTTGGTGAGAGTCGTCCCATTATCCTATGTAAAATTTAAAGAATGTTTTGCAGGCAGTTAGGATGAACTAGGCAGCCAAAACCATGGGCAGTTCAGGAGGTCTGGTTGTGAAAAATTTAAAATCTAGTAAAAATGTAACATCTGCTAAATAGAACAATACGTTAAGAAAAATTGAAATATTCTTGCAATTGAAGCAATCAGAATAGTACAAATCAGGTACAGAATCAGTAAAAGTCGCAGGATTTTTCTTATCAATTTCTAAATTATTAGCAAAAAATATCACCAATTATTTTCATAATAGAGATTAGACAGTGTCACCAATTGAATTGTGTAGTTATGATGCAAACTTAAAATTCATGGATATAAAAACACTGAATATACTAATAAATGCACTGTGGCATAAAATTTTGAGGTTAATGCAGAATGAGACTGAAAGAGAAACCACGTAGATAGAAGAAAATATCAAAAGAAATAATATTTACCTGCAACTCTAATATGCTGTAACCTTGGCATAAGCTCACAGTCAAAACAACATATGGTATCCCCAGTTAGGAAACGAGTACCCTTTTTCCCCATATGTTCATCTATTTTTCGTAAGTGCATCATTAAGTTATTCATTTTCATGTCATCCTTCTTCAGCAGCATCAACTTTAATTTCTGTAACAAAAAACACTCTAACCTTAGTTAATGCTATAAAAATGCATTCAATTTCATTTTTAATTAGAATAAAATCATAAGATAATTCACATAAACATAAAAACATACACTATAAAGATTTTCAATCAAAGTCGCTACTTCCTTGTCCTGAACAAAAAGATTGTGCCCACCAGGAACATTCTTCATAATATGCCGCTCAATTTTCTCATTCTCGAGGACTGCCAAGCCATTATCTATTAGTATTGGAGGTGGTGTTGCCTCAAAATTTGTCCTATAATGGTTAAAACATGAAAAATCAATCAATAAAACTATATGAACATCCTTAAGTGATACATTCAAATTATTTTTGATACATAATAGTAATATTGAGAAAAAGTCGGATGAGAGAGTTCATTTACCAATGTTTTGCTAATTAACTTTCTCACCCTTCACTCATTGGACTCCCATCTTTTCTAGTCAATTATTTTCCTGGGATACATTAATCCTTAACATTTTAGTGCCAGTTAATGATAGAAAGCATTGTAAATGAGGTTTTTCCCCTCAATGCCACATTCCATCAGGAGTCTCACCATATATGCACTTATAGTTAATCCCAAGAAAATTGCATTTACTTTGGAGATGTAATGTGTCATAGCACCTAGTCTTTATAAAAATGATGTTGTTCTTTGAAATAGTCATATTCTCCATCATTAATTTTTACTTTCTCATATAAGTAGTATAAAGAGAAAGTACAGAAATCCCTCGCATAGCAACACTTCACTCAGTGACATATTGCGGCAAAGACTCCATAATATTGTAACCCTGTTCTCCTCTTAAAACATGCCTAATTCTTGGGTATGACGCTGGCACCAGTCGTAGTACTAAGCTTGGTGTCAGCCTTCCCACTTTGTTGTAAGATACTGATATTTATTTCAATTAAAAAAGGAACCATGATCAGCTTAGTCCTCGTCACCTTGACCTCCAATGTCTCGGAACAGTTGTTACCCAATCCACACGATTCCTACTTAGGGAAAACCAATCAGATGATGATTACTTTGTCAATGAAATACATATCAGCGCCTTAAAACTTTGCATATACCAAGGAATATCTTTGATATTCAGTTTCATTGCCATAAGTGCTCCCTCAGCACTTACCCAAATTAAAATAAGACTTGCTGTGTTGTGTGTATTCATTCGAAATTCATTTTTTGGTGTCATTATTTCTTTGCTTTCCACCATTTGTAGTGGAAATTGTATATTACCAGTTACTTAGTTTTTTATATATAACTTACTAGGTGCTAGCACCATCTTCAAAATATAATGTTTTGTTTAGCACCACCAGTCGTGCTGGTTTAGGTACATTGGAGTAATGCGTATGCAAACTTTGTAATTCACTAATAGTATAAAAAATGTTTTAAAATTTGTGTGTAGTAATTTTGGGCCAGGAATGCATCTCTTCTTCTTTACATCTTCTCTTCTGAGAAATTGATTTCCATTTAGCATGATTTTGAGAAATGATATATTTTCTCAGGAACACATCACCTATACTATATATACCAGGGGCTCGCAAGTCGCATGTGGTTCTTTTAAATTAACGTGAGACTCTTATTCAACTCAAGAGCATATCAAGGCTTATCACGTCAGAATGCAATAACGTGGTGCAAATAACAAGGAGTCCATACGTATCATGGAACACCGATTTCAACAAGATTGTGGCAGGGTGTTCTTTGCATCGTAATTTGAAATATTGCGAAGGGCTTGCGAATTGCGGGGAACAGTCCATGCTGTGCAATATATGAGCCTACTATATGCTTCTATCAACAAATGCCTACATAGTGTAGTGGTAAGTGACTTTTGATTCACGTGCGGGGTATGAGGGGTTCGAGTTTACATGCTTACAAAATTTGTTTTGTTTTGTTTTTGTTTATTACTTTTTATGTCATGCTTTTATTATAAATATTTATATTCTGACATATTCTATGTTATAAAAATGTTTTCATTGTGGATTTTGGCAGAAATGGTTACTTACCATATATTATGGACAATTATGGAAATATGTAAACGTATTGTAATGGCAAACAATGTGTCCATGTAAATAAATAAATAAACAATTTTAGATACGATTTTAAATGAAAATAACTTTTTATTCAAGGGAATCAAAATTGATTTAGTGAAATCCTATGGCCACTCTTCCACTTAATATATCTAACAGCCCTGGGAGGTCATTGATTTCAAGTACTTTCTTAGACTTCATATCTCTGAGAGCCTTTTCAATCTCACCATTCATTATTCCTGGCTCAGCGTTGTTGCAGTCTACTCCTTCCTCCCTCTCTATCACAATAGATTCTGGCATCAAATCTTTCGAGTGTAAAAAAGTTTACTGATATTTGTGTACAGTTAATGATGCATATTACCCAGAATATTTTATGCCTAATTGAGATTTTTTGAAGTGCGGCTTATTTTCGGAAATTTTTTACCCTAGATTCAGTCTAAAAAAACAAGGATCCAGCTTATATGCAGTAGCGGCTTATATGTGAGTAAATACAGTATAGTTCATCCCTTTTTTGTACTACTACACACCAGAACACAACATCAGCATCAACGAGTCTCTTCTGCTATGGAAAGGGCAAATTTGTTGAAAGCAATACATTCCTTCAAAGTGAAGCAAGTTTGAGATAAAATTTTATGCTTGTGTGAAAGTAATTCTGGCTTTGAGTGGAACTTTCTGGTGTACACAGGCAAAGGGACTATATATAGGGACAAACATCCTGGAGAGTGAATTTCTTTAAGAATTGTACTGCAACTGGCAAATGATCATATAAACAAAGGCTATTGCCTATACTTAGACAATTGGTACCCAAGATTAAAACTTGTGGACACACTGTGTAACAGGAACACAGATGTTCGCACATTGAGAAGTACAGGAAAGAATTTCCTGATTTTGTCATAAAGGGGCAGGTAATTACAGCTTTTAGATAAAAGCAAATGATTTTGCAATGGAAGGATAAGCATGACATCATTTTGGTAAGCACATTTCATGATGGTAAGATGGAAAATGTGCAGACAAGAGAGGGTGTAGTACAACAGCCAGATGTTGTCCTTGAATATAATAAAAACATTGGTGAAGTGGAAAGAAGTGATACCCAAATACAGAGCTATAACATGGCATGTCAAAGGCTTAGGAAATATTATCAAAAGATGTTCTGTCACCTCTTGGACATTGCCTGCCTCAATGGCTCCATTGTATATGCTTCTCCCTGTCTGCCCAATGTAAATGCCTCGGCAGTTGTTGCATTTTAATTTGTTAATTCCGCTCCTTTTATCGGTGCCAATGATGTCTTCAGAATGGTTGAGGAGGTTGTTCAGATTTGTCCTATTATAAAAAGATATCCTGAACCAGTACTTATGGAATCTGTTGCTGACATCATAGGAAATCCTTCCAAGGAATGGGATGTGGCACCATCTTGCATTATCCATGGGATTGGAAGGAGAACCATAGATGCTAAGGCTGGCTAGATTCTTGGTGAGGAGGTGATCGATCAAAGAGTAAGAACTAAGAATGAAAGAATATAAATGATGCCTCAAGAACAACCAAGTGTATTTCCACATCACCTTGCACCTAATGGAACAAAACCACAAAAGCGATTTTTCACCTATCATACTCCAATTGGAGAAGAAAGGGGCAAGAATGAATTTTCTCAAACAAGTGGAAATTATACAGCATGCCACTGATCCCTAGGTGGACGTCCTCAATGATTCCCTTTTCCTCATCCATTTCCCCCTGCTGGACTTCTCACACCTATCTTTAAAATCCCAACTGCCCTCTTCCTCATCCCCTCCAAAACAGTCACCTCTCTCACCCTGCCAACTCCCTCCAGCACCTTCCCCCACCAACTTAACCCATTACTCCCTTTCTCATTTTCTCCACAATGCACACTTCCAAATAGTTCAACCGAATCCTCTCCTCCCCTCCCCCCTTCTCAATCTTCCATCACCTATCCCACGCAAATGTATGACCAATTTTAAGTTTGCCAGTACACCTGATGATGTAGCTCGGCTACAAAACCCAGGTTGTGTTTTAAATAAATTTCTTATGTGGAATTGAACAAAGTTTTCTCTTTATTAACATAGTTTCAAAAACTGGTGCCTGAAACCATTAACTTTTTTACACTCGAAAGATTTGATGCCAGAATCTATTGTGATAGAGAGGGAGGAAGGAGTAGACTGCAACAACGCTGAGCCAGGAATAATGAATGGTGAGATTGAAAAGGCTCTCAGAGATATGAAGTCTAAGAAAGTACTTGAAATCAATGACCTCCCAGGGCCGTTAGATATATTAAGTGGAAGAGTGGCCATAGGATTTCACTAAATCAATTTTGATTCCCTTGAATAAAAAGTGCAAATAAAACAAATGTGAAGACTATAGAACAATCAGTCTAATTTCACATGCAGCTAAAGTTATTCTAAGTTATTTTGAATGGGAGGCTAGAAGTAAAAGGTAAAAATATATAGGTGTAGATCAGTTCAGGTTTCAGAAAGTTCATGGCACTAGGGACATGGAAGGAGTGAAGAGGACATTTTTAGAAAAAATATATAACAACCAGAATGTATTCATGCGCTTTGTAGATTTCAAAAAAGCTGTTGATGAAGTTTTATGGCCTAAGCCGATGGAGATGTTGAGGAAAATAGGAGTAGACTAAAGAGATGGATGTTTAATCTGATATCTGTAATGAACCAGACTGCAGGTAAAGGTAGCAGAGGGAGAATCAGATCAGGCAATGCTAGGAAGAGGCATGAGATGGATGCCCACTCTCACCAGCATTACTTAATATTTATGTCCAAGAAATGATAAGGGAGGCATGGGAAGATGTAGAAAGGGATTAAAATGAGAGGTAGGTTGGTTAAATCAGTTAGATATGCAGGCAACAAAGCACTGGTGAGTAATTTTGAAAGTGATATTCAGATACTAGTTAATAAAGAAAAATGCATGCTACACTGGCTACGGTAAGACTGTAAAGCAAAGGCAAATCTCCTAAACCAGTTCATAGCCCTTGATGATGGTTACGTCGTAACTGAAATACGTATCAGCTTTTTTATCTGGCTTTTTATCCAGCTTTTTTTATCCAGGTTTTATCCTAATTGACTGGCTTCGGAGATTTTCCTTCGCTTTACAGATACTAGTTGATTCCTTAAATGAAAAGGCTAAGGCATTCAGAATATAAATTAATAAAAAGAAAACAAAAGTCGAGAGATTTTCCAAGAGTGGGGATATCCAGGTAAATGTTCCAGTAGATGGGGAAAGGTTGGAACAGGTAGAATTTATTATTTATTTAGGTAGTATTCTGTCACAGGATGGAAGAAGCATGAAAGAGATAAAGAATAACAAGAGCAACGGAGGCATTACAGCAAGAGTTATTGACTGGCTGTCTAAATATAGATATTAAAAAAGGTTAGTGTAGCATTATGTAGTTTTGAGATATGAGCAATGAGAAAAGAAGATGTGAGCAGATTAAAGATGTATGAGATGTGGGTATGGCCTAGACTTGAGAAAATGACCTTAACCTGAATCCCTGATGAAGATTTTTTCTAAATTTCAGCTTGCGAAAATCGAGGGTCATCTTAAAGTTGAGTACAAAGTAGGGTTATGCATATGATCAATGTTTTTCAAACAAATGACACAAGATAGGTGTATATACTAAAATTTATCATGGCAAACTTAAAATTCCAATTTCAATTCATACAGTATTAATTTTTAAAAATACATTTAAATATTTCAGTTTTTTCTCAAAGAATAATTTGTAACAAACAATTTCAATGAATGAACGAACTAGTATAGCTATACTGAATACGTGTTTGAAATGTACACCAAATATGTACAAATGAAATGTTTTTGAACGAACTAGAGATTTACTAAATTTTATTTTTGAATGATGACATTTAATGAACATTTAGTTCGCAAACAATTCCTAAAAGTGAACTAAACTTCTCTTCTCTATTTGCTTATAGAATTTCGTAGACGTAAAAACAAATGACAGCATAATTAACCAGGATTCACTCCTCCATCAGTTTAAAGACATCAATTCTCTGTGATTTTGTCTTATATTCTTTTTAAATATGTCATCCTCAACTTTAAAATGGCTGATCATTTAACCATAAGAAATATAAAAGCAAAGGGAAAGATGTCAAAAGGAATTACAGGTTATGCTAATTGACTGATGCCAATTTAATGCTGATAGTGATCAAGTATGCAGAAAAGCTAAAAACTGAGAAGGCAGTAGAAAATTCAATCTTTATAGATGGCAACTCTTAAAACAGGAAGTTGAAAATGCCAAATCTAGTCAGAAATCATTCAGTGGCCCAAAACATGACAATTTTCATGATATGGAAAAACAAGTAGTTGAGCACTATTAAGAAAAAGAGGGATATTTCTACTAGATGCATGCAAATGACACAACTACTAAAGTCAAAGATTCATTAACCATGTAATAAAACCTGGAGGAATGAAATCACAGCTTCAAGTACTTGATGTTATTGTCAACGAGGTTTTTTTTAATATTTAAAGGGTTTATATTCCGAGTGAAAAAGAAACATTAATCAGCCTATTGTTACAATGCTCTGCCAATGGATCAAGGCATCATACCAACATAAAAATTCATAAGTAACAGTGAATGCATTTAAGAAGTGCTGCTAATCCAATGCCATGGATGGAAGTGAAGATAATATTTTATGGGACTCTAAAGACAAAGTTCGGAGTGATAAAGATAGGGAGGGTGAGAACAGTGGTGAAGAGAGTCAAGAGAGTGATGACAACTGATATAATAAAAAGACCTATGATAATCAAGAAAAGTATGGGACCTAATAAAATTTTCTACTAGCTTTGTAACCTTTTTAATTTTTGCAGGAACCATATGTAATCAGGTCATAAAATCTTTTATCTGTTTTGACGGTCTGCTAAAAGGGATTCAGGGTTGTCTTGGATTTGGGTAAATACAGCAGTTGGACCAAGAGAAAAACAAATGAAGTTTTAAATAGAATAGAGGAAGGGAGGACCTTAATTAAAGTAATAAGGGACAGAAGAAATGGGTGAGGCAAAATTTCAAAGAAACATCTATTGAAAGAAATTGTAGGAGGGATTTTAGGAAAGAGGTAGGAAGAGGAAAGGTATACTCGATGCTTTAAATGAAGGAATTGGGTATGAGAACTTGAAGAGAAAAGCTTTGGATACCAGATTGGGTAAGGTGTGCCTAAAACCTACAGCAAGGTAAAATTAATATGTAATGTAATATAGTTGTCAGCTTTTGATTTTTACATAACAACACCATGCAAGGGATGCCTGTATTGCAATTGCAAAAAAAAATGATTGATGGAAATATACAGGATGATCCGTTTAAGTATGGATAAAATAAAAACATTATGAAAATGAAGTAAGAAGTGGTACAGCACTCATCTGTTGCATGTGTGGTCATAACACTTGGGAGTTTGTTGCAATACCGTGCATGTGTGGCATGAGAATCATGGGAAATCAAAGATGGTGGTGAATGCACAACAACAAGCGAAGTGTCTCCTGTGGTTTGATAAGTTTGAGAATGTAACAGCAGTGCAGTGTGAGTTTTGCTGTGTGTTGGTGTTCAAAAAGCTAAATACAAATCCATAATGCAGTGGTATTGCACGTTTGAAGAAACAGGGTTCCATCACTAAACTACATGCTGGTGGTCATAAGCTTCAGCCTGAAACAGAAGCTGTTGTTGCTGCCGCAATGACGAGGAGCCTCAGGATAGTTTACAAGATATTTCGATTATTTGTTTGAATTTAAGTGCATCATTAAGTGATATCTTTGCTTCCATTACCGTGATAAAAATTTCTTATTGTTGATAGCAATGCCTATGCAGGTTAATGCGATCCAAACTATTCCCATGCCATGTAGCACCATATTTTGTGAACAAAATTTCTTGTAAATATTGAGTGATCCCAGCACCACCAACAGTAACTTTAATCACATATCGTTATTTTGTTATCCATAGCAACAAATGACAATTTTACTTATTGTTTTTCCCTGTGAAATTTATTAAAACTGCTTAAAAATTATTCAGGAGTGTAATTGCATATAATTGTTCTCGAGGGCATGGATGTCGAGAGCAGCTTCTCATTACTATTGCATTCATATCTGTTACTCTACAGAGAAAGTCATGTGCTAGACATCAGATTTTTTACAGTGGATTTGGGGAAAAGTACACCAGAATTCCAGGGGCAAGTAAGGTGTTATAATGCTATGGTTTTCACAATGGATGTTAAAAGATGTATTTAGTCTACACAGAGACAATTATACTATTTTAGTCCATTTTTCAGTAATGTTGGCAGCTACGCTTTTATTTCATTCGAATTACTTATTTTAATGCCTTTTTGCTCACATAAATTGGTATGATTTTTAAATGAGCAATTGAGATGGCACAACATAGCCTTCCATTGTTAGAGGATTTGCAGTACATTGGAGTACAATAGGAGCCCTTACGTTCACAAGAATAGCAAGAATAGACTATAAACCAAAATCTTCAAGGACCACAGACCTAAAATGTTCCCAAGTCAATCTGATAAATCTATTGTTAATGGGAACACCTAGTTCATCACCACCTTTAATGTAATACCTATTCAAAACTTTCTGATTAACTTCTGTAACAATCTGAAGCAATCCCGTGGCAAGGAAATAATTCACAGGAAAAGCCCAGATGTCATTGTAGATGAGAATGCAATTATGAAAAGCCATTACCATTATCAAAAAGCAGTTTTCAAAAGGAATTCTTAAAATTTTCAAGCTCACCTTACTGCATGAATTCAATTCATGTCCAATACAATGGGTCAATAAAAAAATATTAACCACATAAGACTGATCTCATTCGGCCATTGTAATTTTTGGCAAGCAAAAGAATACAATCCTCGATATTAAGGATTAAACTGAGCATTTAAACTTTTTTCAGAGTTTCTCAAACTTTCTGCATCTGTAACCCCCTTAACACTATCAACTATCAATACATATAAAATGCAATATTAATTTCAAATATTTCATTTATTTTTTTGCACAAAACTTGATGTTAATTCTATATACAGCCATGCATAAAATTAAAAAATAAAGCCAAACATTCAACTTTCATAACTCTCCTGAAAATCTCTCATGAGAGTTTGAGAACTGCTTCTTTAAGTGGTAAGTTCTCCCTAAGGCATCTCAGAGGCAGAGGTTTTTACCTATTTCAAATCAAATCTTTCATCAACATGATCCTTATATATGCCATTTCAACAGTTTAATTCAGAATTATGGAAACACTGACAAACACCTTTAAAAACTTTAATATGATGTTAGAAATGGTTAAGTATGGTAATTATCAAATATTTTCAAGATGAAGAAGAATGCTTCTAAAGGTTTACATTCCTATCTTGCCATTTTTCTACCATGCTTGCTGCAATATTAACTAAAATCAATCAAACCATTTGAATCATACATTTAGTATGCAAGAATTAATTACAAAAGAAAAATCAGTCTAGTCATTCCATTGTATTTTGTTACCTAACAGCCATCTTATCCTACTTTCCTAGGTACTTTGAAAACTTCTGGGACACATTACGAATGGCCTGACATCAAAACAGAAAGGTTCCAGGATAAATTAAACATGGCTACGAAATGCATTCCCTAAATTCAAATGGCATTAATGCATGATAATAAAATGTAAGAGAGAAAGCAAACAAATTTTTAAAATTATTTTTCAGGATAAAATTATGTGGTCTTCCATAATGTCAGGAAGATTCCAACCACAAAATTTTCCAAATCATGGACCTTGGCTAGAATCCACCAGAGTGCTATAAAATAGTAATTACAAACCATAGAAATATATAAGGCAGCTAATATTGTTTTCACAATAAAGCAGTAAAAATTTACATGAATCAAGTTGTACCTTGACCTATGACTTCCCGACTTACGAATTTCCGGACTCATGATCCCATTAAATTAACACCCATTTCCAAACTTATGCTCCAAATTTTTGGACTTATGACTTGAAAGTCAAATTTCGGACTTACCTAAAGTAGCCAACGCAGGACCACCTTTAAAAAACCACTAAACGTGGGATGCCAAAAGCAACTGACTCAAGTTTGTAAACGATGCTTTGGTATTTAAAATCAGGTAAGATTACCGGAATATTTTTTCCAGGTCAGAAGATCAATCAAGTTTTGGACTTGGGTAGATTGATCACACCACTATACACATTTGTAAAAATAAACGTGAGATTACAATTCGTGAAGAACAAGTCTCACTCTTATCTCAGAGTAAAAACAGCATGTGTGCAACCTTAAGTTCCATTTTATTTATCTTTTTGCATGCTGGACATCAATTGGACTTGTGATCCGCCAACAATAGAATTATAACATAATAGGGGTTAAAATATTGAAAAATGGATCTGAGCCTTGAGCTCCAGGAACGTTGCCCTATACGTTCCATGTTATAATGAACTCGACTTATGATTTTCGGACTTACAACCCACTTTCAGGAATGCATTAAGTCTTAAGTTTGAGGTACAAATTAAATTAAATATACACAAACATCAAGCTCATTGTGATAAAAAACTTGAATGAATTTTGTAATATTTTACTATAATGACAATACCTAAAGTCTGGGGGAGGTTTCTGCATATCAACTGTGGTAACCTTGAGGCTAATTGTTTTCAGTTCTGCCAGCAGGTACAGATCCATAAAATACTCCTGGCAAAACAGGCATGCTCCCTTTCTTCGGCCATCAATTGTTGAAGCCTGCAAACAAAGCAAGAGGGCAATTAATTATGTTAACACTGACTAACTGGCACAAGAGTAACATTTGAATAGGAAACGTGGCCAACTTGGGTTATATATTTATGCCACTAAGAATTTGTGTCCTAAATATCAAAATCACAGATAAAAAAGAATTATACTAATGGTGAATATCACAAAAAATAATTCATAAACAAATGAAAAAACATTTTTAAAATGTCATTATTTGAATTAACATTTATTAATATATGAAAATGTCTAAGGTGCATCACAAACCATTAAAAATTTATTTTATTCTGAATGAATTAGAATATCACATTGCTTAATTAACTAATAAAAATATTAATCATGAAATTGATTATAATCTGTTTCTACTGCTCGTGCGGCTGAGACTTGAAGTATTCCGCTCACGTTCAGGTTATTTCGCTTTGGTTACGACGCTATGTTGCTAAGTTTCCAATTTCACTCAGTTCATCGGTGGCTGCTGACAAGTGAAGTTCTATGCTCCAATAGATCCAGATGAAGCATGTTCATGCTTTCTACCATCGCCGAAATACGATTGGAAAGTGTGAGCAATCGTGTCAACAGCGCTCATCAAGAAATTTTGAGCAGGGAGGGAAATTTACGACCTCTTATTGGCTGGTATTTTCTTTCCCTCACCCCATGGGTCTAACTGTAGACATGCCTCACCCACACGAAATGCTGGAATGGACTATAGAACCAAATTATTCTAAAATATACAAATAAATTTAAATTTCTTTGTTTCGCAGACATATATTGTCACAGTCCTCATATTACATTTTCTATGCATATAAGAGTATAACCACAATAGACATTGTTGCTCTTTAACTCTGCAGCCCGGCAAGTGGAAGACCTGGGTTCAATTCCCAGTAAAGGCAGAATTTTTCTCCTTTCCAGAAACTTATACAAGAGTATGTTCATTTTCAAATAATTTCAGAGAGGTTTGTTATAAAATTATTACAGTAGAAGATCGTTTATCCAAAACGTTCAGTGCCTGATCCATTTCGAATAAACAAGATTTCTGGATGTTGGATGTCTTACCCCTTAGACAGCACATCAACCAAAAAAAACATTTTTAACAAGGTATGGCAGGGATAAATTATGTTACAAATAAACTTAAAAAATATTTTATTTAATGCAAAAAATCATCTGAATCATCTTATTAAGTAAATACAGTGAATATAATGAGTAATACAAATATTTTTCCATTTGGGCATCTGCATTTTGTAAGCGGTCTTATTCAGTCATGTTAAGTAGAGCAGTATAAAGCTAGTGCAAGTGAAATTTTTGTTATAATAATAATAATTTCATTATATTTTTTCGATGAGTTTCTTTCCTCTAAAAAACAGAAGTATGTAATGTTTCACTATTTTACTATAAAATTCTTTTTATTTGAACATTTTTATTGCTAATAGTTTATGGAATACAAGATGTTTCCAGAAAACAAAAAAATATACTTTAACCCCTTGGCTGTGAAATTTGGACTTATCCTACGACCTTCAAAAAACTTTTAGCCGAAGTTACTTCCTTCCCTCCATCCTTATGACCTTTTAATGCATTCAGAAATCCCCTAATACTACTCTCTATCCAAAATCCATGAAACTAATACACAGTATTAAGACTAGTTCAACCCAGTCCAAAAGTATCACGATTTGGAAAGCATGTAAACAGTAAGCCTGGCAACAACATTGTCAGCATTGTCATAGTAACCGAATCCCTTATGCATGAGTCATAGACAACTGATTGGTTCTCCCTGCTCTCTACATCTCTACGATGACGTAGAATGCTCCACTTGTGGTGACCTTCCTGGCTGACCGCAACTCTGCTACGTCCCTTTATCAAATCAGTACTAGCCTAGCTTCGTGGCAGGCTTATACTACAATTTGGTGTCTGTGAATTATGTTTCATGAGTTTATTCTGAATAAAATAATTTTTTATTATGTGTTTCATGTAATACCATTGGTAGAAAACTGTGTGACATTTGTGGTTTCGTCCAATTATTGTTGCTAAAAATTATAAAAGTTGCGCCCCTAAAAATGGGCAAACATATTGCAAGAAAACAATGGTGAAAAATATGAAGAACATATTAAGGAAAAAACCCAGTATGAGTGGAACCAAGTCAAGTAAGATTTCTACGGTTTCTCAGAAGTATATAGACAGTTATTTAAGTCTTGGCTTTCCTTGGTGTGGAGAAAAAGATTGTCCTGTTCCAATGTGTTGTGTGCGGTGAGAAACTATCGAACGAAGCCATGGTTCCCAGTAAATTGAAGCGACATTTCACCACAAAACATGCACACATTAAAGGGGAATATTTGAACTATTACAAAAGGTTGATGGAACTGCATTCTAAACAAACAAGTTACTTCGAAAAAGACGTTCAAGTGTCTGATAGAGTTCAAGTTGCTTCTTATTAGTTAGCAGAAATCATAGCTCAAAAAAATGAAGCCCCACACTATAGCTGAGTCACTTATTTTGTCTGTGTGCCGTGCGATAGTTTGGACAATGTTCGATGATGAATCGGAACAAGAAATTGCCAAAATTCCACTTTCTAATTCTACAATTCGAGTAAGGTTAGAAGATATGTTACCTTAACATAGAGGAAAATGGCTCTAATAACCGATATTACCGGCAAAGCACAACTATTATCATTTGTTCGCTTCATTCATGAAAATGAAATAATTAGTTAATTTTTATGCAGCAGAGAACTCCCAGAATGAACAAGAGGTCAAGATATATTCGGTACATTGACTTCCTACTTAGAACGTTTGGAAATTTTATGGAAGTCATGTGCAGAAATTTGTACCAACGGTGCTCCATCCATGTTGGCATTTGTCCAAGGCTTCATCTCACTTGTAAAAAAAGAGAATCCAACTACAATAACTACCCATTGTTTTTTGCAAAGAGAAGCCCTTGTTGGAAAGACATTAGAAGTTGACTTGAAGTCCGTATTAAACCAAGTTGTAGGAATGATTAATTTTGTGAAATCAAGACCTCTAACAGGGTGTCTACTAAGATTTTCGAAATTCCAGTATATTTCCAGGATAATTTTTAGCAAAATTCCAGTAGCTCTAATTATTTGTTACTTGCACATGTAAAGTCTTTAGTTACGAGGATTCTGTACACTATAAATAATTTTGTAACTTTATTCAATTTTGTTAAAAAATAAATGAAAACAATTGTTTTTGGCCTCCACCTTCCCCTACAGCCAATCCTTTTCTCACCAAGCCAAACTTTATTTTATGATACAAAAATATGAAGGATACAGAATTCTCATTGCAAAAACAACAAATATGTAATATTAACATAATCAAAGGCAAACAAAGACAATATCAGAAAAAGGTAACATTATCATATATGTTTATGTCACAATCATGACTAACCCACTACATACTTTTTTCTGCCTTAACGTAAAATTATCAATACATAAAAAAATTAAGAATTTAAAAAACTTAGCTTGAAGAGACACATAGCATAACCCAAAAAGGTAGAAGTTAAATACCTCATCTGAACTGCATTTTCATCCCAAAATCACATAACAATATCCATCTGGCCTTTCTGAGCAACAGTATTCATGCTTTCATCAAAAGAAATAGAGTAAAAAGGGCACTCGTTAACCATACCTGCCAATTCTTTTTGGAAATATGGACCTAGTCCATATGATATTAAGTATCCAAGTTTATCCTTGTGCATTTTAAATTTCTTGGAAATTTCACTGTCATAAACCATTGTTTTGAAAAGATCACTGCAAACAGAAAAACTTTGAGCAGAAGAATGTGCCATCACTTGATTAAAAGCCCATAATATTTGCACACGGATAACTTCATCTTTAGTGATGAAGTTCTTAAGAGTATTCTTAGTCGCATGATGTTCAGCAAGCTCTTTCCCATCATTCGCACTGGAGTGTGCCACTTCAGCAGGTGCAAGGTCAGGTCCAACACCTGCAGCTGACGGAATGTTTTTGACAGGAACCAAGTCGACTACTTTTTTGTTTCCACTTGCAGCTTTGACTCTTTCAATGTGCTTCTTTCCATTGGCGCGAGATCGAATTGAAGACATCCCCATGTTGCTAACATCAAAGTTAGTTCTACACAAAGAACAAAGCCCTTTAGAATTATCACTGTCCACTTTCTTCAACCAAGTCCAATCTGCAAACAGTGTTCTGTCCAACCACTCATTCTTGAACAAGGTTTTCCCTCTAATTTTACTCATATCGTCTCAAAAATCGAAGGAACACAATGAACAGTCTTCTAGAACTACAGCAAAAAACTAACAGTAACTTCAGTCACATGTAATTTAATATAATTATTATGGCACAGATTAATAGGTTTTAACCTATTTTCTTTCCTTGCCCCTTAATAATTATTATTCAAGAATCCTCACAAGTTAAGTTAAATTCAGTTCAGTTCAATCAGCATATTTTGGGAATCTATAAAGAACCTTAAGGGATTTCATAAAGCATACTAATTTTTCATGAAATATATTAATTTCTTTACATTTTAAAGAACAAACTAATAAAGAACATTTTGTTCTTAATCATTTTAATAATCAGTCTACCATAGTACACATCGGAATAAAAGAGGTTCATGTATCCATAGAGTAGAAAACTCTTTCCACAAGCACTGGGTAAACTTAATTTGAAATATAGCAGAAAGCTAACCCAAAAACATATGGGAAGATTAAAACCACCCATCACCCAACCAACCTCCCATTGTATGAGCTGCCAGCAATAATTATGTTATTAATATAAAAACTAGGATGCAATAAACACCCTATCAATATTGGAATTTCAATAAAAAATTCCAGGACAAATCAGAAATTTGAACATATTCGTGAACAGAAAATGTTTTCAACATTCCAGTTTTTCCAGGTCATGTATGACCTTTCTTAAATCATTATTTTTCCAGTATCTGATCCAAAATCCCAGTATATTTCCAGTATTTCCAGTACCAGTAGACACCCTGTCTAAAGACCTGCTTTTTCAAACAGCTTTGTAATGCTATGGATTAGCAGTATGAATGTTTAGTTTTGCACACAGAAATAAGATGGCTGTCAAGGGGAAGAACATTGGCTCGTGTATATGACCTTAAAGAAGAGATGTTACTATTTTTTGAAACGGGGAAACTGTAAAGCGAGGGCAAATCTCCTAAGCCATTCAATAAGGATAAAACCCAGATAAAAAGCCAGAAAAGTGATTTTTGTGAATATCTTAGCTGTGAACTTTGGTGCACCAAATTAGTATATTTGGCCGAAATATTTAGGTATCTGAATAGTGTGAACACCAGCATGCAAGGGTGGAATGAAAACATCCTGAATTCTACGGATAAGTTACTGGCATTGCAGAGAAAAATAGTAGTCTGGAAAAAGAGACTTGTGTGTTTTTACTCTCTCCAAAGAAGTCTTTAAGAATCTTTCAACTGATGGCAATCTGAAAATCAAGTATGCCGAATTGTCTCCAGATATGCTCTGGATTTCTGTTAGAGAAGAATATTCAGCAATTGCAAAAAACGCTTTGGCAAAGTGTGCTGCGAGCACCAAAAGGTTGAGAATCACTGGTCTCCAGTGTTTACAAGTGTTTGTAAACTTCTTTATTCTTTTGAGTAAAGTGAACTTTTCAATATAGGCATCACTTCAAAAACACTTTAGAGTAATTTGATCCACTTGCCTGGGTTTGGACTGCTTATCCCTTGTTTACATTTTTCTCCCCTCACACACAAAGCTGCCGAGTCTGCCAGACCCTAGATATTAGTCATAAAACAGATCCGGTGCCGAATTCAAGTGAATTTCTTTGGAAATTGGAATCAGAATTTTTCAATGAAAAGTTTTGTAAAAATGTCCAGATTTCAGATCATTCCAGATTTTGGACAGCCGGATTCAGGACTTTATACTGTATTTACAACATAGTAGAGGAGCTTCTGAGGATGATGTCGATCGCAGCCCAAGTCTTCGAGTGGAACCCTTAGAAATAATTTTTTTTTCAATGATACTCCTCAGTTGAGGCGTCTTCACCCAATTTAATTTATGACAATCTTCATCCTTATTTAGGATATATATATAGGATTAAGACTTTACATAAGCAATCTATATGGGGTGGTGGAGTGGTTCGAGCATTGACCTTCCATGCAGTCGTCCCAGGTTCAAGTACAGCCGAGGTCAGATTTTTCACCTTGGGATCATCCCATCCCCTTCTTGTGTGATTTGAGGAGACCATGCAAATTCAGCGCGCCATCCTTCAGAATGGACGTTAAGCAGTTGGCCCCCTTGGTTCTCTTCATAAAGAGTTGGCTAATGCTGGCACCAGGTTTCCCTCCTCCCTTGTATGTGTGTGTTCAGTGTGAAAGGAGTAATGGCTATAATAATCTAAGAGATTGATTAGCCAGAAATTCCATAGAAACAAACAGTCAATCTACGATGGTTGAATAAAAAGTATTGGCAACATGTGAGGTATATCAAGACAAGTTTTATTTCAATGAAAACTGACATCACATGCCTTCAATATAGTCACTTGCCATGTGATCAACCTTGTCTCAAATCTGAGAGAGGCGACAGATGCCATCAGCAGATCGATTCCTGTTGATGGTCATAAAATACCACCCTACTGCCTGCATTACTCCTCCAGACTGCAAAACCGCATGCCTCGGAGGGGTTCCTTCATCTTCAGGAATCGATCAAAGTAACATGGATTCATGTATGGGGAGTAGGGAGGATGTTCTAAGGTTTCCCATTGCCACCGTGCCCAGGTTTTGTCAAGGGCTACGATACGGCACATGAATGCATCCTCTTTGTTGTGGTACCGTTAGAAACAGCGTACCTGTGCCACTTTTGCTCCTCGGTAAGGTCGTGTGGGAGCCAACATGATGGAATTTTACACATCCTAATGATGTCTTTAACGATATGACAAATTGTGAATTGCCTTATCCCAACTTCCACAGCCAATTGGCACATCATCCATTGACTGTCCACTTCCAGCAGTGACTTTGAGCTGCACCTGCTTGTCCAGGATGGTGGGCTCTCATACACGTTGATTACCCTGTGTAGTGTCCCAACCCTGACGAAACGCTTTTACCCATTGTGCGACAGTTTGATATGTTTTATGAGACGTCGACTTCCCCAGCTTGTTCATGTGCGCTCTACTGCTTTAGAAGTGTGAAACTTAGGCTGCGTCCATGCTGACGCTCATCGCTCAGCGACGAGAGCAGAGATACCAGCAGTGAGCCTAGCGCATAGCTGCGATGAGCACTGTCTACGGCCATGCTAGAGAGGAGAATACTCAATCACAGCTTCGCCGATAGTCGCCGGTATGCCTCTAACAGGTGATCAGCGGCTGTGTCTTCTGCGTGAACCAAGTTTTGCATTGCGTATTTTAGCGATAGAAAACGGGAGATCTTTTTCAGTGCATCCTATAAATGAAAAAAGGAATATTCTCGGCGAATTTCACCACCTTTTTCCTGAACTAAAGAAGCATCCGAAAAAATTCCAGGAATATTTAAGGATGTCTGTCTCCACTTTCGAAAACATTTTAGGGAAATTGTCGCCTAAAGTCGTTTGTAAGTGGAGTAATTGGGTCAAACAGGATCTAATGCTTCATTCCCCTATGTTTTCGTAGGAGATGAGGCCCATCCATTAATAAGTAATTTATTAAAACCATATCCTAGAGCTGATCTCACTGAAGAATGTGAATACTTCAATCAGAGATTATCAAGAGACAGAAGATGCGTTGAATGTCATTTGGCATAATAACTTCTAAGTTCAGAATTCTTTGGAAGCCAATTGAAACATCGCCTGAAAATGCAGATAAAATTATCAAGGCTATTTGTGTCCTCCACAACACAATTATTGACATGGAAGGTTTGACAGCGAACCTTGACTGAGACGCAGAACTATATATCGCAACAAACCAGAGCAGTAGGACGAGGATGCAATACTTCCAGCAGACAGGCAAGATATGTAAGAAATATGTTCAAGGAGTACTTTACTACACAACGAAGGGCATAATATTTAAGAATTTTCCCCAAGTTACAAGAAATTTATCGGTGTTATAAGGTCTGCAGAAGCTCCAGAAAGACATACTATATTTCTTTGTATAACTGTGCTTTTTTCTATTTAAGCTGTTATTTCATTTCGTATATGACATTAGCTCATGTATGAAACACTAATATCAATTTTGTAAAGTGATTACTCAAAATGTATCTGAAAGTATTTCAAATCTCTCAGTTCATTTCTCATCAGTAAATAATATATAATACTATATTATAAAACTGCAAACATTGCCCATTACAGTTATTTCTCACTTGTAGTCCCCATTTCATTTGCTATTTCGTTCCATGCTTTGTCAAGCATGAAACGATTGTGGTGGTTAGGATCGTCCTGTTTCCACAAAAGCGATCGGGATGACACAGGATTTATTAATTTGTCAACTTCCATTCTAAAAGAAATAAACTGTTAAATATAAAATACCAATAAAAAATTAGATGTAATTATGCATTTTATACGTATTTCAAATATATTTCTACTTACCTGAAATGTTTAACTGGAGGCGTTCTTTCCTACAGTGCTTAACGTGTTTTCACCTTTACTGTTTGCGCGCGCGCGTCTCGACTATCAGCGCTTACTAGCCGAGAAAACAAATTTAAATGTCATCGCAGCTATCATCGCTTATCTCTCCTCGGTCAGCAGCTATGAGCGCCGCTTGAGTATGGATGCCCCCATTTAAAACAATGTATTAATTTTACAAGCGCAGCTCTGAGCTAGGCTATGAGCTAAGCTGTGAGCGTCAGCATGGACGCAGCCTTACTGTGTACATCTGAGGCATGGCCTCCTAGCAGCGCTGCGCATGAACGGTCAATTTGCAACCATTCTGCACATTGGTAGCAGTGTTGCCACTACTTTTCATTCAACCTTCGCATACATTTAGTTCCCCTCTCATAATAAGCTCCCGACTCTGTTAACAATAACTCTCTTGCAGATCTAGAAGCGAGGCCTCCAGCCATGTGAAGCCCTAAGCGGCCGCCTAGATTGCCTGCCAGTTGATGGTAGAGTCATAGAAGCCTGTCATTACAGGTTAAGGATCCTATTTTGAATTTCTTTTGTTGTAATCATCATATATATTTTAACTATTTAAATGCTAAAGAAGAGGAAAGGGTAAATTGAGAAATGTTTTTAAATCTCTTAGCAATCTTAACACATAATCAAGTGAGAAGCTTCAGCAGTAAATTTTGGCAAATGTAGATTAGAGTCTCTTCACACGCAAGGCTAGATAAGATAACATATTTGCTCCACATTTGATGGACATTATCTAAGGCTAAGATTCTATTTAGAAACAAAAGAAAGCAAAAAAGGCAACAAACAATATGAGGAATGCAATGCATTTACAAATTATCAAAAAAAAAGTCTGCAATTTTTCTAGAAAGGGTATCTCAAAAACACAGCCTGCTCATAAAAAAATACAATCTTGTCATTACTGTAAACAGGCAGAAGAAAGATGGATGAGATTATCATTATGTGTCACCGGGATATGAAGTAATATTAAAAGACTCAACATTCAGAATTAGGATATTTGCTTGATTAAAATAAATAGTGACTTTAAGTTTCAACAAAAAACTTGGACTCATTATTGTGACATGTACAGCCACATGTTATGGCATTATCTATTTGGCTGTCATATTATTCATGTTTGAGAGACCAGATAAAGAATATCAAAACTACATAGTTAATGATAGATGACTAAATAGTGAAAATGTAGCAATTATGATAGAAATGATATTTAATCACTAACATTACAAGTAGGAAAACTGGCTAGATGGTACAATATTGCAATAATAATATTAATACCAAATTTAGTATCTTTTACAAAAACACATTACATAGTAGTATGCATTATAAGAGTATCTTACATGAAAAATGGGTGCTACAAGAGCAATAAAACTATCTGATGCAATCATTCTGGGGCAATTTTCCCCCTTGTGGAAGGGTCAAGTGAATACTTGAAGAATATGCAAGTGTAAGGAGTAGTCAAGTTTGTAATGCAGCCCACGGCTTTTGTATGTTGCCCTAATGAGGTCTGCGGATTTGGTGGAGGGCTTTCACGTGGCCTGCATACCAATGTGAGTTTCACCCCTGCTATAGAGGCTCGTTTACAGGTGCAGTAGTATGCCTTCACGATTTTTAATAATGTGTAGCTCAGTGGTTCTTGGAGAAAAATTTCTCATATTGTGGTGGTCGCATCATTAAATTTAGGGTCTAAGTGATATTTCATACTCTATGTAAGGCATCTAAGAAGTTTAAAGGGATAAATTAACAATAACAAATATTAATTATAAAAAGGTGACATCCAAGTATCCATCATAGTCTGCATAATAATTATTCCTACAATTAAAATAAAATTTTGCTCGTGGCCGCATTAAAATTTTCTGGTGCCAGTATATGGTCACAGTGGCTGCACTTGAAAATCACTTGTCTAGATCATAACACTACACCAGGTAGAACTAATACATACCTCACATAATAAAGTATCACATCTCATAAATAATATTACAAAACATAACTGTAACAACATCTCACCATATCCCATTGTATCAATTAACACCGAGTCATAAACACAATGTCACTTATACTATAACCCATCAAACTATTACACCATGACACAATATGATTTCTATTCATGTTGTATCACACAGCATTATTTTATCAAATATTATATCACACCTCAAAACATAATCCAAATTAAAAAGTAATAACCGAGCCCTGTGGTTAAATACAACTAATGACAAATGGAGAAACCTTCCAATAACCATAAGAAATAATAAAAATAAAGTGCTCGCATACATGCCAGTTTAGGGTAAACTACTCCACACCAGGGACTGAACACTCGCACACACTCCAAGTTTAGGGGAAACTACAACGCACCCCTAAACCCGGAGAGTATGTGAGATTGTGCGAGTGATTGCTCCCTGGTATGAAGTAATTTCCCCTAAACCAGTGTGTATGTGAGTACTTACCTTTAATTATTTTTTATGGCTATTAGGAGATTTCTCCATTTGCCTTTAGTTACAATGTAAATGATTTACAGCAATACCTCGCTTTATGTGACAGATAGGTTCCAGAAAATTTCACACTAAACAAAATTCATGAAAAACTGGGGCTTTATGTCAAAGAGGTTAGGTTCTATGGATGAAACAACTAAAGGGTAATATTAATAAAAATATGCCGTCAACCTGAAAAATCAGATTCTTGTTGACTTCCATCCATCAATGCCAGATGCAAATCTTGACATTTTTTTCAGTAACTTATCTTCGTTGTTAATTTTCAATGGTATAGAAAACTAAAAACTTCCTTATATTTTGGCAAAAATGTAATTATTTCCTGTGAGAATGAAATCTCAAATAAATCAGCAAGAAAGTTTTATTCAGAAAGTAGCCAAAATAATAATGCCAAAATAGGCATTGATTGAGATATAAAAACAGTGTGCCATTCTCAGGATTTCTTTTATGGTATCACATCCCTTCCCTAAGTGGAGATTCATAGACAATCTTACTAACATCCACCAGCCTGTAAAAATGGAACTTCTAATACATTTATGGCTAGGCTGCCTCAATGGTCAGCCACCTATGTTTTTTAAACATCTGGTAGGCACGGGCTTGCTTCTCGCTATAATGAATCTGCTTAAAATGGAATCACACAAAGTGAGGTATGTGGACTACAGTCGCTTTACACAGTGAAAGGGTACTTAACATGGTGAAAGGGTTAAAAAAAGTGGAATTTGAGAAAATCTTATCTTTATGGATTAAAAACGTGAGAGATCTAAATTCCAAAGTAAGAATCCCAAAATCGCCTGGTCATTGTCAAACAGATACAGAATTATCACAGACTTAATTGTGTAATCTCTGATCATAGGGCACATGATTAAAAACCTAATTCCAGCATAACTACATGCCATCAAAGAATTCACTTTATATTTCTAGAAACAAGCTAAATTAATCCATGTTTACATAAATATGCTTTAATTGAATGATATTATATTTCTATTATTCAACCATTACACATTTCCTATATTAAAGCTCACTGATCTCTGTTAATGATATCCTCAAGCCATCATCTTAAGACCTAACATTTAAACACATTTTTATTCCTGGAAGAAGCAATTCTGCAAGCAGTATTTCTAAAAAAAAAACAAATTACTCCCCGAGTTTAAAATAAGACATTACTTTTTAGGTCAAGAAAACTGAAACCATTTTCGTTCGTAGAGTAATCATAAAATATGTACAAGTTGTCATGTGTGTAACCCTAATAGTAGTATGAAATGAAACAAAAGATTAGAGCCAAAATAAAAACTTAAAAAGTGAACTTGTTGAAAAAAAGCTATACCAAGCAATAAAACTTATGCTTCTGAGGAAGCTAAGAAAAACTAACAAAACTTTAATGAACATATTTATTAAGATCTGTCAAAGTTTGAAGGTTTATATTATTCTCCAGCAAATAAAGAAATATAGATGCTTGTGATTTTAGAATCTATATTGAAATGATGCCATAACACATCGCTATGTCCCAAACTGGTGCTCTTCTCCAATGCTTAAAATCGCTTTCCTACCACCAGTAATTGTGTTTGCCTGTTTTCTTTCTAAACTTACTAAAGAATATTGTTAATAAACTTTGATGTTAGCTTGATTTTATTTGTGATCATTCCTATTTTTGCACACTTGATATTCCAGAAAATGACTTGGTCCTCGTCACATCTAAAATGTTGGAAACCTGTTCTATACTGTTCATCATCCATATTATGTTTCTTCATTTTGCACATCTAGATCGAATGTAATAAGGGATACTACAAAATAATAAACATTTTATCCCCAACTACGCGTTTTTCTGTAAAAATTCTAATTTCACAAGTCATCTTATGTGCAAATGTAAATTTACAGATACAGTAAAATATACCTATAAATTATATAAGTATACACTGCGAACCAATCAACAGCTAGTTTTATCTTTTTTCCCTTTAAATGGAATCAGTTTAACTCAATAAGCTACATCTGCACCTTTTAAATTCGTACGCGTGAAAGAGCGAATACCGCCGATCGTTGCAAGTGTGAGCAGGCACTGCGCTCCTCGCCCCACTGACACCCTTTCTCCTCGCCTCATACCCTCATAGCTCAAGAGCCCGCCCAAGGATAGCGCATGCGCCCTGTTCGTTTATGCCGCCACCGACGAACAGCGGTGCAAAAATGCCTCACGGGTTCACGGCGCCTCAGGGCCCCTTTAGCGATAGAAGCGACGGAGCAAGAAAGTGGCAGAGGGCGACGTCCGACGAGAGTGCACCGGCTGAGACATGAGAAACGGAATGGGCGACGAGCCATACGATAAGAGCGAGCAAAGGCTTAGGCCAATCGAGAGGTTGCATGACGTCATCACCACACAGTCTCCGGGGAAATTCTTCGGCACGGGCAAACTGGGGAAAAGATACCGGTCAACCTAGATATTAAAACCGCGAGGCCATGTGATTGCATAAACCTCGGGATGACTCGACGGACGAGCTAGTGGGAAGAATCATATTAATTTGCTTAAGATGCATCCGAAGGCTGAGATGACGTGGCGCAACGTATGGGTGAAGGGAAAGGTGTGACTTCTTATTTGCCAGTCGGAAGGAGCTCGCGTTGAGTCGTAACAGAACTTCAGCGTTTATGCGCTCGAGACTGAAAGGCGCATGGAGCTAAAAATGATAAACGTCGGTCACTAATTCCATTCACACTCGAGTCAAATTTCGAAAGCCTCGCGAAAAATTTCCCAAGAAACCGTGACCAAATCTATCGTTATGGAAAATGTTATGATTATGCGTGATTATTTTAACCGGTAACAGAGAAAATTCCACATCATTAACTGAACATAACACCGCTCGCTTCATAACTGAAGATCATACTACCACCAATGGCGAATAGCGTAACATTTATTCGGAATGCTTTACAAAAATATTAGGGAGAACAAATTTTTGGCATTCAACAGGAATTCCAAAATCTTGAGTTTTTTCCAAGAATTTAAAGCACTGCCAGATCCTGATGTTGAACACGTACTGCGTTATTAAATATTAATGCATTTCAATATTTCTGCAGAAAATATTCGACGAACTTTGTCAACGGAATCATTTTCACAACCTAAATAAGGTAGCCCTATCTACACCCTATAGCGACAAAACAAAAATCCATGCAACAAAATTTGTAACAACCAAAATTTTTACAATAAAGTTCATTTATAGACCATATCATTCTCCAAGAGATAAACAGAATTATTGTCTAGACCCACAATTACACTATACCTCAGATTTTATAAATACCCGTAGTTAAAATTTGATCATTAAACTCATTTTACATCTTGGAAACCGAAATACAGGAATGGAAATTACATGCCATCCTGTTTTTAATGGACCATGATACAAGTTTGGTGATAAAAATATCGAAAACATCTCATATATAACAACTAAAAACTACGGAGGAAGGAAGATGAAGAAAGTCACGCAGGGGCCCCACCCCGGAATACCCAACGTCCTACGCATGCAAGGTGAAGTCATCGGGAGGATCGGAAGAAGAATAGGAACCAAGCGGGAGATAAAATACGGAGGTAGTAAATCAACTTTGTGACACACCTGAGGAGCGAGTAATTGTAGAATGGATGAGTTTTAGGAGGGGAAGGGAATGGAATAGATAGGAATCGTGTAAACTAAGATGCGGCCCTACTTTCTATGGGTCCTGCGCCTGGAAAACATCTGGGAGGGGGGACCAAAACTTCATCATATAGAGTAAACAGAACTAACTTTCTGCAAATGCTAAGGTTCCTTCATAGCTTCAGAAATGAATCCACTGACGTAAGACTCCATTTCGATCCTCAGTTCCTTGAACGTACCACAAAAAAACACAATAACGTCATTCTAAAAACGAGAACTGTTGCTTGTCAACGATATACCATATCTATGATTCTTAAATAGCACTATCAAAAAATATAATATACAAAATCAAATCTATTCATCGACAAAAACGATTATTCTCAAGAAGTGTATACACTCTTGTTCAATTTTAGACCCACGGCAACATAAGTGGAATTGTTACAGAAGGAGAAAACGAAGGTTGTACATGAGAGAAAACAGCTCTAAAGCAGGTCAGGGAACCTTATAATGGAACAGGTTTTCTTTGTGTATGAGAACCTCCACATTTCGATAGCAGCATTTACAAAATTTGCCTTAGTCATGTCGAATATCGTACTAAATCCTCATAATATATAAGCGAACCTTACAGACACTTCAAAAATATTTAAAATTATAACACTACACAGTTCCAAAAGAATTATGATAAGGCTAAAAACGAATTCCTATAATCGGCATACTTTAATGTTTACATTGAAACAAACGACTAATAAGTTTCTTCGCTGAAAATAGTAATTGGATATTCTGCGTGTTTTTTACTTTTAACTGCATTAAATGCAATCATAGAACATACCACCGGGAATTCCAGCCGAATTATAGCTATGCGACTGATGGTAACGATTCGCGTTAATATGTTCAAAAATTACTGTATTCAGAGAAGGAGATTAAACAAAACTCTAGCCACAATTTTTTATTAATACACGAACCTTTCTTCGCAAAACGCTGAAGATGAAAAGCACGTCATCGAGAAAGAATGGTGCGGGAAACTAACAAGGACAATAAACTCCAAGTTGTACAATGAATGAGTTCTGCGGGTTAATGAAAATGCTATAAAAGTGGAACTTACAAAACTATATCATCAGTTGTAATTCTTGTACTAATAAACCATAAACCGCACATCTAAACAATAAAAGGCGGGAAAGTTTAGTACAAATACAGGGTATAAATAAAAGCCGCCATACAAAACTTTGGACAAATCGATATGAAATGAATTGCATGTCAACCTACATTTATAATGCTTTTATGTCAAATGTAATTATGCAAGTGCTTCCACATCCCAGGCTCTAGAAACAACTACAACGACTGGTGGCAACTTATCAATTGCGACTTACGCCTAAAGGTGAAAGTGGAATTGTCAACTTACCTTAATAATAAGCTCAATTTCAGGAACATCCCCGTTAGACGCTCCATTAGATACGGAATCCTCTGCCATTTTAATAAGAACACCAAAAAGTAACAAAAATTAAGTACCACGGTACCACTGAATACAATCAACCCTTCTTGAAAAGGAAATGCGTAAGATGTGGTTAAGGATTGCGCAGGACAACTGCGCACAAATGAATTCCGAAAGTGGGATATCCATCGCCCGATCATACAAAATGTGCTTTTTCGCCATCTACCGGTTTAGCTAAAAGTCGCAGAACAAGGAAATTACGCTATCTGAAATGAATCTTTGTTCTATATTAATTAAAATAATGTTAAAATTTTAGTTAAATGAAAGTAATTGTTTATATAAATTAAAGTACGTGTTTAAGAGTACTTACTGTGGAGTCGGCATTAATTTCCAAAACGAAATTTATCTTTATGATTAGTATGTATAATAGCAAGCAAGTTTTTATGGTTGGAGTAAATAAATGCAGATACTATTGCTTTAAATTTTGCCCCTGCGAGTGACAAACGTGGTGTGCAAGAACAATTATGAAATACAGGTACCAAAACTTTCGGAAAGCATACGAGTACTTCATATTTGGAAGAATATTAAGTTTCAGTTGCGCCGTACTAAAATACTTTTAAAACTAGTTTTTGATAACGATTCATAAATAAGCTCCACTGATGAATAATTAAATGTTGTATCAACCATTTAAAATAAATATCGATCAGGGTGGGAAAAGGAAGATCATTAGTAATTATTAAACGTTCAAGTCATAGGAACAGTTTATATAAGCGGTTCTCCAAACCATGATATCTCAATAAATAATTATATATAAGATAGGAGTGCTGTACTCAGTAAGTGAGAGGCTAGAGAAAAAATAATGATGCATTATAACATGTAAACTTAATTTCTCAATCATTCATCATAGATTTAAATTTGATGTTACCTACTTAATAGCCTATTATTACGATATATTTATAATTAAGGAAGCAATAATAATATTTACTAGTCATTCGGCACAATTCAATACATTATGTATAGACAATTTAAATAAGGTTTAAGTCATAATATGGCAAATCAAAGCTTCATTCCTGCTATAAAAAGGCCTAGTGACTGACTATCCAAGATTATGGTTACCAGACGTCCGGTTTTTCCCGGACGTCCTCAAATGTCCGGGGACGTCGGGGGGATTTTAACACCTGTCCGGAATTTTATTATTTCCTTCTGTTATACGTTTTTTATGTTATTTACTTTAATTTTTGGGAAATATTTTTAGAATTAGTATTAACATTAAAGAATTCGTGTACACAATTTGGGTCGGTATTGCAGTTTGTGATTTTAACGCTATATCCCTAATTACTTCGTGATATGTTAAATATAATTTTTGACGCTTTACGCGATCATTTTGGTTTAAATTTGTAAACACATAAGTCGTTCCGCAAACCGCGGTAATAATTTAATGTGTCATATTAATATTTTTTCATAATCAGTTTAACTTTTATTTCGAAGTTAATTGGTAAACTTGGGTTTAGAGTTTATATTTTTGTATATATTATTCAAGATATGTATAAAAAGTTGTACATTCCTATATATTATTAACATATTTAATCTACATCGTCAGAATTATTGTTCCAGATAAGTCATAATAACGCATGAAATTTTAAGTATTATTGCATTTTATGATATTTTTATGCGTTAATGTTTCAGTAATAAAACATTTACGTTCGACAATTTACTTTAATTACATTTCCTTTACTGATATAACACCACAGTACAATTTTTTGTTCTTAAAAAGTTAAATTTTATAACTCCGTGTTTTTCCGGATTTTTGTGTTCTGTTGTCCGAGAAGTAAGATTAAAAATATAGTAACCCTAGCCAAGATGATAATTTCACCTTAAATTCAGATACTACCATGTAATGGACACAGTTGGGGAATTTATTAAACATTCTCAACCCAAATGTATTATGACAAAGAAAGTCATACTCAGGCTGCAATGTGGAGCATCCAAACAATGTTTGTTCCTCATGTTGTGCATATGATTATTTCGTATACAAGAGTAATTCTCTATTGACATTATGAACCAGGATATCAAATATAAACATTATATACTGTCACAATAGTCTTTCTTACAAAAAGCAGCTTACAATGTGCATTTGATGGAGCATTATAATTTATTTCTTCTTTCTTCCTCCTAAGTGACCATATTCCATTCAAAGTCAACATCAGGTAACCATGTAGTCCTAAGTGTTCTGCCTTAACTATTGATTGTACTATGCTCAAATAGACTTCTTCGACAGAGCTAATGAAGTAACAATTGAAATCATCATCTGACATTGTGGCATCTGGACCATAATCTGACTTATTGACCTCAGTTCCTATAACATTCCATGCTGCATTGCATTTGTTGCTAGCAGTATTGATGAATTTAATGTTGGCATTTAGCTTAGCATCATGTAAAGCCAGTGGTGCACCGCCAAAATAAATTAAATTGAAGTCCTGGAAAAAATTTAAGGGCCTCATGGCTTTGGCCATGGGCACCCCCACCACATGGGGGTTGCAGGGGTGTCTGCTACACCACTGTTTAAAGCTTCTTTGTACTTACTGCTTCCTACAAGTTAAGTGCCCAAGGCATGCACCCACTAACAGAATAGATTTGTAGATATTATAATAAGGCATCACAGTTCAAAAATTAGTACAATATAAATCAAGAAAATATCCCCAGTCAGGAATGAAAGAATTAATCTGCTAGGATAGTTCAGTGGTAGAATATCTTCCTGGCAAGTGGAAGACCTGGGTTCATATTCCCAGACATAGCAGAATTTTTTCTCATATCAAAATAATTCCCAACTTTACAGTTTTATGCCTGTCTGCATAGGATCTTGTGATCATTTCATTCCATAAGTAATCAAGCAATTTTAATAAATTTTGCAAATTAAGATTTACCTTTTCAGTCCTTTATATATTTATATCACCACATAGAGCAACCTTACATTTATAATGCTCCACATGTAAGAGCATACTCTCAAGCACTTCAAATAAATGATCAATTTCACCATCAGGAGAGTGGTAGACAGAGCTTAAGCTTAATTTCTATCAGGGCAACTGTAACTTCTTGGTAGAGTACAACACAAAATAAGCTCATGACAATTACTTTAAAGTCAATAGTATCTCCAATATATATGGCAACATCTCCATTTTGCAGTTTGTATAACTAAAGATGCTGGCCAGTGAGTATCCACTTAAATTCATAGCAGCTATTTCTCCTTCATTCAGACAATGCTCACAAAAACACACTACACTGTAATTCTTGTCCATCAAGAATGTGTCAAGTTCATTCAATTTGTAGCAAATGCATTGAATTTGGTGTGAAGGCTTTCGCGGCATTCAGCCCTAATAGAACTCAGAAACAATGAACAGTTGCTAATCTTACAGGCAGACAAAGGCAATGCTACTGTCATCATCACCAAGGAGGACTACAACAACAAGATAGCAGCCCCCATCTCTAATACTACCTACAGGCAGCTTAACTCAGATCCCTTGCAAAAATTGAACGCCTTATGAGGAATCTCATAAAAAGGTCCTCGATACCACCTGAAGCACAACACAGACTCTTCCCCTCAGCTTCCAAGCCTCCCAGACTGTACAGCCTACCAAAGATCCACAAGGAAGGAACACCACTCGGGCCTATAGTCAGCACCATAGATGCCCCCAATTACAAACTAGCCCAACATCTGGCCAGAGTGCTGAAATCCTTCACTGGCAGATCACCGTCATACGCGAAGAATTCTTCCCACTTCATCGAAATCATAAAGGGAATTACTCTCAAAAAAGAAGACCTCCTCATCAGCTTTAATGTGATTTCCCTCGTCACAAATGTAACTATTAAAGAATCCATCGAGATTGTGGAACAGCTTAATTTGGAGGGACTTCCGAATTACCTAAGCTTGTTTGGAGAATACTGTTCATACCTATTAGCAATGCATTTGTTGAGCGAGTTTTTTCTTTGATGGGCAATTTGTGGACAGATGAACGCAATCGCTTGAGTGTACTCATGGTGAAAGCTGAACTGTGCACAAAAATTAATTATAATATGAATTGTGAGGAATTTTTTTAATTCATCCGCAAACCCGAGCAAGAACCTTTGTTAAAGTGTTACCAAGAAAATTTAAAATACACTTTTAAATTTGATAAAAAATAATTTACATACTCTTATTGTATTTCTTATTGTTTCAATACTCAATTTATTGTACCTATGCATAATATTGTAATATTTAAAAAACTTTTGCCTGTTTTGTTCTATCACTAACTTAAAATATATTTTTTTCCATATAAATACTGAATATTTTTTTAATACTCAAATCTCCAGTTTTGGAATCCTCACAATGTGGCAACCATACCAATCTCCGGTTTTTTAATCTTCACAAGGTGGCAACACTAGTAAATACGTAAATATGTCATATTACAACCAAGTCATTAAATATTAAGTAGCATCCTTTTATTAAATAAGGGATAATATTGAATTGTGTATCAATTGAACTTGTATGCATGAGTATTCTACCTCTTGGTAGGTTCTATGCTCATGCAGCCAAATCTGTTCCACCCAAAGCCTTGTCTTCATCATCTCAGAGCTATCACATTCTTTAAATAGATCAAAAAATTCCATTTGTAACATTACTGTTATCAACTGGAGCACTGAAGGAGTGCATCAGTCTGCCACCAAAATTCAATCAGCTATCCACTGATATCCCTAGATGAATAATCATGTCATTTAAGAGTAAAACCAAAATAAGGCAATCAATAACTAAAAACAGTGAAATGTAATTTTTATATTTTTCATTTATAAGATGCTATTCTGTCCATTTTCTATGCTAATGTACCATTTATCGAGGAAAAATCTAATTTTTGTGCAATTTCACAGTTGATATTAAGCATGGCGAGTACATTCAAATGCAAACTTTGGTCCCCTTGAGCTTGAGGCCAAGGTCAAATAGCCCATCTGGCAGCCCTGCACTGGGTATATTTGCCACCTAGGTGCAAGCAGTTTATGCCGTCCCTTACTAACTTATAAAAGCACCCTGGCACAGATTTTTTGGGTTTTTAGATTACAAGTTGTATTTAATTTAAGAAAAACTATAGTAAACTAAAGCAATCTGAAGATCCTATGCAGACAGGCATAAGCTGTAATGTTGGAAATAATTTTGAAATGAGAAAAGTCTGCTATGAATGGGAATCGAACCCAGATATTCTACCACTGAACTATTGTAGCAGATCAATTTTCTCATTTCTGGATGCGGATGTTTTCTTGGTCGGGACGGAACTAGCCAAGCTAGTATCAAACAGCCCCAATGGATGTCCTTGTGGAGATGCACTGAAGAAAACTCCTCCCTCTCAAATGGTGTCTGCATAGGATCTTCAGATCGCTTTATTCCATCAATTTCTTGCTAGGCAATCTCACCATTTGAGAGGGAGGAGTTTTCTTCGGTGTATCTCTTCGAGGACATCCATTGGGGCAGTCTGATACTAGCTTGGCTAGTTCCGTCCCAACCAAGAAAACATCCGTGTTCAGACACAAGAAAATTGATCTGCTACAATAGTTCAGTGGTAGAATATCTGCCTGGCAAGTGGAAGAGCCGGGTTCGATTCTCGGTCATAGCAGACTCTTTTCTCGTTTCAAAATTATTCCCAAAATTGCAGCTTATGCCTGTCTGCATAGGATCTTCAGATCGCTTTATTCTATCAATTTCTTGCTTGGCAATCTCACCATTTGAGAGGGAGGAGTTTTCTTCAGTGTATCTCTTTGAGGATATCCGTTGGGGCAGTCTGGTACTAGCTTGACTAGTTCCGTCCCAACCAAGAAAACATCTGTGTTCAGAAACGAGAAAATTGATCTGCTATAACAGTTCAGTGGTAGAATATCTGCCTGGCAAGTGGAAGATCCGGGTTCGATTCCCGGTCATAGCAGACTCTTTTCTCGTTTCAAAATTATTCCCAAAATTACAGCTTATGCCTGTCTGCATAAGATCTTCAAATCACTTTATTCCATCAATTTCTTGCTTGGCAATCTCACCAGCTCTCCTACACTTCATGAGCTGGTCAGAGTTTCATTGACCATTCAGGCAACAAGTTGTTTTCACAATAATGGATCTAACTTTAAAAAAAATCCAAAGTTGCTATTTCTGTTGGTATAATGTTGTTTAGAGGAAGAAAAGGAAAAAAGCAGATATGGATGAAAAATTGACTTAAAAAAACGAACAAAATTATCTCATATGAATTTATTGCACAAGCTGGAAGTTAATGAACCCAGAAATTATAAAAATGATTTACGAATGGATCATGCTGCCTTTTGGAATTGCTGGAATTAATGAGACCAAATATTGAAAAGCCAGAAACAAAGTTAAGGAAATCTGTTAGTGCAGAAGAATGTTTAATTGCTACATTAAGGTTTTTAATGATAGGAAGAAGCTATGAGGACATGAAATTTAGCTGTGCAATTTCTCCTCAACTACTTGGTAAAATAATTCCAGGAACTTTACGGGCAATATTCCATGCTTTGCAGGCAGACTACCTTCAAGCAAGTATTAATTCTCTAAAAAAAACTCACAGGCTTGTTGCTAATATATTTGGAAAAAGTTTTTGACACTGTTGGGTATTTTGGTCTTCTGTACAAAATACATACCCCAAATACAGAGTTCTAAGTACTATTTTGCATCAATAATATAATGTCTCCTACTTAAAGTCTGGAGTTTTTTTCACTTATAAATACACTTTGACCCATTGCACCACAAATTATAATTTTGTAAAAAAAACAAAAATGTTTTATCATTAACACCTCACTAAATAGTTAGGTATAACCAATGTGCTGTATTCAAATAAGTAAATAAACTTGTTTTTATTCATTATTCACATTAATAAATAAAGATTGTTCAGTAGGTGTAACAAGTTATACAGCCTAATGCATGATAATGATGAATAAATAAAAAAACATTTTTTCAATCTCCACTTTATTTTTTCAATCACAACTTTTTGTACAGATAACACATAAATATTTATGTATTAACAAAGAGTTACAAAAAACAACAATTGGAAAAACTTAAGAAATCTTCTTGAGTGAAAGTGTGGTATTATTATGACATTCTAATTATTTTGTGGAAATCTGATCAATTCATCTATAACGTTTTGTGATGATACTTGGTAGTTTGATTAAGGCATTTGTGTTTGATACATGCATTGTTGGGGCTGTAATGTTGTAAGCATCAGCTGAGGGTTAATAATTAGTTGCTGCGTTTGTAAATTTAAAGTGGTTGTGTCAGTTAAATTGTCTAATTTTGCATGAAAGAGTACATCGGATATAATCTTTTGTGCTATTACTCTTTGCCTGGCTTCTATGTCTTTTAGTAGTAGTCCCACATTTTTCCCAAATACTTCATATTGATCACTTGGCTGTTCTTGTGATTGTAATACGATTGAAGCTATATCAAGAAATTTTTCCCTTTTTTATCCATGAACTTTTATTGCTCGGAAAAGTTCATTTTCGTTGGAATGTATTTAATGATGATAATGTCAACTGACCTGGCGATGATGGGTCAATCTGAAATGTATAAATTATAAAAAATATTAATGATATGCTTTTTATTTTTATAGTTTCCATCATCACACGAATGATGGAATGAGGTTGCAGACAAATTTAAAGACATGTGGCAGTTCGATAATTGTCTCATAGCAATGGATGGGAAACATTTTTGGATTAAACAACCACCAAAGAGTGAATCTTACAATTTCAATTATAAAGGTCGTTTCTGCATTGTACTTTTTGCCATTGTAAATGTGAACTATGAGTTCTTACACACAGGGCATCGAACCGGAACTGAATCGAAAACCTGAACCGAAAAAACCAATATTTTTGGCCGGAGTGGAGATGAACCCGAGCCAAAAAAACTAAACATGTTGAACCCGAACTGAAACCAAAAACCAATATTTATTTCGCTCCTTTATTTCAGTTCGCATAAATAGTGTAAGTGAAATGCGGAATTAATTTAGCGGTCAGTAACCTTCAAATGGCCATCGCCTCCCTCACGATCCCATTCCCTGTCACCATGGGTTCCAAACCTCGACCAAGGTTACTAATCCTCATCGTTCAGTGAAGACAATGCCTGGGCTTTTCCAAATCGTTCCATGAGAGAGGACAGGGATCAAGACGTGGCTGTAAAATTCTTATCTTGTCCTTCTAAAGGTCGATGGCACTAAATGAAAGAAGTGCCGCCTCAAGTTCGAGGCTCCTGAGAGGGACCCCTGCTGATCCCTTTCCTTCTCTTGCCTGGCAGAAAAACAATGCTAAAGGGGCAGAGTGACACTCATACCCCTGGGTAGTAGATTTCAGCAGTAATTTGCTAAAGATGGGAAAAACTGAGGGCGAGAAGTGATTAAAAATATTCAGTCATAGTAAATTTGTATCTTGTTAATAAACATTTCTCAACCTTTCTGGATTCTCGGACCCACAATTTGTGCAAGCTTTTTCCTCATAAAAATTTTATACATTTTTTCACACACATTTAAATGATCTCTGAATAAAAAAATGAAATTGTGCATCTACCCTTTTTATTATAAGTACTGCACGTGTTCTGCAAATTGTTAATGAAAATAACATCATGTTTCATTTAACTTACTGGCATTATTGAAACAACTTGGTCTCTTATTTTTTGTGAATATAAAATATTAATGTCATTATTAAGCCTTCCAGCTTTAGCTTCGGTCTGTCCGTTGTTCTATCTGAATGCAATTCTAAGCAAAGTAAATTAGAAAATGTACTAACATTATAAGTTTAAAGTTTTCTATCGCACAAAACACGCTTAATTGCAACTCACTTATCACTTTCCTAACTTATTGAAATTATTTATGACGCATTTATAGCTTGTAGTTATTTATTGCAATTAATTATCATTTCTAAATTTTATATACAACTTTTAACCCTTATAATATAGCATGGGATGAGAGAGTAAATCCGTGTAGAAGATTCTTCAAATTCAATAAGCTGGAAAACGTTGCCATGGTTGGAGATCACGCCGCCAATTTAGAGAGGCATTTGAAGCGACATCCTAAACAGGAATTTGATGAAGTCCAACAAACAGAAGAAAATTAAAAAGCTAGAAGAAAATGATAAGCAATTTGAACATAAACCACAGCAAACCATAGACAAATTCATTGCACCAGAATATCTCAAAGTAAAATTAGATAAAAAAAAACGGTCGTTGACACATGTGTGGAACTCATAACCGTTAATGGTTGTGCACTTGAGCTAATGAATACTCAGGTTTCCGTAAAATTTTAAATTCTATATTTACTGCAATAGGTCAGAATTCTTCAGTCAACATGGAGAATATAAGGCAAATGTTACCAGAAATGTCTTCGAAAATTGTTGCAATAATGCATTGTAAAATGGAAAAAAGACTTGTTTCTTTGAAAATAGATGTTGCCAAAAGGTTAAGCTGGTCTGTCTTAGGAGTGAATGCTCAATTTGAGAAAGAGGAAAAAATTCACTTGTTTACTTTGGCTATGAAAGAACTGAAAGACAGGCACACAGGAATGTATATAAAAAATACAGAGCGTCAAATTTTAGAAAAATATAATATTGGGATTCAACAGATTTACTCAGTAACACTGATAATGGGTCCAACATGATTAAGTTTGTCCAATTGCTAGGAAAGGATAATGAATATGATAATGAAGCTACCAAAGAAAAAGAATATTTTGATGAGATCAATTTCTCAGAAGAAAGCGGCCTTGTCTCCAGGAATCGGCTTATTGGAGTCAAGTGTGCAGCGCACACACTTAAATTAGCAATCAAAGATGCAATGAAGGAAGCAGAAATTGGAATTTTTTTAAATGATTGTCGTGAACTGGTCCGAAAACTTTGAATTCCATCTCTAGCCTCCAAAATTTCAGAAAATAATTTAAAGAAACCTGTCTTGGATTGCCCAACAAGAATAGCAAGAATTTCATGCTAGAAACATTGTTAGCGTGCTGAAATTTCTGCATTATATTAGCTGACAATAACTTAGATTATTTTTTTTCCAAATGGTCAATGGACCAAATTGAAAGTTACCATATCTGCCCAAATATAAGTTAATGTTTTCTGTCAAAATCTATCATGAAAAAATCACACATCGGCTTAAATGCGAGTTCAAGAAAAAATTTGGGGTTAGGGTTAAGTCTTGTAGTCACCCATAGATGGCAGCACGTCTCTCTTTGCCACTTCGTTCAAATGATAGTACTATATTTTTCGTAAAGTAAATATTTGACCTACGATGAATATTAATGAATAAATAATAAAGCTAGAATATTGAATTTACAAGTACCATTTTTTGCTACCTGTTCTTTCATTTCTAAATACTGTCGACAAACTCTGCAGCACTTAAAATGAACAGATGGCAGTTGGTCGTGATGTACAGCATGCTGAATGTGGCTGAGATAAATTCCCAAGCTATCTATCGTAGCAACAATCAAACCAATGGCAATATGAGACGTCATTTTTTTTAAATATTGGCCCGTGAACTGGCAGAAGTCTTTTACGTATTTGTTCACAGTGCTCTAAGTTACCAAAAGAACTCAAACGTGATATACTAAATGTCTTTTCCTGGAACCCTTGAATGTGCAACACCTGTAGAAGATAATACTGCCCCAAAAAGGCAAAGGTGCTATGTGGGCAATCAAAAAACAGATATACAAAATATAAATGCAAAAACTGCAATAATTACATTTGCTTGCAGCATGCACAACAAATTTTTTCTGATTCCTAAATTTGCTATATCAAAATATGATCTTTCATTTGTTATATGTATGCTGCCTAATGTATTCATTATTGTTTTTCAACAATATTTAATGTGATTTAATGGTAAAAAACTTTTATTTTGGATTACTAATCGCTACATACCTTCATTTTATTGTAACATCATAAAAATAAATTAATATATTTTCATGATATTATTTAATTGTTATTATTAATGCATGACACTGACCCCAATAAAATTATAATTATAAACCAAATAGAATAAGTATTCACAGAAGAAAATTATAAAATAACAATGGAGTCTGTGAGACGCAACTGTTTTCGTAACATTTCAGCATGCGATCGGTGCAAGGTTAAGAATAGTTAGCAATTTGTACTATTTTTCATCATCCATTAAAAGAAGTTCCTATTAGTTTTACTTGGGTATTGTAGTTATTGCTATAGCCATTGTAATGTCTATATGCATGTTAAAACCTCATTCATGGAATCAATTAAAATTGCATACATTGACTATGCAGACAATTACACAAAATGCGATGACAGCTTTTGATGCTCAACTGTTTCTGAATTTGGAGAAATCTTTTCATAGAACGAGTATAATTATAAAAATGCGATTTCTTAAGGCAATGTAAATGCTAATTATATTGGAAATAGACCTGGATTAAAAATTATCTTTGTGAGGTCTCTATTGCTTTATTTGACCTTTTGTGAAAATGAAGATAAATGAAATTATCGTGACTGAATGTGGAACATTTTTCAACATGCAAAATTATTAATTGGAGTAATATTTCAAATGTTAACAACTAAACCATTTCCCACTCTATTCTTCTATCTCCAATAATGTATTCTAGGCCGTGTCTGCATGCCCGGCACACCAGCATAAAATCTACGAAATTTACTTTTTTGTCAAAAAATGGTGAAAACTTTTGGGAGATCGGCTTAAATTCGGGGTCGGCTTATATTTGGGCAGATACGGTATTTTGGAAGCTTTAAAGCCTTTGAAGGAAGTCACGTTAAGATTACAATCTGAGCGATTTTTTTGGTATGTGGATCGAAACTAAAATTAAATTGCAAATTTTAACGAATATATTTGCTTGACTTTTGGTTGAACACTTACAGATCAGAGAAAAAGTTACCATGGAAAATGAATGCATGTTAGTCGCAGTTTATCTAGATCCACGCTATCAAATTTTACTGAGTCCTCAACAAAAAATAAAGGCTATATTGCATTTGAAAGAGCTTTGGGGAATGATTGAAAATGTAAAGGAAGGAGAAACAAGAAAAACAGATAGAAAGTCAGGGGAATTTGTAATTTCAGATGTAAATTCCGATGATGAGATGGAGAATTTTCACAAAAAGAAGGAAAAAGACAATAAAGTGCAGTCTAACATAGCTAATATTGACATTGATAATGTTTTGTCTAGTTTTGATGGGGTAAAAAGATTAGAAAGGAAAAAAGGAGTGTTGGAATTTTGGGAAGAAAATCGCTTAAAATATCCATCTTTGTATGAAATAGCCACCGCTGTTTTTGGTGTAACAGCTACTCAAGTTAGTGTGGAGAGGACTATTTCAGGGTTGAAATTTATCTTGCGGGACAATACGGATGGTCCGAGTGAAAGTACACTAGAAGATATTCAGCAAATTAGATCTAACTATAGTTGCTTGTGGTAATGTTTTTTTCCTTTTAGTAGTTTTTATATTTTTTTGTTCATACTGTTTCATTTTAATATTAGACTATTTAGTAATTTATGAAGAACTATTGTGACTTGTATATTATGTATATAAAATTTTATGTATAATTTTACTATGATTTAAGCAAGAAAATGTAAGTTTTTGTATTGTTTTAAAAATCAGTATATTGTCAATAGATTGTATTTGCCCCTCATTGTCTAAATTTGTATATACTAATGCAATTACCCATCAAATTGACTGGAAGAAAATATTCGGGTTAATAAATTTTGTAATCTTCAAATCTAAATATAATCTTAAATAAATAAAATATATACTATTTATACTTAAATAATTTATTTTCGCATTTTGATTATTACTTTTATCTATTTCTCTAGTGAAGGCCTATTTAAACCAATTAGAAAATTATGTAATGTAATAAATCAGTTCTTTAAAGTTTTCTAAAAATATCAATAATGAGGTCAGGCTCAACCCTGTGGAATTTACCTGATGATGCTACGACCGTAGTGAAACCGGTCGTTTAAAATTAAATTTGTGGAAGTAACTAAGTTCTTTTTTTCATGGTTTTCTAAAAGGTCAGAGTGTAAAAATCTGGTTCGAACTGGTTCAACGATGGCTGCCAGAGCGAAACTGGAACCGAACCGAAATTTTGTGTTTTGAGTGAATCGGAACGAAAACCAGAGCGAAATAAATTACGGTTCAATGCCCTGCTTATACGTGCATACCAGCACTAATGGCAGAATATCTGATGGTGGTGTTTTGAGACAGATTTTTGCAGGCTTTTGACATCTAATACTCGGAATATACCAGGGCCAGTAAATATTGAGGGAATCAACACCACTATGTCATTTGTATTCATTGGAGATGAAGCATTTCCTCTAATGACAAATTTGATGAAGCCGTATCTCCAAAGGAATATAATGAATAAAGAAAAGATTTTTAATTATAGGTTAAGTAATGCAAGATGCGTAGTAGAAAATGCTTTTGGTATACTGTCCAACAGATTCCGAGTTCTTTTACAATCTATGCATAGAGATTTGGAAAATGTTGATGGAGACATATTAGCATATTGGGTCGAGTGAATAAAAAAATAAGCAAATGCTTATACTTGAGATTTATATCACTTTTTAAGCAAATGCTAAATTTGGGGTGAATAAAAAAAATAGTATTTTCTTTTGCTAGAAAGAATAAGCATTTGCTTATTTTTAGGATTTTTCTTAAGCATTTGCTTAAAATTGTATGAATAAAACCAAGCTTTTGCTTAATGCTTTAAGCATATGCTTAAACTTTTTTAAGTGAGGTAAAGGGCTTGCTAAGATATAAGATAAGTACTCTACTTTCATGATAATTGATCCTAAATATAAATATGGTAATTTATGGTGACAAGAAAGGTTAAAAAATACGAGAAAAGTTTCAACAACCAACAGTTATAAAAATTTATATCATTTCTCTGAAGAAAATGTTAAGTACCTATATTTAAAATCTGTTACTCGGAGAATATCAAGAGAGACATGTCGGAGAAATATTTTTAAGGTAATTAAGTGATCCCGGATTTCAAATAGGAGTCGGGGAAGAACACCACGTACAATGCACAACTGTATGTAAGACAGTAAAATGTGTGGCGCCCAAAAACACTATAAAGGCAAATGACTGGATAAAATTACTATAACTAATTGAATAAAAATGCATCCATGATTTGTGTTATAAAAGAAATAGTTTTAAAAAATTATTAATTGACTTTTTAAAAAATATTACCCAATATATTTGTTTTTAGTTTGAAATTCAACTATGTAAAACTTTAAATGTAAACAAAAACAAGTGAGGGAGGAGTTGCAAAGAGCTTTCTTCCGTAAAATTTAAGCATTTGCTTAAAACTGATTGTGAGTAGCAAATGCTTATAAGCAAAAGCAAACTTTTATTAACTCAATATGAAGCAAATGCTTTAAGCATTTGCTTATGCTTTTAGCAAATGCTTTTGGTTTTACTGTTTGCTTAAAGCATTTGCTTAATTTTTATTCACTCGACCCATTGTGCTCTCCATAACTTTTTGAGGAGAAAATGTATAAATTGTATGCAACCATCCAATGTCAACTTTGAGGATATATCTACTGGAAATGTCATTGAATGAGACTGGCAGATGAATCATGACATCATGCTGTCCTTCAAAGTTTTGAGAATGTGCACAACTATGAGCTCGAAAGCAATGCGAGACAACTATAAACATTACTACAACAGTGCAGGCAGCGTTGAATTTCAAGACAGATTTATTGATCGATGATAGAACTGTATCAGGCAAAATTTAAATAAATATGCAAAAATTGTACTTGTTTAATTTGTCCCTTACCTCATTTCAATAGTGTCATCATCTCCACCCATGGTCATAATGGATGACAGTGCAGGTCGAACTTCATCTTCATCCATTATGAACATTAGGTCATAGTATCATAGCGTAGGTTCCAGTACAGCATCAGCAGCACTTCCCGTTTTATGAGACCCCATTATTTTCCTATATTGATGGTGGAAAGAAGCTCTTAAAGAACTAATTTTTTTAATTACATACTGTTTGTCCACTTGGGGAAATATTTCTTTGCTTTTTAAAACCTAAGCAGCGTTTTTTAAATGTTTGAGTAATCTTTACATTTTATATCCCACAAACATGGGTATTCTTTATATAACATAATGAACTCCTCCCAAAACTCTTTATTTTCTTCAAAAGTCATCATAAAAAGTCAGTCAAGAAAAGAAGACGTGATGAGCTGGTCGGGACATGCACACACACTTGTTAACTAGCACAGATTGGTCGGGGTGCAGCACAAGGTTTGCCTACCAGCGCAGCGAGCCCCCAACCCTGACATGAGCCTACCCATTCACCTACGGATCTGTCAGTGCCAACGAAGTTCATGAGCCAGTTGGCCAATTGGTCCGTAAATGAAACCTTAAGTAAGCATCTTAAAGGCAAAATAGAGGAACCAGGTACAGTAATAGCAGGACTTATACCTACCAAAAGTAAATTGGAATGAGCCTTCTCGAGACAATAATATAATAATGTTTTTATTAAGGGGGATATTTAGACAATCATGTACATTCTTACATATAACCCTGATACAACAAACACAATGGGAGAGCTCAAAGCTTAGAAAATTCTCATTAATGAAGGGGGGTTCAGGGAGGTAAACAATACATCAAAAAGGGGTGAAAGAATGCTGGAGGTTTTCCTGGTGCAATCTGTTGCCCTATCCCTTAGCTGCGAAACTTTTCAAGGAATAAGTGATCATGAAGCAGTGGGAGTCGAACTGGAATTCGTGAGACCAGGAAAGTAATTTGGAAATATCACAAGGCAGACAATTAGGTTATCAATGCTTTTTGCGGGAAACTTCCCAGAGAGGTCTGGAAATGGTACTACAGCGGAATATGGAATAAATTCAAAATAATATTAGTCCAAGGTTTAGAGAAGTTCGCTCCTAGGAAAACAATCAACAGTAATCCAGATCCAGAGTTGTGTAACAGAAAAATTAGGACATTGTAAAGGAAGGTTAGATTAGTGCACAGAAATTGACTCATCCTCCCATCACATATAAACATCTAACAAAGGAGTTGAATTAAGGGAAAAAGGCCACCCAAAATAGGTACATGCTTAAAATATGTATATTTTTTTAATGGTAACAATAACTTCTACAGATATTTAAAAAGGCAGAAGAATAATGAGACAGTTAAAAATATTAACAACAGTAGAGAGGAACTATAAGTAGACAATGTGGAAAAAGCCAACTAATTTAATAAATTTTATGCAACTGTATTAAGAAACAACCCAAATTTTATCGGCCCCAAAATAACAGACAAGATAGGACACCAGGTGAATATCAACTACTTGAGCATAATAAAAAAATTAAAGTCTCTGTTAGTATAAATCCAAGGGACCTGACAATATCATAGCTGATGCACTGAAGTTAGAAGGCAAAACGATAGTACCATACCTCAAGTCATTATTTACCATTTCACTAGCTAAGAGTTGCATCCCGGAGGACTGGAAATTTGCGATGGTTATTCCTATTTACAAAGACAGAAACAGAGTAAAAGTCGGAAACTATAGACCAGTGAGTCTAACATCGGTAGTCTGCAAAGTAATGGAAAAATTAATGATGGATGACATACGAAACTTCTTGGAAGGAAGATGGTTTTATGAAAGACAGTCAGGGTTCAGACAACAGCACTCATATGAACTGCAGTTATTAGGGCAATGCCAGGATATTGCAGATAAACTCGATAAAGGTGAGGAAGCAGAAGGAATAGCATTATTTGTCAAAAGCATTCGATATAGTGCTACATCACACTTTGCTGATGGATATTGTGGGTTAGGTATAGATGCAAGGGCAGTGAGATGGATAGAGAGACCTTCTTGAAGAACGGGAAACAGAGAGTTAGGATAGGAAGTAATATAGCCAAAAAAATTAATGTCACATCAGGTATTCCTCAGAGTAGTGTCTTGGGGACATTGTTATTACTAATTTATACCAACGACTTACTGCAATGTATAAAATTGAAGATAAGACTCTTTGCAGACGATTGTATCTTTTATAGATAGATTGAAAAAGAGAGGGGTCTCCTTCAAGATGATATAAATTCTTTCATAGCTTGGGTAAATATAATGAAAATAAACAAACAAAAGCAAGCATATTGTATTTTATAGGAAAAGAAAAAGTCGATGATCATATTTTATCAAGGGAAATGTGATACTGCAAAAGGACCATATCAAGTATCTAGGAATATACATAGCAAAGGAGATAGTCTGGGTATTTTGAGAGGTTTAAGAAACCTGCACTTTGTGATAAGGACCCTGAAAAAGAGCACAAGGGGAGCCAGAAAGATAGCATGCAAGAAATTAGTGAGACCAGTACTAGAAAAAACATCAGAGGCTTGGAAACAGAAAGAACTCAGCAAGGAGTTAGAAAATGTTCAACGGAAGGCAGCAAGATATGTGTTAGAATGTTTTCTAAGGGAATACAGCATAACTGAAATGTTAAAGGAGCTAGATTGGAAATTGCGAAAAAATAGTAGGAAAATAGACTTTTAAAACTACATCACGCCTACAAAGGAATCCTGACATGAAAAGATCTAAATAAGCGATTCTCAAAATAGGGGCCACGGCCCACCAGAGGGCCGCAAAATTATTTTTGATAAAAATAAAAGTTTCATGAATAATAAAATTTTATCAGGGAATTTTTTGTAAATACAATATTTAAAAATCATTAATATTTTTATGAAAAGAATTAATTAGTATAAAGTCTCTTATTTTTACAATTTTCAATTCAAAGGGGGCTCCATGATATTAAAGGGGCTGTGTCTGATGTAAGTTTAAGAAACACTGGAGATTAATAAATCCGACTTTTATTGGGAAAAAATGATCATGCCTATATAGTAATTACTAAACCCAAACGAAAGGATGTGGGTAAATATTCTTTCACAAATAGAACTGCCATGGAATGGAATCATTTACCTGAATGACTACTTAATCTCTTAACAAGGAGTAAAGTTTTTTTTTAGTTATAAATCAGGGGAACGGGAAAAACATATTATTCCACATAAGTGGAATACATTGATTTTTCCATTTCCCTGATTTATAATTATGGAATCATTTCACCAAGTCATGTTGAAGACTATCAACTTCCTTAAGTTTTTAGAAAGAGACTCAATGAATATTACAGTTAAGTGGGAAAGATAAAAAGTAAAAATCTCCAAATGCTGTAATAAAATTGAGGTAGTCCAATAAAGTAAGGTAAGGAAAGAAAAAAGATTTGAAATTTTTTTTAACTAAAAGATTAAAAATTGAAAACCTCACCCATACATCTCCAGCTGCTGTTTAGGGGCTTTTTAAGGCCAGTGCCAGAGACAGCAGGTCAGCCAACCAAGGTTTACGGGAGACTCCTCTGCGCCAGGGACCTCCAAACACACTCAACATTTACACAGATCGGGTATGCGAAAAAAACTGCAGTGACCCTTGTCATAAATAAAATTACAAAAACAAACCGAGGTAAAAAATTAAAAAATAGTAAAACCTCGGCGAGGCCTTTAAGAAGAATAATTAAAAGTGAATAAAAATATCGGGTATGCGAGAAAAAGGGGGGGGGGGTGCAGTGACCCTTGTCATAAGTTAAAACGCAAGAAGGCAGAAGAGAACATGAAACAAAATCAAATTAAAACAAAGAATCGATAAAGCCGATTCGAGGAAAGGAAGGGAGTATGAACTAATACGCGTATTTTGGCTACCAAGTAGCTCTCTTCACAGTCCTTAAGGTAGAAATCAATGCGCGGGATGGAGAGCTCGGTGCGTTACATATGGTACCAGGGGAGGAGAAAAAAGGGGGATAGGGGGGGGGGGGGAAAGGGGGAGGGAAGAATACGGTTAACCGAAGTAATGGGAAAGTGAACGGAGTATGAAAGGGGGGGGGGGTTGTTGTAACCGTCAACTTAAGCAAGGACACGAAAGAAAAACAACGTAAAGGAAGCGACACGGAGAAACCCAAGTTCACATTTTTCCGTCGCAAAGTATCCTATCCTGATTTAAAAGGTGGCTTTTATTTTTGAAAATCAATAAACTCTCGTAAGGGTAAAGTAAATTGTTTGGAATGTGTTTTAATAGTTTAAGATTCTCATCGCTGATTTTGTGGTTGGTATTGATCATATGTTCGGCTACACTTGATTTTTCAGGTCTTCCGTATTTATAGTGCCTTAAATGTTCTTTAAACCTGGTAGAAATACTGTCTAGTTTGAACTATGTAGGCTAATTCACAATCTGCGCAATTAATTTTGTAAATGCCTGATTTTTCCGTATGTGATGGTTTGTCTTTTGTGTTACCTAAGAGGTGTCTTAGTTTTGTGTTGCTGGTGTATGTGATTTGTGTATCTAAGGTTTTGAAAATACCGTCCAAGTCTTTAATTAATTTCGGATAATACCTTAATTTTGGTTGATCGCTCCTAAATGTGATAACGTCTTTCAATAATATTTTATTTTTGTTTTTTAAATAAATAGTCGATGGCGGACTCCCTGTGACCGTGTTCAGTGGCAATCTTCTTTATGTACTTTAGTTCTGTTTGAAAATTGGCTTTGTTTAAGGGGACGTGTAATAATCTGTATTAATGAAAGTGGTCAGTTTGTGTTTGCGATGGTCAAAGGAGTTTATCGGTAGGTAATTGTTACTGTGAGTTGGTTTTTTGTAAATGTTATATTCTATTGTGTTGTTTTCGGTTCTGATAAGGGTGATGTCTAAAAAAGGTAAACTATTGTTAGATTCTAATTCGTAAGTGCAGTTAATGGACGGGAATACAATGTTAAGTCTCCTAAGGAAATCATCAATTTGACAAGTTTGTGTCAAATACCGCGAAAATATCATCGACGTATCTTACCCATATCCTCGGAGGTTTTCAATTTTTAATCTTTTAAAAAATTTCAAATCTTTTTTCTTTCCTTACCTTACTTCATTGGAGTACCTCAATTTTATTACGGCATTTGGAGATTTTTTACTTTTTATCATTGTAAGTGTGCCGTGAAGGTCATTCCTAATTATATTAAGTGGGGAAGTTTATCATAAAGTGTACCTACATATTTTGTTTTGGTCTATATTTGTAGTGGTTGTCAATATATTGTGTATATGACTGGTGTAAGAGAAGGGGGTTGATTGCAGAAGCTTCTAAATTTCCACCAAAGGCAATGTAAATTTATATATACTATTGAAAATTATATTCGTTGTATTAACTGTATCGTAATCACCTGCCCTTACAGGCCTTTACGTAACGTTTAATGTTAATAATAAATAAAATAAGTGAATGCAAAGAATACAGACATTCAAGATAGTCACCTGAAAGGTTAATTTTGCCGCTATGCCATCGAGTACAGCTTACTTTTATTGCATAACACAGTTATACCCCGCACTATTGAAAATAAAAGTTTTGATGCAGAAAATTTAATAAACAATACATGATCTTACATCCATCAAAATTCCCCCACCGTAAGTTCGATTTTGACTTCGGCAGTTGCGCAACTGCACTCTGTTTTGTTTAGAATTTTCTTGTCCACACATCACGGGGTCGGCACTCGGATAGCGAAAATGGAACCGTCAGGAGCCAGGGGGGGAGGTAATATAACAAAACGCACTACAGCGTCGCGACTCTGCCACCCATCGAGTAGCCATGTTTACCTCATACGTGTTGCCGACGGTGGAAATGCTGTGTGTTAAATTGTGTTGAAAATACTTATTTGTACTTTTTTTAAACGTTGGACCTCCATATTGGGAGTTTCTAAAATGGAAGTTTTGCACTAGAAGTTACTGTTCCTCTAATCAGTGGTTCACTACCTTTTCGCAGTCGCGGCATCCTTTCATAGTAAAGCAGAATTTCGCGGCACCCCAGCTGTGAAATAAGGTTTTTTTTATATTTTTGTGTATTACAACCTTTGGACACATCCATTGGTTGGTTTTACACCACCATCAATTTATTGAGGGAAATTGTTGCCCCAATTACCCATCAACCTGTCCAAATCATTGATTTATTTATTGATCACAGTTTTTCTCAGCACCTCTAAATACCAGATTCGGCACTAAGTTTAGAAACCACTGTTCTAATCTGTTTAACTTGCACTTTTCACTGGTGGATGAAGTAGTAGTGAAAAAGGCGATTGGTTTTTTGCGTCATGACAGAAGAAACCGTCGGAAATACCATGCCGTCTGTTTGCAATAGTCGCTTGCCCCGTCGCATTAAGTTTACCGAGCAGCAGTTGGAGAAAATAACCCTAGAAGATTTGATTCATAGTTGGCATGAGCAGGAGTTGTATATCGACGCCCTTGAATCTCAGGCCACCAGCCTAGAAGGTACATATCTAATTTATAGTATCTGTTCTGTTGGAAAGTTAGAATTGAAGTTACTTTATGCCCAAATATTTTTATTTTAGCCGACATGGCGAATCTAAGGGAATCCGAAGAACGAATGAGGCAGCAGCATCTAGAGTCAACTCATCGGGAAAAAGTATTGGTCAGAAGATTGGCTACTAAAGAACAAGAAATGCAGGAATATGCTGTAAGTTTTAGGGATAACACTACATAATTATCAAATTGACCGATTTTCAACCATGCTTTTTTCCCGTTTCCGTTGATGAATGCTGCATTGTAACCGGCTACTAAATGTTTAATTTGACTTTTAAGGTATTTGTTTTTAGTGCCTTGCTATTAAACAAGAATTGTTTTAATTCATATTTTTGGGTATGAAGTTTTGTGGGAATAGCTCTTAGAAAAAAGCAATGATGATATAGTTTGAGGGCAACAAATATTGTGATAAATTAAAAATGCATTTAGATTATTCATATTACTTTAATTCATTGTTCTTCAGAGTCAGATTGCAGAGTTCAAAGCAGGACAGACAGCTGGGTCATCTGCCCTTCGATCAGCACTTCTTGACCCTGCAGTGAATCTTCTCCTACAAAGACTACGTGGTGAGCTCCTGGCCACTCGGTCACGTCTTGAAGAAACTCAGAATGAACTCAGCGCATGGAAGTTCACTCCAGATAGGTAAACATAAGAGAAAGTTCTTAAAATCTTATTTCCTCAGTTTCATTCTTAAATTTCAGCTAGCATAAGCATCCAAAACACCTATTTAACCCATTATATAAATTGTATATACATGATTAAGAAGTTTGTTTTTCATCTATTTCTGTTTTCTATGCATTGCGAGATGGTACTATCCCATTATGACCCCACAAGGCTACAGTAGCACCTGAAGTGACAAGATATGGCACTATGTAGTACCTCACTAATATGAAACGTCCCCCAGGTTAGGATACCTGGTATGGGGTTGGGTTCATTCTCTTCTGTCCCACTGGCAGGCCCGGACATAGAGACCCAGGGCCCCTAGGCAGTTAACAGTTTTGGTAATTTAGCACAAAACAAACTTTACTTTTATTTTTTATTTATTTCACGTACTTTGACTTTAGAAAATTGACAAGCAGACTAAGAAATGAAATAGACAAGTACCAACTATACTTTTTTACACATTATAATTTTTACATTTACATATAATTACAAGATTAGATTGCCACGCGACGAACTTTCTTCTCTGCAAAGGAACGGATGACCTCACTATAGTCCACAGACTGCGTTATTTCTGACTCTATGTACAGCACAGAGAGTGAATTAAGCCTGTTCTCTTCTGTGGTAGATCTTAAATAATTCTTTACTCTCTTTAGCGCTGAAAACGACCGTTCTGCTGAACAGTTTGACCCTGGTGTACACAACAGCATCCGGAGAGCTATTCCCACATTTGGATAAATGTCCAAAAAGCCTTTTTCCAGGATGTACTTGTATAGCTCCAGTGACAATAACCCTTTTCCCCCTGTAGCTTCAGCGGACAACAAATGAGCTCGCAGGTGCAGACACTCGTTTGAGCCGCAAAATTGAAATTGATACAACTTTCTAACTCACACCTTCAACACGAACTGACAAGTAGTGACAAGTTATAGAATGAAGTCAGGTACGATGCAAAACAAACAAAGAACACAAAAACAGTGTTGCCACTTGACTTGTCAAAAAATTAACTATGGTCAATTATTTTCTATTTCGTTCGGAAAAATTGACATTATTTTCCGTGTTCTGTGTCCTCAATGTGTACCATTTTGGCCCCTGGTCGGGGCCCTAGGTAGCTGCTTAGTTTGCCTAGGCAGAAGTTCGCTGCTGCCCACTGGGTTAGGTTGACTGGTTATGGGTTGGATTATTTATTTATTATTATTATCTTCCAAACCTCTGGGTTAGGGTCAAGTTGATACTTTATCCATGGGTTGCTTTTTCTTGGAATTAAATATGAATCTGGTGCAAAGGCAGCAGGTTCCATGACTTTGCAGGTATCTCGCCACATAGTCATGTTGATAAGACAACATTTGACAGAACGTACATGTTCTGCATGCAGGGCTGGATTATTGCCTAGGCATGGAAAAACAAAATAATGTTAATTCCTATGTGAATAATGTTTTGAATTTTGTTTGTGAGTATATATAAATATTTCAATAAAAATATATAAGGGTCGGTTCAGATAAAAACCCTGGGCCAATATTCTCCCTCAATCCATCCCTGATCCTGTGTGTGTGTATATATATATATATATATATATATATATATATATATATATATATATATATATATATATATATATGGATGTCAACAAGGTGTTGGGATGAGGATGAGTTCTCTCTCTGTAGCTGAAGAAGGAGTAGTTCCGAAAGCTTTACGTTTGTGATGTTTCTGCGTTTTTGTGTTATTTTACGTGTGTCGCTTCGACATCCCCGGGGCCTCGCCAACCTGAAGTCGTCTGATTGGTGAGTGCTCACTGGGTTTCCTCATCCCAACACCTTGTTGACATCCATATATTCATTTTACCTTTCCTTTTCCGTAAGTTGTTATATATATATATATATATATATATATATATATATATATATATAGTTAAAAAGGCCTAGGACACATAATGCATAGGGCCTACAAAACCCTTAATCCAGCCCTGTCTGTATGACATGATATACCATATTTTTTGTATTGTTTACTTCAAAAATGGCTAATAACCAGCATTATAAATATAATAATAACTAGCAGATTTGCCCGTCAAATATGACAAGAGTAAATATAAAGAATCTGATATTTTCAACACATGACTTTCTTCCATTGAAATCTTGAAGTCACTAATTTCGTAAATACAATACTGAGTATTCACTTTCTTAGGAGATTGAGTTAACCCGGTGTGGCTCGGGAAATTTAGGCTTCTTTGTTAACATCATGTAGTGTTAATAAAAATTATCTAATTGTGATAAAAACCTTTATTGTAGAACAGAATACCATGTCTTTTTCGTTCGCAGCTCAACTCAGCATGTCTTTCACGAACTCTCACATCATTGGTTGTTAATGTGTTTCTTCTTCATTATCTTTCACGATTAAAGTTAGCATGACATTCATTCATTGTTTGTATAGTCTGTAAAATGTAATAATTTTTTTAAATTAGCGATTTTAAGATAAATTAATCGCTTATAAGAAATGCATTCCGTAGAGAATTTAACATTTTCAATAAAATTTTAATATAAAATAACAGATTTTACAAAATGATATTGTTTACATACTTTCTATAAACATATTTTAGAAAGAAAACAATAATATAAACATATATTATATTCCTCAATTGATATTAACAAACAAAATGAGGAAAAATAATCTTGATTGATATACCTTTTTGTAGCTTTTAACTTTATACCTCTTAAAATTAAATGTCAATAACAGATTTTATAAACAGATACCATTTACAAAGTTTTCTACAAACATGTTTTAAAAAGAAAACACTATAAACATATGTTACATTCCTAAGTTGTTATTTACAAACAAAATAAGGAAAAGTAATCTTGATTAACGTACCTTTTTGTAGCTTTTAGCTATAAACCTCTTCAAATTAAACAATGTCCAAAGCTAAACAATGTCTTTCCTAACAACCGTTATAAACAACGTGTTTATAAGGAAATAAAATTAATTATTTTTTTTTCTATTCTTAATTTTTATGCTCTTATAATAATAAAGGTATATTTTTATTATTTTTTAGTATATATTATATTAAATAATTATTAATGAAAATAAGCGTTGCATTACGGACAATTGCTATTATGTTAAGTAATAATACAGTGAAATTCCCATTTAACGTTTGTCTGGGGGACATGTTTTTTGTACCTTAAATCGAGTAATACCTTAAATGGGGATAGTCTAAAATTGAAAGATTAAATGGCAGTTTGTTGATATCAAATTATTATTAATTGAAACAAATATTAGGAGTACAGATTAATTGAAAGGTAAGCTTCCTGTCAATTTACAGGCTTTTTATATGGAATAAACAAACATGGAAATGTGTAATCCATGTCAGAGTACACAGAGTTTCCAAATGTGTTCTTTGAGATTGACAAATTTTAGTAAAATTCCCCAATACCAAATTTCATCAAAATGCATCCTGCAGTTTCCGAGTTGAAACATACATTGTAAGCTACATGTAGTTCTTCATGTAAAGTGGTTGTAATTATTATCCAATTTTAACCAAAATTGGAATCTTTTGACAAATTTAGTAAAACTTCCCAATACCAAATTTTATCAAATTACGTCCAGCAGTTTCTGAGTTGAAAAAGAGGCACGCTGTACATGTAGGTCTTCATGTAAACTGGTCGTAATTTTAGTCTGATTTTAATCGAAATTGGAATCGGCCGACCAATTTTAGTAAAAATTCCCAATACCAAATTTCATCAAAATATGTCCAGCGGTTCCCGAGTTGAAACAAGTACAGTAAACTCTCGATAAACCAGTGCCCATTGATCCAGCACTCGTTATTATGGCACTTTTTTGTAATGACATCGCAAAGTTCTGCATTTTGCCACAAGATGGAAATACTGTCCCGTTGGATTAAAGCTTAGGGCATTGAACCAAGTTTGAAGTACACAGGTCATGTAAATTTCTTTTACGTAATGGAAAAATTAAACTAATAGTTTAAAAGTTGTATTTACGCTTAACTAATCATTGAGAACCACGGCATAGAGGACTATAGTAGGGAGCACGAACGTAGGCGGGTGTCAACTGGATGCACAGAAGGTCAGGAATGTCAGGTGGTTTCTCCCATTCCTTCATATGGCCAATCAGCATCAGTCAGTTATAGCGGCTCTTGGGGTGTTGTTCATACATTTGCAGCATGATTTTTGTGTTTATTTGCGTGTTTTACGATTGAGATTTACATAGTACCATCTTGTGGTGTTCTAAAATGGAGGGCGAAGGAAGTAAACCCAAGGTTTTGCACAAACAAGCAAGAGAAATCGTTTATAAAGTGTATCAGTACTAACGAAGAGGGGAATTACATTTATTACGATAAGGAGCATCCACGAAAAGTGTAATGTTTGATTGGTATTATCCACCCAATTTTGTTCTTATTTTGTTTTTTTATTTAATATATTTTTCTATTTTATTTAGTTGTTGTTTGTATTTCCTGTGATGTATGTTTTGTGTTACGACGACATCCATGACGTTCGTGCTAAGTTGTTATTTGCAATTTGTATTTAGAAGTTTAAGTAAACAAATTCTTTTAAATGATGACGACGCAGTGGTATTGTAAACAAAGATGGGTAACTGCATTTATCGTGATGGAAATGTTAATGTAAATTAAAGAAAGAGATTTTTTTTGCCGAGAAGGTTGAATTACATGTTGGTTTTTGTGAAACTTGGGAACCGTGAACTTTAAATAATAGGGGCTGACCAATATTTACATTAGCAATGTTAATTATTTCTAGTTCACAAAGAATGATAGCTGTCTCCAATAACCTCTTTCAAATGAAAACCACAGAGCCTGGTTATTTTCGACAATGCATTATCAAAACTGCTTCTGTTCCTTCACAAAACAAATGAGTTAATGTGGATGCCTATTCCCGGGTAGAATTAACGTTAATTCTACGACCGTGAGTTAAGCTACCGCAAGGAGTTAGCTAAGTCTGTCTGAAGGAAGATCAAGATAGACAAAACACAAAGGAACTTAAAAGCATACGAAATATTTGAATGAACGGATTTAATGTTATTTGAAAAGTACTATGGAAGAGTAACAAAGCACGTATCTTACGTTATTATAGAGTTATTTCTCCATAAATCTTCAGTCGCTGCATTTGCTATTTCTACAGAATCCTCCCGGGGATGATTTTATAATTATTTAATTCCAATATGGTTCGAAAATTCATATAAGTACCTAATAAATGATGAACCTGGGAATGAAACCTATAACACCCAAATACATACGTACATATGTCTGTATGCAGATGTAATTCCCTCGCACATTTAACACATGCACCGGATTTAAATGTTCATGGTCATTTTTTGTTATTTATAAATAATTTACGTAGAATAGAGGGTGGCAAATGAAATGTATTCCTCAAGTCCAACCATTTTGGTTAATACGCATGTGTTATCTCCTTGAACATATACTGTAAATTTTGCCTCTCGCTGATCCGGCACTACTCCGGTCCCGAGGGGTGCTGGATTATCGAGAGTTTACTGTACGTTGTAAACTACATGAAGGTCTTTATGTGAAGTGGTCGTTATTGTAATCTGATTTTAACCAAAATTGAAATCAGCTGACAAATTTTAGTAAAACTCCCCAATGCCAAATTTCTTTGATATACAGTGGAACCTCGCTTAACGAGCATAATTCATTCCAGAATCTTACTCGTAACACGAAACACTCGTTAAGCGAAACAGTTTTTCCCATACAAATTAATGTAAAATTCGATAATGCGTTCCATGCCGAAAAAATACTCAAAATATTTTATGTATAACGTTTATTCAAAGAAAATTATATATACATTGTTAAGGAGTGTGATTCATCTTCCTCTTTTCTTCTATCGCGGAATGAACGAACCTGGAATGAGAATTCGATTTGTAGAAAACAAAAAAAAATCGAAATAATTAATTTACTATTTATGATACATACCTAATTCTTTTTTACTAGAAAGCTGTCTAGAGACATTTGTTTTTGCCGACGCTTCAGAATTTGGTGGAAATGTGACACAGCATCATCATTAAATAAATTAGTAGCGCGCATAGCCACTGCCTTATTAGGGTGATGCTTCTCAATGTACGATGCAACAGTTTCCCATGCTTTCAGCATTTCTCTTATTGCGCCAGAAGATTGTTGGTTTGCTGTTACCTCCTCCTCGGACAATCTCTCCTCCACAACTTCTTGCTGTGAAACACAATGTAACTCCATAAGCTCTTCAGTGGTCAGCTCTTGGCTGTGCTCTTCCACAAGCTCATCGATATCTTTGTTATCCACCTCCAGTCCCATGATCTTGGCCAAAGACACAATCTCGTTGACTACAGGCTCCACTGGTACTGTCTCAAACCCCTCAAAGTCACATTCGACAACGCTCTCCGGCCAAAGCTTCTTCCAAGCAGAAGTGAGGGTTCTCTTGGTAACCCCTTCCCACACCTTTTCGATCATCTTGAGGCAGGCAACGATGTGGAAGTGATATTTCCAAAACTCTCTGAGAGTGAGATTGGTCCCTTTAGTCACCTCAAAACAACGCTCGAAGAGCGCTTTAGTGTAGAGCTTCTTAAAGTTAGAAATAACCTGCTGGTCCATAGGCTGGAGTAACGGAGTGGTGTTGGGAGGCAGAAACTGGATCTTGCTGAATTTAAATTCTTCAAGGAGGTCATCTTGTAGTCCTGGAGGATGGGCAGGTGCGTTGTCCATAACAAGCAAGATTTGGAGTGGTAGATTCATCTCAAGCAAATATTTTTTCACAGAAGGACCAAACACTTCATTGATCCAATCAGTAAAAAGGTCACGTGTCACCCAAGCCTTGTTGTTGGAACTCCACATCACATTTTGCCTGCTCTTCTGGACTTAACACTTCTTGAAGGCTCGTGGAGTTTCTGAATGGTAAACAAGCAGCGGTTTAATTTTCAAATCGTCGCTTGCATTGGCACAAAATAGCAGCGTGAGACGGTCTTTCATTGGCTTGTGGCCGGGTAATGCATTCTCCTCTGCTGTTATATAGGTTCGCTTCGGCATCTTTTTCCAGAAGAGACCCATTTCGTCACAATGGAAAACCTGTTGCGGCAGGTAACCCTCAGAATCTACGAGCTTCTTGAAGTCGCCGATGAAGTTCTCTGCTGCCTTTGCGTCGGAGCTTGCTGCTTCACCGTGCCTCACAACGCTGTGGATGCCGGTTCTTCTCTTAAACTTCTCGAACCACCCACGACTTCCCTTAAATACTTCTTCTTCGGCCATTGATGATCCTGGAGTCTTCTTAACGAGGTCGGCGAAAATCACTTTCGCCTTCTCACAAATGATGTTCTCATTAATAGTGTCGCCTTGCAGTTGCTTTTCATTTATCCATATAAGAAGCAACCTGTCAACATCATCTAGAATACGTAACTGTTGCGTAGATATTCTTGTCACTCCCTTTGAAGCATCTATCTCCTTAATCTTGTCCTTGTTCTTGAGGATAGTGCAAATCATTGATGTAGACCGATTGTATGTGCGTGCTAGATCAGCCACGCTCACACCTCGTTCTCTCTTTTCAATGATTTTACGTTTCATTTCTACGGTTATTTTTATTCTCTTATAGCTGTCTCCTTGCGGCTTTTTCTTCGGGGACATTTTTGCAAGGGTTATTAAACTTTGCACAAAAAAATCACAAATAATATGTCTGAACACAAGTTTGGAAAAATGTGTGATCACAAGCGACACTAAGATCCTAGCGGAACGAGTGCTAAACACAGACTGATATAACAGGCATGGACGGTTGACTAAGAGGGAGGGGGGACGGACAGAGCGGAGATCCAAGCACGCTGTCAGCAGCAGGCTTGCAGCTAACGCATCCGTTCCTCGGATTGGCTGATTTCAAGACGTCAGGCGACTGCAGCGCTCTGCGGTGCTGGCCCTATATAGAGCCCCCGCACCGCTCTGTCCAACCCCGCTTGCCTTCCGACCCTCGCTGTTGCAGGTGCACAATCCGGGACTTCCCCTCCCCTCGTCACTCGTTATGCGAAACGTCCCTCGTTCAGCTAATCATTTTTTTACAATTTATTTTGCTCATTATGCGAATTACTCGTTATGAGAGGTGCTCGTTAAGCGAGGTTCCACTGTATCTCCATAGGTTCCCGAGTTGTAAAATTTTTAATATTTTTTTAATTAACAAAAGAACAAAAAATTGTAAAATTTCGTAAGCACGCTAATTTCCTTTTCTTTAAATTTATCGTAAACCTTATGTTTTTTTGGGAAAAGATTTTTGACAAGATGTGTATTTAATTATCTTATTGAACTTTTGTTTGCTCAGATGAGTATTTAACAAAAATGGTTATTATTATGGTCCGATTTTAACCAAAATTTGAATTGGTCAACAAATTTTAGCAAAACTCCCAAATGCCAAATTTAATTGAAGTGCCATCAGCAGTTTCCAAGTTTAAACATATGGATGGATGCACAGAAATGACCTCCCCTATATGCATTCACTTCATGCAAAGAACGCATAAAAAATGGAAATTTCAGATACACGTTGTAGATTCCTGTTGGCAAATCTGAAAAAGAAAAATGAGCTATGAGCACTTTGGAACTGAGACATAAAAAAATCTGTGTCCACGTAAAGACGTCACCGCAACTTTTGTAACAGATGACTTGAGGACTAAAGGTGGATTGAGAAAACACAGTACAACAAAATATTAATTATTTGAGTTTATTTAATGTAACAATGCCGGTATGTGTTGCGTCATTGATGGATAGTGCGAATTATTACATTGGTTCATTATAAAAATATTGCATAAAAGACTTAAAACATTACAGGTTTACCCAATTACACCTTGAAATTATTTATTACGATATCTAAAACCATATTTTTATGAAAACAAAAAATTATTTACCTTATAAATTGCCATCATTCAAAAGTTCCTCCTTGTCAAACCCGAGAAATTCTTCATCTGAACTAGTGTCGTTTTCGTACAACAAATGATCTTCTGTTCCATCCATGGCGTTGCTTATTCTGCATTTTTTAAAGACTTGACAATAATCTCTGGACTGATTCTGGCCCAAGATGCCTTTACCCACTCGCAAACTTGCTTGATCGTAGGCCAGTTAATTCTGCCGGTGTTAGTCAGCTGATGCGTGCTGTCATCCACGATCCATTTGTTCCATTCTTCTCTCATATTTCTCTTGAATGGCTTATTTAATGAAACATCTAATGGCTGCAGTTAGGAAGTGAGTCCTCCTGGTATTACAGCCAATTCAGTGTTTAAATCAAGAAATAGAATCACTACTCGTAAGACACATGATTGATTAGTATTACAATCTCGGGAATGCATAAATTTTGAAAGATGAAAATGAAAATTTTAGTGGACTTCCATCAATATTTATTAACACAACATGCAATGCAAAATCAAAAGCATCCAATACAATGAAAGTGACTGATAAGGAAATAATGAATAGACAACAACGAAACAATTGTTAAGTGCAGTAGAGCAAAACAGGAAGGATCACAGCAAAGATGCGTGAAGATGGTTTTGATAGAGAATGAATGATTCCCTCAAGTCACCCATGCGGTTGATCAGCTGAGATCGATTTAAGTTATTTTACAGGTTTATTTTTCTGCTGCATATCCCATATGTTATAAAAGAGTTACTTGCGCGATCTTTTTGTTGATGATGTATTTATTATAGCATATTATTTGTATCATAGGTTAAAATTGTTCTTGAGTCATTCGAAAGGTGTCATAATCTTATGGCAGAGTGCATTGCTAGCAGAGCCGTGCTGAGGGTGAGATGAGTGAGGCACTCGTCTCGGGCGAGAAATTAGACGGGATGCCGAAAGAGCAAAATAACGCTCCCATAGCTTGCGTTAAATAAATATGAGGGGCGCCATATGTTATCTCGCCTCAGGCAACAAAATGTTTTTACACGGCCATGATTGCTAGTGTAGTCTTGTGCTAACTTTATAAATCATTATTATCTGATGCTATAGTAATTTTATATTATCACATCTTTCTATATTTTTTAAATACGTGTCAATCCTTTAGAGATGTATTTGATATAATCACAAATTAATGTTCTAGAATTTTTTCCTTGTTTGTGTAAACTTGATTTCCTAAAGTATATATTCATGTAATCGGGGAAGAAAATAATAATATCGAAAGAATATGTTTAAATTTATATAGAAAGACCACCGAATATTAAAAAAAACGTTTTCTGTGCAAAAGAAAGGCTTACAAGAATTGTAGAAATACAATTTTAAGGAAAATACTATTCCAGCATTTGAACCTTCGTTGTATAGGACGCAGGATGATTTTGAAGCCTATTTTCAGGACAAAAAAGTGCGTCTTATACACGGAAAAATATGGTAATTCTGTGACCGTGGTTTAAATTGAACTTTGAAGCATAAAAGTAGAGGGACTTCCGCTTGTCGGCATCGCAAATGCATGATGCAAAATGCTAATAATAGGTGCAAAACAAAAGTAATAGTCATAAAAAAGTTTGTTGCGAAGTGCAAATTTGTGAAGTTCAAAAGTTACAAACTTTCCAATAGGTAGAAAATTGAAATTTTGTAGGAATGTTTGATTCTTATAGTAAAAGCCATTTACAGTAAAAAAACTCAAAAAAAGTGGTGTATAGTTTCTATTTCCCATAAGAACGCATAAAAATCGATTTTTCGACTTAGAGGCTTTCATTCTTTTGCAAATTAGAATTAGAAATAATTGATGTTTCTTATTCTTATCGTCACATTTCACCTATGATTCAAAATCGCTCAAGTTATATGTTTAAATCATTTATTGGAATAATTTAAGCTTTTTAACTATATGTTGCCTTGCCAACCATGTCATTGTTAAACCTTGAGATAGTATTGTCACCTCAGTCCTTATATGTACTATATGCATAAGGATAGCATGCTTTAAATGCTTTAATATGAGAGAGAATAACAAAGAAAGAGAGGGGATGAGAGACAAAATTAAATGTTTTGTAAATTCAAAATAGTTTTGAGCATATAAGAATTGTGTAGCGTAATGTATTTCTTTCTCATTCAATTTCTATTCACCCAAAACTATTTTTACTCTCTGTAACACTCAATTATGTGAATTTTATATTTAATGTTTACTTTTTAGTGCATATAAAAGTTGGTTTCATTAATTTTTTATTTCAATTTTAACTTAATACTTAATTTATGCATACCCATCATACCATATTTACCTGAAAATAAGATGAGAATTTTTTCCAAATTTAGCCTCAGAAGAATAATTTTTTTTTAATTAGCTAGAGCAATTATTTTTTACTATATGGGCAGTCCATATGTTTTTACTTGTCTAAGTGTTTTTACTGGAGAGCGAGGAGACACTGTAGAAAGCCATTCAATAAATAAAAAACTTTGTTAATTCCCTAGAATACGTGTATTTTCCACAACCGGTTTCAGATATAAATAACGATGTGATGTTGACGATATATTGTTTAAGCTGATCGCGACATGTGAACATGCAGTGGAAATGTTACTAAGTATTTTCATCTATATCCTCAATGCTGCAATTAAAGCATTTTAAAACATCCCGTGCGAAAATCAAGGGTTTTTCATACAGAAAATGCTGCAATAGGAATTATAAGAATTTAGTGCCCATAGACTGTCAACTGTTTTGCCATTCGAATGGGAGTGTGATGTACTGCTAGGAAAGTAAAGTTCATTTTTTTAAGTCGTGCGTAATTTTTGACCCTTAAATCACGGGAGATCACGTGGAGAAAAGAGGTTTTTCAATGACCAAAGAATATAAAGAAGCAAGCCGTTGTAGCTACGACTCGAACTTTAAATTAATAGTTGTGCATCTCGCTGAATGACATAATAATTCAGGAGCTGCACGCCACTTTAGTATTACGGAAGCAAATATTCGACATTAGAGGAGGGCAAAGGAACAGCTTAAATATGCTCATTCTACTAGAAAAGCATTTCGTGGTCCTAAAGCGGGATGTTATAAGGAGTTGAAAGAAGTCATCTTAGCATGTCAGAGCGATGCGCCGAAAAGGTCCCTGCATCATGCAGGAGATAATCCGCATGAAAGCTTTAGAAGAAGTGTAGAAACGAAAGATACCAAGGCAAGAATTCAAAGCTAGTGTTGGATGGACAGTTCGTTTTATGCAGCGGAATGGACTTTGTCTTCGGAGGAGGAGGTCACTTGCACAGAAGCTTTTTGGGGATTATGAAGAGAAGCTGATCAAGTATCAAAGTCATATAATATGACTGCAACGTGAACACAATTAGGTCTTAGGTCAAATTGGAAATGCTGATGAAATGCCAGTATATTTTGATATGCCAGGGAGTGGCACCATTAATGAGAAAGGAGCAAAATCAGTGATTGTAAAAACCACAGGCAATGAAAAATTATGAATTATGATGGAAGAAAACTGCTGCCATTTGTGATTTTAAAGAGGAAAAATCTTCCAAAAGAGAAGTTGCTGTGTGGTATTGTGTTCAAATGCAATGACACTGGATGGACGACTGAAGATCTAATGATCTTTTGGTTAGATGAAGTATGGAATAGATGACCAGGTGCTCCATTGAGGCTAAGGGTATGTTGACTCTTGATTCCTTTAGGGGACATTTAGCAAAGTGAAGAGTAAAGTGTCCACACTAAATACAGACTTAGTGACCATTCCTGGTGGCATGACATCACAACTCCAAGTCCTTAAAATTGTAGTAAACAAGCCATTTAAGGACCACCTTCACCAATTGTATGGGGAATGGTTACTATCCGGAGATAGTACTGCAACTGGAAACAAAGAAACCATCGGTGGCACAGCTGGGGCAGAGGATCAAAACTTCCTGGGAAAAAATCTCACCAGAATCCATTATAAATGGTTTCAAGAAGTCTTCTGTGACAAGCAATCTGGATGGTTCTGAGGATGATGTAATATGGAATGATGATGATAAAGCTGCAGAATCTTCCAGTGAGAGTGAATGTTATGAAAGTGATTAGGAATGGACTGGTGGACAGAAATTTACCATCTTGAAATGTGTATTATCTAGTATTTGTTTTTGAGGTTACATTTTTATCATAAAATCTCTAATATATAATTATGCATTAGATGGAAAAGAGACTTCCTAATCTTAATTTCTACCAAATAAAGACCCATATCTATCTAATATAAAGTAATGCAAATTTTCTGATAACGTTATTGCAGCACTGGATACCATAAATGAAATGTTTTCTTAATTTCCAAGCATTAATGTGCATCATCTGTATAATTACCTTAAAAAATTGTAAGTAAAAATTTTTTATTCATTTTGGAGTATTATCAAATTGTTGTTTTGAAAAAATGTGAGTTATCATGAAAACTGTTAAAAACTCATTTTTTTACAAAACTTAAGTGCTTAGAATAGGGGGTCGTCTTATATTCACGTAAATACAGTATTTGACGGGCAATTACACTAGTTATTTTAGATTACATAGTAAAACCCCGTATTTACATTATCGGAATGTATGTTTTCCTGCTATTTACAACATTTTATATGGGTCCCATCAATTTTCCTATGATTCCAATGTAAGTAAAACCCTGTATTTACCGTATTTCATTTTAAGTTTCCCACTATTCGTGTCATTTTACGTTAAAATTTCCAATTTTTTTAAAAACAATGTAGCATTTGATTCCCAACAGTTTTTGATGTTTTTTGACTTAGCGTTGCGAATAAATCCCAACTCTTTTGGGTGAAGATTTCGAAAACAGCAGCAGAGTAGGAACAGCGCCCCTAGAGACAGAAATATGAACTCTTTCTTTTCAAAACACCACTCGCTTTAACCCTTTAAAGGTGCATTCACATTATATACATGGATGATATATACAAATCTTATACATGTATAAACAGAAATCTAGAAATGTATAGGATGTGTATAAGACATGTCTAAGATTTCTTCTTGTCCTATACTGGATACGACAATTCGTATACAAATCGGAAGCACTGCACCGAAGGGGAAACTTCGATTTATTCACCAACTCATGTATGTGCTGTAGGATCTAAATCATGTCATTGTCACTCTACCTTGTTTACGTACATTGTTTACATGCAATGGTGTTGAGTTCATGTGTGACTTAAAATAGTGTTTTTGATTTTTAGGCTTACTTGACAAAAAGTAAAAAAAAGAACGCCTTATTTTCAGGTTGTGTGTTTGTCTGTCCGCATGTTTCATCTCCAAAAGTACTGGACGGATATTAATGAAATTTGGTATTTAGGACATAAAGGCAAAGAAAATAAGAAAATGATATAAATGGTTTACGTAGCATAATCGGGAGTGCCACTTTACTAGTGACAAATAATGAACTTTTCTTTACATCTCGTAAAAATATCACTTATAACAAAAAGTCTTCAACCAAATAGCATCTGTTTTGTTCAATACATTTTATCGAGGGAGTAGCCTATTTCATAAAAATCAAATGAGAAAGTCGTAATTCACTTTGAACTTACAATTAAAAAAATTTTCCCGTGTTTTTTAATCGTTCTCAACTAAAACAATCTTCATGACAACTGAAGTACATAATATCTGCTGTAAATACGTAATTAGTTTAATTTTCTTTCGTGCTCACGCAAGATTTCATAAATGAAGGGAAATGGATTATCTACAACTGAACGTAAATACCTCTATTTTCTTTGCGTATACACAGCATTTGTAAGTGAAAAGACATGGGTAATTTATGACGAAGGAATCAATGTGAACATAAAGGTTATACTACAACTATTTGAATGAAGTATGTTTTAAATAATTGTTTTATTTATTACAACTGATTAGGAAATAAGTTGGTGAATCAAATATTCGTTATTTCCTTGGCATCACTATTGGCCCATCATTTTTCATTTCTTAGACATAATACTAAGCCATTAATATTTATCTATTTTGACATGATTGCATAAAATGTAAAGAATGCCTCTGCCTCACATATATGCATGCATGCTGTGTGCATCTTTCCTCTCTTGTTAAATTATTCATTATTGATTTATATGCACCATGGCTACCTCTTTTGCACAAAAAATTTCTTATCCACCATCGACTTTTCTTCTTTTTTCTACTTTGTTGTCAATTACATAATATGCAGCAGCACAAATGAACAGATATTCCTCGGGAATAATTCTGAAACGAGAAAAAAGGCGGATATGACAAGGAATCGAACCCGGGTCTTCCACTTTCCGGGCGGATATTCTACCACTGAACTATAGAAGCAGATCAATTTTCTCGTTTCTTAACGCGGATGTTTTTTTGTTTGGACGGAACTAGCTAAGCTAGATATTCCTCGTTTAAAGACATTGTCTACTGACTTATCTAACCAATCTAACCGCTTCAAAAATTTATACTTGTATTAGATTTGTATATGCTAAATCATATACAAATCTAGGACGTCTTATACTTGTATATGGATTTGTCATATACATGTATATAGTGTGAGTGTACCTTAACAGATGCTACTCAGGACTTAGAGACGGAAATATGTATGAACTCTTTTGGGTGAAAACTTCAAAACCTCGTACGTAAATCACACTAGCAGAGCGTAAACAACACATCTAGATGCAGAAATACTATTTACGCTATTTACTCTTTGAACCAAGTATGAATGCTATTGAAGAGATGTTCAAGTTTGGCGCTATCATGTTTTAACCCTTTCTACTCACATTCTGCCCCTTAGCTCCCACAGTTTGTCATTAAATTTAAGTTAATTTGTAATTTGTTGTAATTTAAATTCCCGTATTGTCCAGAGTATAACGTGATGTTTTTTTCCAAAAAATGAAATTTTAAAAGTAGCCCCCACATTATATTTGAGTACTAGTGATTTTAAAAGATCATAAATTATGTTTCAAAAAACTCGGTACATTCCGCATGTCTGTTAAGTGATACAAGATGCTTGTTACATTGTAGATACATTAGGCGTACATGTTACAATGTACATGAAAAGCATCTCCTCATTAGTCATTGAATTGAAGCTATCAGTGCGTCGGCATATTCTTTTTTTACCCATCCGTTATTTTAACAATAGGCTACAAAAAGGATGCTGATCATGTTGAGAAAAAAGATTCTTCCAAATCCTAGGTTAACAGAGGAATCCGACAAATTTATGACATGAATTTTAAAATAATCATAGCTCAAGAGGCAGAAAAACGAACAATATTCAAGCTTCGAAAAAGTATTATTTTCTTGAAGTAAATATACCTATGTCTTTGTACAGTTTTCCAGACAAATGTAATGTGGGGAATGTAATGGAAACCCAAGCATACTATACATACCAGCATTTTAATTCAGCACATATTTTAATATTATTATTAAAAAAGTGTACTGGTTAAGTAAATGAATAAATGCATGTTCTTTATAAACTTCGCTCTTTCAACACTGATTTTATTGTTAGTCTTACTGTAACAAATGAGTGAGTTTAAAAGTAAAATCAGTTTAGCTATTTTTCCTTTTCCCTCAATTTGCACTTTCCTGCAATTTACACTTTTTTTCTAGGTCCCTAGAAAAGGGTAAATAAGGGGTTTTACTGTATATGCAGTTCAGCCGTGAGATTCTTACTGCCATTAAGGAAAATTACTACAAGGATACTTCTCATCTTAACTAGTTTTTATTATAAGCTTATTCAATTATTGCCATCATGTCTTTCTTTCAAGTGTAAAAGCATAATATTTCTGAAAAATCTGAAATTGGTGATAGAGCACATTAAGATTAGTATAAAATTCATTAAGAGACTAACATTTTTAATGTTTTCAGCAACACTGGAAAACGCTTGATGGCCAAATGCCGGTTACTTTATCAAGAAAATGAAGAATTAGGAAGAATGATATCAAGTGGCCGGCTTGCAAAACTAGAAGGTGAACTTGCTTTGCAGAAGAGCTTTAGTGATGAAGTGAAGAAATCCCAATCAGGTTTTTATTTTTTATATACTTATTTAATATTTGGCATCATTAACTATATTTATCAAAACAGTTTGAGAAAAACTGGTATTTTTATGTATCACAAGAAGTGCTGAAAAACAACGCATCACGTAATGGAATTACATTGGATTAACATAACGAAAAAATGAAATTTTTCAAATAGCTATAATGGAAAACGTAACGAAGACGAAAAAATAAATTTCGTTATTTCGTTAACAGACAGTAAAGGGTTATGTTCTAGTGGCATTCATCCCAGGCATCGTGTCTTGAGCAAGGGAAAGTGGCCTAAAATCCCTTTCCCCAGTCTTGCTTGTCCTCTGCTGGGCCAGTTTTGCCACCTTGTCACGATAGAAACTATCCTGACCACTACCAATTGTTCTTTGGGTTTTCCTTCCATTTGTGAAATGAATGGTTCCCTGGTGTTAATCTCTCTCCAGGAAGCACGAGATAAGGAGCGTGGAGGATGAGGAAGGAAGTAAATGTGCCGCTAGTTAAGAACCTCTACCATTCCCTATTCTCCCTCACAGTGCCTCGTACATCGAAAACATTCTTTTTGATATGTATTACACCGGAGTGGGTTTTTCCTCTAATTAAAAATAGAATGAAACTAAATTATTTCCCGAAGGATGATTGGCATATTTCTTGATGCAGGTGACAACTCCGCTGATTAAGTATCACACCAATCAGCTAAAATTTGGATTAAACTTAATTTTCAGGAAACGTTCGATGTTCTACACAGCCATAAAATTTTCATGAGTAACAATAAAGGCACTGACCTTCAGCGAACACTAACACGAAATAGATGAATCAAAATTGTTGTCAGTAAATTCCATAATGATGACAGGATCGGTTTCGACACCACCAGCACAGCAAATGTGAAACAGAGGGAGATGGAGGGAATCGGGGAGTAGGGATGCGGAAGGGTGGGGGAGAGGTTGGGTGTTGCATACGGTGCAGTTGCAACAAAGCGTTCATTTATATATATTTATATATTCTCTCATACACAAAGTAAGAAAGTGGGAGAGGGAGATCTATGAAAGGGAGAGGGGAGGCAGAATGGTGAAGTTTAGTTTGGAGGGAGGCAGAATGGTAGATGAGAGATTGGGCCCCTCATCGCCGCCCGATTCATAAAAAATCTTGCGCCTCCCCTGGCAACCCACCATGCCTCCTACTTTGAGAAGCACTGCTATATCCCCTCATTGAGCCTTTCCTGAAAGACGACCATGAAACCTTTTTTTCTACGCATGTGCGGACCTTGGCGTTTCTTTAGTTTTCAAATAGTGGAAAGGGAACATCTCTGTCTTCATAATATAAATAGGAGGTAAACAGAGAGTCACTGAACTCAGGGAAACTGATATGTCTTTTAGGTTAAAACCGCTGATGAGAAAAATTTGGCGAATTCCCCCACCACTTCCTTGCAAACATCCCTTTCCCACCTTCACCCTCGGAAACAAAAACCACCTACCGCCGAAATATTTGCCCACAACTTCTGAAAAGTTTTCTGACCACCCCCCTCAAAGTCTATTGCCACCCCCTTCAGAATCTACTGCCCCCCTGAATTTTACAAACACTGGTCTAACTTAACAAGGTATTTGAGAAAGGTCGAAGTGAATCTACAATTCAAACATGTTGTCATCGTTCATTAGAGCTCAATACTGCTTCATATCTATTATTATTATGAGACATTTATAATAACAGTGGATAGTTATTGTACCCTGAAAATGAAGACTAATCAGGGCTTAATACAATTTCTGTTTATTTCAAATTACCGAAGATGGTCACAGGAAGACTTTTTGCCAGCCATAAGAGAAACGAAGTTCATTCAATGTTGAAGAAATAAGTCCCATTTTCATACATATTTCAAGTTTATATTTTGTTTAGTATTAATTAAAGCCAAGTAATTTAGTGTGGCAGCTTTCTTCGTCATTATATTTTAAATGCTGTTGTATATACTATTGGGTACTCGGTTCGATTTTGAAGACAGCAATGTCCACCATCTGCATAGGAAGGGAGTATCTGATTTTATAATGAATTAAGATAAACTCAGCAGCGCCTAATGGAATGTTATTTTATTTTCTTATCCCTAATTTGCAAACTAGTGTCCATAAATTTTAATATATTTTTTAATTTAATTCTATTTTATGAAACTTCATACAATGTCTATACTTTTATGCTTCTGCTTGTTTTCCATTTCTCTCGAACCCACACGTCTTCCTCATGCAGTCTTACTCCTTCAGTTTACATCACACTTGTCTGCTTCCCTCCCCATGTTCTCCTTCCCTCCTCTCTTCCCCTATCCATTTCCTAATCTTTCTTCCTCCATCCCGTTTATTATTTCAAACTTTTTCATATTTCTTGTTCTTGCTGTAAATAAGCACAATTTTAGCCATATATTTTTCAAAGCTAGCATCACAATAATGCTCTGAAAAAGCATTGAATACTTTCCAGAATGGAAAATGGGCTTATTGTTTCGTCATTCAGTATTTCTGTTCCCCTATTAACTTTTGAACCGATTGACTGATTTTCATGGTATATGGTGGATATCTTTGACCACTGAGGACAGCCTGTGGAGACATTTTTTTCTGATATTTAAAGGCGAGAGTTCAATTCCAGAAATTTTCCTCTCATTCAGTTTACCTAAGAAATGCGAAATCAACCATGCAATGTCTTTTTCTTTAAATGTTAAAAGAAGGGAATCGTACTATTTGCATGGGATTTGTACTATTTTCTGCGAAAATAAATAATGATTTTAATTTTTATCATAGAATTTTGCTTATCGAACATATTTATTCAAATTCCACGTAAGCAAGCGCAAGTAGGAGCTTGCTTATTTAGAAGAGAATATTTCAATTTTAAAATGATTTTAGTTATAGCAGGAGTGAGAGACAGTTCCGTTGCTTAAATGTGGTTAGTGATCAAGAGATCACAAGCAAATAAAGATCGCATTGGGATTCACGATTTATGGTGAGGTTGTGGAGGTACGTGACAATATCCTTTATTCTCATTTTATTAAATACTAGTAGAAGATGCTTGCATACTGCAAGCATTTCTTCTCACCTTGAAAAAACATTAATTTTACAGAGAGATTTTCATCATGTGAAATACTTCTTAAATTCTAAAGATTTCTCCTCAGGACACGCTTTCGTTTTTTGATTATGGAACAATAATGGAGTAAAACAATCGCTAATTTTTGCAATTTTAGGAATATTTTACTTTTCCTACATTAAGTTAATAATGCCACATATTTCTGCCAAATTTTAAATTTGTAGCACATTTCGAAGTGAAATAATATTTCTCTAATTGCTTAAAATAAATTAATTTTTAACGGCCGCAGTAACAATTTCATGGATACACTGAGATTTTTATCCGTTTGTATAGATTAATCTCAAAATAACTTAATAATTTCAGCTCCCTATCTAAACATTTACCTTATTGTTTAAAATTTAAGAATTATTATCTGCCAAACAAATTAAAATATCAAAATTTGTAAAATCCCTATTTTGTTTTTTTACAAATTCTACCTATTAAAAAAATTTCAGCTCCGTAGCACATCCGGAAATACATAAACCCTAAAAATTTTTTTAATCAATTGCGAATTTTTAGCGGGCGCATGGTTGAACTTTTTCAAGATTTTCGGTTTTTCTAGTCCGTTTTGCACAAAATACTACATAAGAAAAAAATTTCGAATCTCCAGCTCATCTTGAAGTGCCTAAACATTAGTATCCTCCTATATGTTATCATTATATATCAACGTTTCTTACAGAGGAGGATAGAATAGATAACATATATAAATATAAATATATATATATATATACTAGTAGTTGGTGATTGCATACTGCAAGCATTTCATCTCACCTTGAAAAAACATTCATTTTTCAAATATAAATATTTTCAAATATTCTTTTAATTCTAAAGATTTCACCTCCGCAGCGATTTCCGTTTTTCCCACATGTAAAAATAATAGTTTAAAACAATCCCCAAATGTTGCAATTTAAAATTTTTATATTATCTTCATTGTGAGGTACTAATGCTACACGTTTAAACCAAATGTTAAAGTTGTAGGACTTCTAGAAGTAAAATAATATTTTTCTAATTGTTTAAATTTAAATAATTTTTAACGGCCGCCGCAATTCATATATGGTAAAATTGAAATGTTTATTTTTGCAAATTGACTACTCTGTAAATAATTTGAAAATTTCAGCTTCCTAGCTCATACCCTAGTACCTAAACAGTTATCTATTTGTCTAAACTTGAAGAATTTTTAACTGCCAAACAAATTAAAATATCGAAATTTGTATAATCCCTATTTCATTATTTTAAGAATTCTACCTATAAAAAAAATTCAGCTCCTTAGCACATGCGGAAATACATAAACCTTGAAAATTTGTTTAAACAATTGCGAATTTTTAGTGGCCGCATTGTTGCAATTTTTCAAGATTTTCGTTTTTTCTAGACGGTTTTGCACAAATACCTACCTATGGATAAAATTTCGAATCTCCAGCTTATCTGGAAGTGCCTAAACATTAGTATCCTCCTGTTATCATTATATATCGACGACAGAGGAGGAGGAGGAGGATATAACATACTAGTAGAAGGTACTTGCATACTGCAAGCATTTCATCTCACCTAGAAAAAACATTAATTTTTAAGACAGATATTTCATCATTACAAATAGTCTTTTAATTCTAAAGATTTCACCTCCGCAGCGATTTTCATTTTTCCCACATGTAAAAATAATAGTTTAAAACAATCCCCAAATGTTGCAATTTTAAACATTTTCCATTTTTATAGTTGGTTATGAGAAAAGTTCTATAATCTTGCAAAATTTCAGCTTCCTAAACTTATTAGACTGGTCTACACACTGGGATAAATTTTTCCCATGCTAACTTATGGGAGATATTTCGGGGTCTTTGGAGTCGAACCCAAGACACTGTTAGCAAAAGTGACAATAATTCCTAATAGATATTGCGGCCATCTAGCAACACTGAAAGTTTCATTTTTCTACCTTACCGGCAAGTGCCCATAATTAATTTACAAAAATGGCGCAATGCTTTTCTTATGGGTAAAAACGCAACTTTCAGAATTTCTGGAGTCGAACTCATGTCACTTAGGAGAGAAGTCTCATTTTATCTGATGGTTTCTCCATCATATCTACAAAAACTAAAACTTTCAGCTCTCTAGCTCTTGTAGTTTGGGCTGGACATTAGTATCCTCCTATATGTTATATATCATTATATATCGACGACTCTTACAGAGGAGGAGGATATAACATACTAGTAGTTGGTGCTTGCATACTGCAAGCATTTCATCTCACTTTGAAAAAACATTCATTTTTCAGACAGACATTGCATCATTACAAATAGTCATTTAATTCTAAAGATTTCACCTCAGCAGCGATTTTCGTTTTTCCCACATGTAAAAATAATAGTTTTAAACAATCCCCAAATGTTGCAATTTAAAATTTTTATATTATCTTCATTGTGAGGTACTAATGCTACACGTTTTAACCAAATGTTAAAGTTGTAGGACTTCTAGAAGTAAAATAATATTTTTCTAATTGTTTAAATTTAAATAATGTTTAACGGCCGCCGGAATTCATATATGGTAAAATTGAAATGTTTATTTGTGCAAATTCACTACTCTGTAAGTAATTTGAAAATTTCAGCTTCCTAGCTCATCCCGTACTACCTAAACAGTTATGCAATTGTTTAAACTTTAAGAATTTTTAACTGCCAAACAAATTGAAATATCGAAATTTGTATTATCCTTATTTCGTTTTTTTAGGAATTCTACTTACAAAAAAATTTTCAACTCCGTAGCACATGCAGAAATACATAAACCATGAAAATTTGTTTAAACAATTGCGAATTTTTAGCGGCCGCATTGTTGCACTTTTTCAAGATTCCTTTTTTCTAGTCGGTTTTACACAAATACCTACCTAAGAAAAAAATTTCGAATCTCCAGCTCATCTGGAAGTGCCTAAACATTAGTATCCTTCTATCATTCTATATAGACGTTCCTTACAGAGGAGGAGGAGGAGGATATAACATACTAGTAGGTGCTTGCATACTGCAAGCATTTCATCTCACCTACAAAAAACATTAATTTTTAAGACAGATATTTCATCATTACAAATATTCTATTAATTCGAAAGATTTCACCTCTGCAGCGATTTTCGTTTTTCGCACATGTAAAAATAATATTTTAAAACAATCCCCAAATGTTGTAATTTTAAGCATTTTACACTTTCTCCATTATGTAGTACTAATGCTACACATTTCAACCAAATTTTAAAGTTGTATCACTTCTAGAAGTAATATAATATTTTTCTAATTATTTAAAATTTAAACATTTTTAACGGTTGCCGCAATATATATATATATATATATATATATATATATATATATATATATATATGGGGAGATTGAAATGTTTATTTATGCAAATGCACTGTTCTGTAAACAATTTGAAAATCGCAGCTTCCTAGCTTATCCCGTAGTACCTAAAAAATGATTAAACTTTAATGTTCAAATGGGGTTAAAACAACCCCTAAAATTTAAAATTTTAAAATTTTCGATTTTTATAGTTGGTTATGAGAAAAGTCCTATAATCTTGCAAAATTTTAGCTTCCTAAACTTATTAGATTGGTCTACACACTGGATTGCGTTTTCCCATGCTAACTTATGGGAGATATTTCGGGGTCTTTGGAGTCGAGCCCAAGACACTAAGCAAAAGTGACAATAATTCCTAATAGATATTGCGGCCATCTAGCAACACTGAAAGTTTCATTTTTCTAGCTTACCGGTAAGTGCCCATAATTAATTTACAAAAATGGCGCAATGCTTTTCTTATGGGGAAAAAAACGCAAATTTCGGATTTTCTGGAGTTGAACTCATGTCACTTAGGTAAGAAGTCTCATTTTATCTGAAGGTTTCTCCATCATATCTACAAAAACTAAAACTTTCAGCTCTCTAACTCTTGTAGTTTGGGCTGGACATTAGTATCCTCCTATCTATTATATATCGACGACTCTTACAGAGGAAGATATAACATACTAGTAGTTGGTGCTTGCATACTGCAAGCATTTCATCTCACATTAAAAGAACATTCATTTTTCAGACAAATTTCAACATTACAAATAGTCTTTTAATTCTAAAGATTTCATTTCTGCAGCGATTTTTGCTTTTCACACATGTAGGAATAATAGTTTAAAACAATCTCCAAATGTCGCAATTTAAAATTTTTATATTATCTTCATTGTGAGGTACTAATGCTACACATTTTAACCAAATGTTAAAGTTGTCGGACTTCTAGAAGTAAAATAATATTTTCTATTTGTTTAAATTTAAATAATTTTTAACGGCCGCCGCAATACATATATGGTAAAATTGAAATGTTTATTTTTGCAAATTTACTATACTGTAAATAATTTGAAAATTTCAGCTTCTTAGCTCATCCCATAGTACCTAAACAGCTATCTATTTGTTTAAACTTTAAGAATTTTTAACTCCTAAACAAATTAAAATATCAAAATTTGTATAATCCCTATTTCGTTTTTTTAAGAATTCTACTTATAAAAAAATTTCCAACTCCATGGCACATTCGGAAATATATAAACCTTGAATTTTTTTTTAAACAATTGCGAATTTTTAGCGGCCGCATTGTTGCACTTTTTAAAGATTTTCGCTTCTTCTAGTCGGTTTTGCACAAATATCTACCTATGGATAAAATTTCGAATCTCCAGCTTATCTGGAAGTGCCTAAACATTAGTATCCTCCTGTTATCATTATATATCGACGACTCTTACAGAGGAGGATATAACATCTAACATCATTCTATATAGACGTTCCTTACAGAGGAGGAGGATACAACATACTAGTAGTTGGTGCTTGCATACTGCAAGCATTTCATCTCAACATAAAAGAACATTCATTATTCATATTTCATCATTACACGTATATTTTTAATTCTAAATATTTCACCTCCGCAGCGATTTTCGTTTTTCCCACATGTAAAAATAATAGTTTAAAACAATCCCTAAATGTTGCAATTTTAAACATTTTACACTTTCTTCATTATGGGTTCTGATGCTACACATTTTAGCCAAATTTTAATGTTGTAGGACTTCTAGAAGTAAAATAATATATTTCTAATTGTTTAAATTTAAATAATTTTTAACGGCCGCCACAATGCATATATGGTAAAATTGAAATGTTTATTTATGCAAATTCACTACTCTGTAAATAATTTGAAAATTTCAGCTTCCTAGTTCATACCGTAGTACCTAAACAGTTATCTATTTGTTTAAACTTGAAGAATTTTTAACTGCCAAACAAATTATAATATCAAAATTTGTATAATCCCTATTTCGTTTTTTTAAGAATTCTACTTACAAAAAAAATTTCAACTCCGTAACACATGCGGAAATACATAAACCATGAAAATTTGTTTAAACAATTGCGAATTTTTATCGGCCGCATTGTTGCACTTTTTCAAGATTTTCGTTTTTTCTAGTTGGTTTTGCAGAAAATCCTACCTAAGAAAAAATTTCGAATCTCCAGCTCATCTGGAAGTGCCTAAACATTAGTATCCTCCTATCATTATATATAGACGTTTCTTACAGAGGAGGAGGATGTAACATAATAGTAGTTGGTGCTTGCATACTGCAAGCATTTCATCTCACCTTGAAAAAACATTTATTTTTCAGATAGAAATTTCCTTATTACAAATATACTATAAAATTCTAAAGATTTCACCTCCACAGCGATTTTCGTTTTTCCCACATGTAAAAATAATAGTTTAAAACAATCCCCAAATGTTGCAATTTTAAAAATTTTACACTTCCTTCATTATGGGGTACTGATGCTACACATTTCAGCCAAATTTTAAAGTTGTAACTCTTATAGAAGTAAAATAATATTTTTCTAATTGTTTAAATTTAAATAATTTTTAACGGCCGCCGCAATTCATATATGGTAAAATTAAAATGTTTATTTGTGCAAATTTACTACTCTGTAAATAATTTGAAAATTTCAGCTTCCTAACTCATCCCGTAGTACCTAAACAATTATCTATTTGTTTAAACTTTAAGAATTTTTAACTGCCAAACAAATTAAAATATCAAAATTTGTATTATCCCTATTTCGTTTTTTTAAGAATTCTAATTATAAAAATAATTTCAACTCCGTGGCACATTTGGAAATATATAAACCTTGAAAATTTGTTTAAACAATTGCGAATTTTTAGCGGCCGCATTGTTGCACTTTTTTAAGATTTTCGGTTTTTCTAGTCGGTTTTGCACAAAATCCTACCTAAGGAAAAAATTTCGAATCTCCATCTCATCTGGAAGTGCCTAAACATTAGTATCCTCCTATCATTATATATCGACGACTCTTACAGAGGAGGATATAACATACGAGTAGTTGGTGCTTGCATTCTGCAAGCATATCATCTCAATATAAAAAGACATTCATTTTTCATATTTCATCATTACAAATATTTTTTTAATTCTAAATATTTCACCTCCGGAGCGATTTTCGTTTTTCCCTTATGTAAAAATAATATGTTAAAACAATCCCAAAACTTTGCAATTTTAAGAAGTTTATATTTTCTCCATAATGGGGTACTAATGCTACACATTTCTGCCAAATTTTAAAGTTGTAGTTCCTCTAGAAGTGAAATAATATTTTTCTAATTGTTTAAATTTTAAACATTTATCGGACGCCTCAATACGTTTATGGAGAGATTCAAATGTTTATTTGTGTAATTGTACTACTTTGTACATTACTTGAAAATTTCAGCTTCCTAGCTCATCCCGTAATGTCTAAACAGTTATCTATTTGTTTAAACTTTAAGAATTTTTAACTGCCAAACAAATTAAAATATCAAAATTTGTATAATCCCTATTTCGTTTTTTTAAGAGTTCTACTTATAAAAAAAATTTCAACTCCGTAGCACATTTGGAAATACAGAAACCTTGAAAATTTGTTTAAACAATTGCGAATTTTTAGCGGCCGCAATGTTGCACTTTTTTAAGATTTTCGTTTTTTCTAGTCGGTTTTGCACAAAGTCCTACCTATGAAAAAAATATCGAATCTCCAGCACATAGTGAAGTGCCTAAACATTAGTATCCTCCTGTATGTTATATCCTCTGTAAGAAACGTCGATATCATTATATAGTAATTGGTGCTTGCATACTGCAAGCATTTCATCTCACCTTGAAAAAACATTCATTTTTAAGACAGGCATTTCATCATTACAAATATTCTTTTAATTCTAAAGATTTCAACTCCGCAGCGATTTCGTTTTTCCCGCATGTAAAAATAATAGTTTTAAAAAATCCCCAAATGTTGCAATTTTAAAAATTTTACACAATCTTCATTAAGGGGTACTAATGCTACACATTTCAGCCAAATTTTAAAGTTGTAACACTTCTAGAAGTGAAATAATATTTTTCTCATTGTTTAAATTTAAATAATTTTTAACGGCCGCCGCAATTCATATATGGTAAAATTGAAATGTTTATTTCTGCAAATTCACTATTCACTAAATAATTTGAAAATTTTGGCTTCCTAGCTCATCCCGTAATGTCTAAACAGTTATCTATTTGTTTAAACTTTAAGAATTTTTAACTGCCAAACAAATAAAAATATCAAAATTTGTATAATCCCTATTTCGTTTTTTTAAGAATTCTACTTACAAAAAAAATTTCAACTCCGTAGCACATGCAGAAATACATAAACCATGAAAATTTGTTTAAACAATTGCGAATTTTTAGCGGCCGCATTGTTGCACTTTTTCAAGATTTTCGTTTTTTCTAGTCGGTTTTGCACAAAATCCTACCTTTGAAAAAAATTTCGAATCTCCAGCTATTGCAACATTTGGGGATTGTTTTAAACTATTATTTTTACATTTTGGAAAAACGAAAATCGCTGCGGGTGTGAAATCTTTAGAATTAATAGAATATTTGTAATTATGAAATATCTGTCTGAAAAATTAATGTTTTTTCAAGGTGAGATGAAATGCAAGCACCTTTTCTAGTATATAATGATTATACATTTTCTGATCCTAAAAATTTTTATTTATAACTATCGAGCATAAGTCTTATCAAAATGAAATCAACTGAAATTAAAGAATTTTAAATGTTAGTTCTTCTTTTTTATCAACTGCGCTGGAAATAGAATACAAACTAAAAAATTCATATGAACGTAGTAAGATCCCACTGAAAGCATTAAATTAAAGATTTCACAATAATTTTGCTATTAATTATTATTATTTCGTCTTACAAATAATTTACTTTATTCTTTCATAAACAAAATAAAGTTACTCTCAGGTTAATATCTCAAATGTAACTTATCTTGAAAAGCAATATTGTAAATCTAAATGTATTTCTTATGGGAGATATAAAAAGAAAGAACGACATAAAGAGGATAAATATTAGAATTTGCATAATTCTCTTTAGTTTTATTTCATGACTGATCATTCTACCAAATTTTAGGTCTGTAGCAGGAGCATGTCCACCGAGTTACAATCGGTGCAACCGACCGACAGGTTCCTTTTATTATCATTAATTACGGGTCCCAGTTCTCAGTGTACTTTTTGTGTTACCTATAAAAAATTCTAATATAGGGCATAACTGTTACAACACTAATATTTTAGTCTTAAATATGTGTTAAGTTTATTAATTTGAATATAAAATTTTTAATATGAAAATCCAAATTATCATACATGATCATCAAAAACAAAAAATGTGCCGAATACTTTGAAATCTTAAAAACGTTCCTGATCTTCAGCATATATTTAGAAGTGCCTATAAATTAGTATTCTAACGGACAAGCACATATTTAAGGTGGATATGTAGCCTCTAAACAAAAAAATTAAAGAGTAACAGGCTTCATTATTTGTTACCAAATTATTTCGTTATAACATTAAACGTAATGGAAAACGAAATGCAGATTTTAGTGTAACAAAACAAAAAACCAAATCGCTTTTTTGCCTGTAACGAAAAGCATAATGAATCATTTTTTTTGTTTGCCAGCACTGATCACAAGTCACATTTTTCATGATATTTTGTTTTGAAATGCATTGTAACTCAAAGGATAAGAAAGAAACTACCGAGTAACACAATTTCACAAGAGTAAATGGTTTTAATCATGAACAACTTTCATTGGACTGCTACAGCATCACTCTAAGTTGTTCCTTTCTTTTTTTTTATATAATTTCAATGGAAAATACCATTTTTAAGTCTGGATATTCTAATTAGTTGAAATTTTTCGGGAGTGTTATTATCCATCTAAGCCAGTGGTTCTCAACCTCGGTGCCACAGCCGGTTTTTAGAGGTGCTGCAATAAAATTAGTTTTGTAAATAAATCAACAGTTTGGATATGTTTACAGGTAACTAGGGTATTAATTTTATCTATAATTGTTTATGGTATGATACCAACAAATGGATTTATCCAAAGGTTGTAATACTCGTTTATGAAAATATAAAAATGCTGTAAAATTCTGTTCATATTTGAAAGGGTGCCACACCTAGAAAAAGGTTGGGAACCACTGATCTAAGCCAACACTGAATAAAGCCATCATTCTTTCTTAACACATCGCATATGGCTCATGTAGATTTGTGTGTTCTCTCAGCTGACCGTTGTGGACGGCTCACACAAATCTGCATGTTACGGTAGAGGGCCAGCCTTTGCCATCAGTAAGGCTTCTTGCGAAGTATTGGGACTTCTGCAATGAGTTGACATTCTAGTGTTTCATGTATCTATTCTTTGATTTTTGTGCTTCTGCTGTTTCATTTGCATCTTTTATCATTTGGAAAAAATCACCCATATTTTACTGTGTAAGTATGGTGTCCTACATGCGTAAACAGTTGGCGAAGAGTGAAATAATTTCAGATTTATATTCAGATGACTTATCAGATGTGCCTAGTGACAATTAAGAAGAAAAGTTTTTCAAGTTATAAAAATAGTGGAAGTGAACAGTATAGTAACAGTGAAGAAATAATATCATGTAAACGTCAGTCAGCAAGGTTAGTTTATAGTACCACATTTACCCAAATCCAAGACAACCTTGAATCTAAGACGACGACACCATCCCCCCTTTTCTGGACTGTCAAAACAGAAAAAAGATTTTATGATCTAATACATATGATTCCTGCAAAAATTAAAAATTCCAAAAACTAGCAAAAATTTATTTGGGTCCCATAATTTTCTTGAATATAGGTCTTTACACTACATCAGTCATTATCACCCTCTATGCTCTCTTTGTTCTTGTCCTCACTCTCACTATATTTATCACCCTGAACTAGCGATGCACCGATTAATCGGTAGACAATCAGTAATCAGCCTTTTGTTCGATTAATCGGTTCTCATTTAATTTAATTTTCACTTATATTTCTGCCATTTCATCTCTGCTAAAAGAATCATCAGTTAGTTTTGCCAATAGATTGGATTATGGCAATAGTTTTACTTTCTTCACTGTTACCTTAATTTTCAGTGTCTGGCTGCTGATATGGCTATTTATTGGTACAAAAAACAAAAAATTAAATAATAATTTTGATAAACAAACAGATTTTGAACTATTGTGCTACAAATAAGAAAAAAAATCTTGGAACATTAAAAAAAAACTAAATAACTAAAAACGGTTTTAATGAATATAGTCAAATTCCGCTACTCTTAAATTATAATGTAGGAACATAAGAGTCTCCATTTTCAGGGCATAACCTATTTCTTGCAGGTTCATATATATTTCCACCTGTACTGAATATTCTTTCACTTTCGACTGAAGAAGCTGGTGCACTTAAATATTTTAAAGCTAATTTACTCAGAAGAGGAAAGGTTTCTTGTAAATTTTTCCATCACAAAAAAGGGTCATCAGTTTTTGGTAGTAATGGTAAATTCAAATAGTGATGCATTTCTCTTGTGCAAGTACGATTAAAGCTTGTTCTTTTCTTTTGATATTGTTGGTTCTTCATTCTTCTCCGTCTTAGCAGAAGCTAATTCATCAAACAATTTTGAAAAAGTCAGTGCATTGTCACTTGAGGATTCTTGATCTTCTCCAGAACTGGATGAACATGAAATATTTTCTCTGAATTCCCCTTTATGCTCCATTTTGCCCACAGGTTCTAATACCCATTCCTTTATTTTGGCTTCCGTATCACTTTTCTGAAATCTTATCTTGAATCTAGGATCTATGAAAGAAGATAGACACAAAGATTTGTTTTCCAAATAAGTAGAAAATCTTTTGTCAATTGAAGATCTAAGTTCTTCAATTGTGGTGCGAATTCCGCTGAAGTTATTACTTTGTATAGCCTTTGATAAAAACAAATTAATAGTTGGAATTGTTGGGATGATCATTGAAATGGTAGATTCTCTCTTACTTGATTCCTTAGTAATTTCTTCAAATGGTTTTAAAAGTTGAACTATCTTCTCAACTGGTATGAATTTAATGTAGGGATGTTGTTATCCACAGTCACAAGAGCTTTTTGTTGTTCTAGATTTCTTTCCAGCATGTAATATGTTCCAATGCATAGGCACATCTTGAATTAGTGTTTTTTAAAATCTAGTTTTCCCTGTATTTCCATCAACTTATTAACTGCTGAAGCAGAATGGTTGAAGTGTTTTACAATATATCTACTAGTTGTAATGATATTCTTCACAGTCTGTTGGGCAAATATGGATTCATTTAGTGAAAGTAGTAGTGTGTGTATAAGGCATGATTTCAACTCTAAACCACAATTATTAACTACCATATTTGCTCCAGAATCTCGCAATACCAGGAAGATATTATTGTTTGTCAGCTTATAATCTTCAAGAGCATTGTTTAACTGTTCACTGATTCGAACAGCTGTGTGAGAGCCACTAAAAGGAGCAATTCTTAGGACAGCCCTGTGTTGTTCAAACTCATTTGAAAGCCAGTGACCTGTCACACTCAAAAAAGGGGAATTGTTTGTACTAGCTGTCCAAATATCTGTGGTTAAAGAAATGTACTTGACTTTATCAAGAGATATTTCAATTTTTGTTTTGACTTCTTGAAATATATCTGGTATAATATTTTTAGTAAAATACTTTCTGCTTGGGATGTAGTAATTGGGACAGATCTACTTTAATAATTTTTGAAATCCAATGTCCGATACCAAAGAATATGGTTGCAGATCAACAGCTATCATTTCTCCAATTGTGTAGTGAATCTCTTTGGCCCTATGATCATTAATATCCCATAACTTTTTCTTTGCTAATACAGCTTCCAAAGTAGGTTGTACTTTAGCAGGAGGCTCATAGGTGCTCTTGCTTGTTCTTGAACACCCAGCTTCTGTACAAGTCCTTTTCAATTTATTTGATTCTATTTCCTTTGCTATTTCTTGAGGAGGGAACTTCCTAAGATGATTCGTCATATTAGATGTTGTCAAGGTTTAATGCACTACTATAACACAAACACTTCTATAAGCATGAAGGTTCATGTGAAATGTCAGAATTGCGATTTAATTAAACTGTAAAATAATTCAAACAGACGCCTAGTCTCCGACCGTAAACTACAGCGAATGGCTCATCGATGTGTATGCAATAATATTCTTGCTTCCTAGTAGGCTAGTATAGGTACACCTCGTTTAGCACATGTTCTTTTAGTGCATTTTCGATATAGCACAGTTGGCATCTCGGGACTATACTTTTAATTTTTGAAATTTTTTAAAATAATGCTCCTAAATGCTACGGTCCTTTATGATGCTCCCAGTATTTTTCTCACCTTCATTTGTACTTCACTCTCTGTTCAGAGATAGTCATTCCACTCTAACTAAAGACAAGTTGTTATTTATATGTTTATTAACTTTATTTCTATTTCACACATTCACTTTTATTATGTTTTTTACATTGGTTTGCTGCAATTCCACAGTCTTTTGCAGTGGCGCTAACATCGGAAGTTTTAAAATTCTTAACATTACTGTTGAGATGTGCAGGGTTGGGTTCACTTTGGATGGATTTTTGCTTAAGATTGGGTTAGATTAGGTTCACGACAACTTTAACTTTAGCTATCATTAGTCATTTGTTATTCTGATGTTATTTTTCTGTTGGTACCTATACTATAGTTACGTGTCTGAAGCTGCGGCACCGCTGAATCTTAATATCATTCATATTCCATTTTTGTTTAGTTTTGCGCTGGCCAATCATCATCAAAGATCTTCGTAATCATGAATAATTTTAGGACCTTGCCAAGGTACTACTCTATATTGATGTTTTACTAAGTATATACCAGAAATACTTATGATATTTTGTATATCTCATCTATTTTATAATACGTTTTTTCATTGCAAATGTTATTAGAAAATTGTTATTTTCATCATAAAAAAATTAGTTTTTTGAAGCTGTTGTACACCAATAAGTTCATAATAAATAATTATTAGAAATAATTGTCATATACCGTATTTACTCTTTTAATAATAATAAATAAAAATCTGGAAAAAACTGTTCATTCATGTCATGTTCGCACTTCCAAAATTTTGATATATTACAGAAATATTGGTTGAATAATCTATCTGAAGTTGAATTTGATGAGATAATTATGGCAGCAAGCTAATATTTAAGAAATTACTTCAAAAAATGATTTTATATACTTTTTTAACGTACGTAAACATGAAAGTTCAGATCATTGCCATTACACACAGGGACAACTCAAAAACCTATTTTGGAGTCTAGCTCCTTGATCTCACAGAATTTTTCAAATTTGAGCTGCTGTACATTCCCAAGTTATTTAAAATGAGTAATTTTTGCAATTTTGCGAAATTATGCTAACTCAGCCATTATTCACCAAGAAAAAGAGCCAATTTTATATAAACAAACATAAATGGTTCATGCTCAAAATAAATCTCTCAGAGATCACACAATACCAAAAATAAACCAGTCACTAGACACTGCGACTGGTTACATAGAAGCGTTTCTCACATGTCTGTGATATGCCATTCAGTTGTTTATTTCTCTTACATCACCGTTCTATGAGAATGAATGACACATATAAATTTATGTGATTTAGGTTTACTACTGAGAGCTGGCAAGGAATTTAAAAAAATACCTGATAAATATCATGCTTATTATATTATTCTATGCATTAAAAAAATATTTTGGTTATAAATCGAGGAAATAAAATGCACGGCATATTCTCCGCACCCCATTTTTTGATGGGAATTTGTGGGGAATAAAGTGCAGGTATTACACGAGTAAATACGCTACTTTGTTTTCTTGACTTTAAATTAATATATAAAAATGTCCTATCATTATATAAGTTGCAAGATAAAAATAGTAAAATTTCTGAAGAGTAAAAATCAACTGGGTTAAGTGCTATGTTAAAAACTTCTTTTAGCGCAAATTCTGATATTGCACAGATGTCTCAGAACGCCTCTCATGCGCTATGCGAGGCGTGTTATTTTCAGCCATTGTGTCAAGGTGAATTTTTAAAATGTTTTACAGAAGGTGTGTTTCAAAAATTGCACTTGTGAAAGAGTAATTGTTATTGTTATTACTGTTATTATTATATTAATTTCTAATTTGGAAGCAGTGCTTCCCTTGCTTCCATGGAGGATTTGCCCCTGGTATCCTCCTGATATATCACAAGTAAGAAGCAACTATATAGAATCATATCTTAAGACGCAGCTATATAATCATATCATAAGAAGCAGCTATATAGTGTATTTATGACTATGTTAACTTCTCTATTATCAGCACTGTATTGTTGTTCTTTGCTAGTGTGCTACTGTGTTGTTTCAGAGTCCTCAAGTTCCTCAACACAATTTTCTTTGTCAATATCCTTTTCATCACCAAAATCTTTGTTGCAATCTTCTGTTATTGTCACTAAGGAGTCTTACAAGGGGGGTCCACGACCTTGGCATCTCTGATTTCATTCAAATTTTGTGATGATAAAGAACCCCTAATTATGTTAAATACCAAAGCAGTACTACCCCATATTAATAAATTTCGGAGAAAATCGAGTATAAAGTTTTGCGTGTCATTTATTTCTTAATATAATGATGCTATATTATGGCTCATATTCATATGTGAATAAAAGAATTTCTTTTGCAAAGCAGTATTCTTTCCTTATTATCACTAGTCACATGTACCCCCCATATACGAAGAAAATGATTGAATGAAAAGTTGTCGACCCTAAAACGGCATTGTAAAATTAGAAATAATAAGAAAATGCAAAAAAATTAATAAAAATTTGTGAGCCGTAATATAACATCATTATATTAAGAAAGAAATGACAAGAAAATCCAAAACAAAAATGAAAAAATTTAACATAGCCAGGATTCGAATTGGCAAAAAGTCAAGGTCGTGGACTCCCCTTGTTAGTATAATTTAATTCTATTTAGAAATATCAGGGCTATAGCAAAGAAGTTTTTTAACCATGATTAAAACAAAGTTATATGAATGTATCTGTTGGATACCAAGCAAAATTGAAACCCTTCTGATAACTTCTCAAATCATGCTGATGCTTTACCTTTTTATTATTTTTAGGAGTATGGAGAGACAGAAAGTTAATGTGATCCCCAACCAGCCTTACCACTTCTTATTTAACAGAAAACTTTCAATGTCATGTATCCAACAGAAATAGTGCAAGCAACAGATGGTTAATACATGTTGGATGTTGATGCTCCATAACCTTCATGTTCTTTCATCTGTTGTATTGGCATGATATAGCTTAGGAAAATTTTCTTCATATAGCTTTTGGACTCTTTTATCATTCATTGTCATTATTAGAAAGTGCTTAGAAAATATGGTTTTATGTAGCTCAGATATTTCTGTCGACATTAACTTTCTTTTGTGTCATCTTTCTTATGTTTGTTTCCCTCATGTCCTTCCAGTTGGCTGGTTGTTTAAAAATGTCTGTCTCTACACATGCTCACAGTTTTGTGCATTTCAGGAGCCTGACAGGAATTTTATCTCTTGGGAAACATTTTTATGGAACCAAAATTCTCATGTATCTTATGCTGCCATCAGCCTTGTTGGAATGGGAAATTTCTCACCCTAGGCGAAATTATTTTTGCGCCCCCTTTTTGGACTTTTTTCGTAAAAGAATCACTCGTGTATTCAGTTTGTCGGTCTGTCAGTATGTAGATCATAATTGTCTATTCAACAAAAGTCTGTGTAGTATTCATTTTTTCATTCCTGTTCTGAAATCCTGTTTTTATTACCACCCATAGGCCATTGACTACTTTGGCCTTATTGCAGGTCTGCTAATAACCATCAGTATATTGGTGCTATACAGTTATTTCCTAATATGAAGTGGCTTTGTATCCCTTCCTAATAATGTATATATACCATTGTAAACCGATGCTGAATGTAAGCCAACCACCATTTTTTTCAACCCCAAATAAAAGAAAATTTTTTAATTATATTTACAAATAGCAGTCTCAAACAGTTGAAATTTGACTGCAGTATGATTTCCATATCAAAAACAATTTGTCACATTTGCTTTGCGCATATTTCACAGTGTATTTAATGACTCAAGTGTTGCTTTGTTTCATAATGTTCATTGAAATTTCTCACTTTTTCTTCTCAAAAATGTGTTTGATTTCAATGATTTCTTCTCTTCTCCTCAAAAACAATGTAAGTACAAGCCAGCATCTTATTCCAAAAGAGCTTTGTCTCATCAACATTGATCTTCTGATGAGCACAGCATACTCCCTCTTCAAGAATTGTCCCAAGGACCCCAGGAAATTCACTTACTGCATCGATATCTGCACTTAACATATTTACCCGAATCCAAGACTTTTTTAGCAGACTCAAAAAAAGGAAAAAGATTTCTCGTCCCGAATGATCATGTGCAGGAGAGTGCGAATTTTCAATGGTTATTCAAATAGCTCTCTTATTCTACATTGGCTTTCTTCCAAATTAATTTTGTTTCCTGGAAAAAGTCTGCTTTTCAGTACGTGAGGAGCCTGGCATATGTCATGGAGAATTATTCCGACAGTTTCATAAGACCAGATTGGTAGAACGTGCAAAAAACAATGCCCTTAACTTCTGCATGCATGGTCCCACAGTAATCAGCAAATATTAGATAACCAGATTTTGAATGAAAAGTGATTAAAAAACTGGTTTCCTTAAATCGTCAGTTGCCTATGACGAGATGACTCGTCATGCACTTCGTCAGTATATATGACGAGATATTACGTCATTACATCGTATGTTCCATCCGATACTGAGTAACGTCAGTTTTCTTTCTTTCTTTGCCATTTCATGGCAGCTGTACTTTTCAAACAGAACAGCTTGAGTTACTGTTTTAAAATCCGAAGAAAAATTATCCAAAGGATGCACAGATTAATTGATTAATGTCCTCTCGTCCTTGCATGCCAGCCATTAAAATTCAACGCGAACTTATTACTTAAAATGAAGCTTGCCTGACTTTTATCGCCAAAAATAAAATAAAAAATGCATTGCTATGATTAACCACTTCAGCAGAAGTTATTAAGCAATCTCAAGGACATTGGTTGATATCGCTCTGTATTTTCCACCCCTTAAGAAAATAATTTAAGCAGTCAACGCACGGCGAGCACTAACATGCATCCTGTCGACCGGAACCGTTATCGCTCTGCGGAGATTGAAAAGATTTTGACGTAATTTCTCACTGAATGTTTGTCTCTTGTTTCCTTGGCAGATCTTTTGCCTAATGTCTGTTGGTTAAAAATAGCTCCTATGTATACACATATATATTAATATATTCTTGGCATTGATTCTCAGAATTAGATGAATTTCTACAAGACCTAGATGAGGATGTGGAGGGAATGCAGAGTACCATTTACTATCTTCAACAAGAGCTGAGGAAGTCTAAAGAAGCATACTTAGCCCTACAGCAACAAAAAAATAGTCTACCTACTTTGGAAGCCAGAAACAACAGTTCTTTGAGTGAAAAAACATCTCCAATTCCTGTTGTAAAAGGTTTGTAAATTTTCTGCCAATTTCCTCATTGTCTATCAATGTGCTTTGGGTAAGCAAAGAATTTTTTATGGCTAATTTATTTAACTAACATTTTATAAGGTTATTACATTGCATAATAATGAAGTTGGAGTTTTACTTTTGGCTGTTAATAATTAGGTATGTTTCAGATGTTAGCTTATTGATTTTTCTTTCACCCAAAGAAAATAGGTGCAAACAGTTAGTTGCAGCATTTGGCCAATATCTGTAAAAATTTTGCATTATTGAAAAAGAAGGCTGTGATACTCAATTTGATGATTTCTATGAAATTGCATAATCATGGTGGCAAACGCCCATAGAAGTTTTGGTTATGGCTATGTACTTAGACCAAATAACAGAACTAAGGGTTCAATTTCCATCTATTCTGATGGTGGAAAATGATGGAAAGACTATTGAGAAGTTTTTTCATTTTTTTTTCTTGGATTTAAATTTTTTATATAGAACCTGAGCTATTTATTGGAATTCGTTGAATATTTTTAATTTGCCTATCTAAATACGTAGTAATAATTAATTGGAATTCAATATAAAATGAAATTACCATATTTTCTGAGAAGTAACGTATATGTTATCTATCCGAAAATGGTCCAAATCTAGTAAAAATGACTGTTCCTGTTTTACATGGGAATAAATTAAATACTTAAAAAGTGTCTTTTTAAAAACAATTTTATTTACGAATATTATTATGATTCTTTGATTCTCATGTCATTTTGATGACAAGTTCATGATACTTTCTCTCATTCTGTTTAACAGTACGTACGTAATTTAGTGAAATGGGATGACAATGTCACAGCTAAAAATGTAACATTTTAAAGTTTAAATGAGATTTACAGGCAGATTTGATGCATATTAAAAAATCAGCAGAAGGCAAAAGAATGTGTATTCTTTTAGGCAGCCTTTCATTCAAGTCCTGAGTTTACCACAATTATAAATATTTTTTAAAAATTTTAACAGAATATTTTTGATATGTTTTCCCTAAAATTTTAGTTGAAGGAAAGTAAACTATTTATGCAACAAATGAACATCGAATGCATTCATGCATCATTTCCGGTGTTACTGTAGTTTCAGATATTAACATAGTATCTGGGTTCAAGTTATCGCAAAGATTTGCTTCATAACTGGTTGATTGACGTGGTTTTAACAAATCATATCGTAATTTCTTTTTAAATTCATTTAATTTGCCTTCAAATTTGTGTCCTGACAAATTTATCGAGCGATGAATTGACGCACGACGAGTTGTCGTAGAACCGTAGGAAGTATGGTTACGCGTTTAATTGATGTTTTTTAAAACAAATTAAACGTCAGATAATATAATTGTATCTACTGAAAGTTTTCATTGCAAACTTAGAATACAGATTTCAATAAATATAGTAATAATTTTTAAAAATACATTTTAAAATTGTTTTTTTTTCTGAAACAAATTTTTAACAAATCATTTCAATTAATAAATGAACTAGTATACCTATCTGAATGTGTGTGTTCTAAATATACAGCAAATACATTCAGTGAGAAATTAGGTCGTAAATTGTTTTTGCTGCTTTGACAGTGCTTAAAGTGGGGGTCATCTTAGATTTGGGTAATTATGGTAATGTTCTGTCTTCCATGCTTAACGGAACCATAGTGAATAGGTATAAAATACTTAGGGGTTCTCTTAATCATCAACCAGGCCAGAAGGAGTTAAAAGTTACGAAACACGAGAAACTGAAAACTGTTGTTGGAGTGGTTTAGGCAAACACGTGCTTTAAACCTTCCTGTTAGTGGGACTATTCTTTGAGAAAAGGCAGACAAAATAGATCTTAAAATGAACTACAAATTCACAGTGTCAAATGATTGGATCTATTGATTCCAAAAACGAGCAGAACATATTTATAAAACAGTTAGTGTCAAATCAAATTACGTAAATAACAAAATAACAGAAGAATGGAAGACAACTGTACTCCCAAGATTAATGCAGCAATATGATGGTAAGGATATATTCAATGCTGATAAATGTGGCTTATTTTATATTTTGCTCCCGGACAAAACCTTTGCTTTCAAAGGTGAAAATTGCCATTGGGAAATGAAGCAAAGAGAGGGTAACAGTTCTTGTGTGTACAAATATGGATGAAACTGAAAAGTTGCTACTCCTAGTCATTAGTAAGTCAGAGAAACCATGGTTTTAAGAATATGATGTCCTTGCCATGCACATACCAAAACAATAATTCCACATGGATGATGCAAGAAATAGAAAAATTTTGATGTTCATTGACCAATGTGCAGCCCACCCAAATGATGCCAACCATCTGAAAAATGTGCGTGTAGAATGAGCATTCATTTGTAAATATAAAAGTGCACAATGATTTAGGAAACAAATAAAACCCTTCCATTCTTCACTTTTAATCATCTTTAATATATTATAAGTATATACTAAGCTAAGCACCCAAAATCTGGCACAGGTCTGGTCCCAAGCTTGCTGGATAAGGGGTACTATACTGTATTTAAAATTTTATTATAAACCGCTTCCCTGACAATTTTTTTACAATATACGGTCTAAAAAAGGTTATTTTTTATTGCAATTTCGAAAAAATCACAATGAGACAATTAAAGAAAAGCATTCATTTTTTAACAGTAAATTTTATTAAAAATTTTATCGAACTTGAAAATTTTCATATTATTGATAGATACGAGTTACTTGAACTCGATTCATATTTCAAAAGTTACATTTCTTTGGTGCAAACTACAAAATTAAGAAAAACTTATGTATAATGCATACCTATATACAATATAAAACACTTCTATGCAATAAAAATACATATATATGGTGTAAGTTACATATACAGTTATGTAATATACATGAAACAATAAAATAATATACAATAAAAAATAACTAATAATAGGTCAAAAAGTACTAAATATTAAACTTATAACTAATTCACATATGTAACAAATAAAAATTCTAAAACACGGTACCACGCATAATGGAACATAACACATCACACAGTAGAATCGGCTCTCTTTCCTTATCCGCTTTCTCCAGGCATCTCGCTTTCGTCCACACAATGCACACTGCTTCGTGGGGTTCTTCTTCTTCTCAGTAGGGGGAATATAATCAGGGAAGTGTTTTTCTGAAAGGCGAAGGGGATGTGGCATCGAAGGTGGTCGTCCAGCCCTAGGGGATGTGATGCTAGGATTATAAACCTTGATTGTCTTTTCAATGACCTGTGTTCTATATTCTAAATGGTCATGTTCTCCTCCAAACTTTTTATACAGAACAAATGAATTCCATACTGAAATGTCGATAAGATGGTAAAATATTTTTTATTGTATTTTTTCCCACGCTTGTGTGGAATGGGATAATCTGCAAGGTGCTGGTCCACTCTGTCTACCCCTCCCATTGTGTCATTATAATCAATGACAGCCTTCGGTTTTATTTGCGTATTGCCACTCTTTCCTTCTACCGTCACCATTTCCTGGTTATGGATGGTAGAGAGAACTGTTACGTCTCCCACATCCCTCCATCGAAGCACAATCACTTTCCCTCTACGATATGCCACTATTTCTCCTTTTCTCAGTGGTTTCTCCCTTAGGCCAATGGGCATCTCTTTTAGATTTGTGCGCACTGTTCCATAAATGTCTGTTGACCATGAAACCAATAAATCCACCGATTGTGGCAAAGTATAAAAATTGTCAGTTGTTAGACAGTAACCTTTGTCTAGCAAGGGCTTCAACAAAGTCATGACCACCTGCGAGGTCATCGGAAGATTTTGGAATTCTCTGTCAAGAATTGTCCCTTTCCCTGTGTAAATTACACTTTACCTCATATACCTACTTTTCGCTTCGCAAAGCATAAATGTTTTTATGCCAAATCTAGCCCTTATTTGCAGAATATACTGTCGCCATCCCAGTCTTCCTTTGAATAATAAAAGACTTTCATCAATCGTGATGTCTCTCTTGGGCGTGTAAACTTTTCGAAATTTTTCCACTAAGCTCTGAAAGACCCCATATTTTATTTAATTTAGGGTTTGGGTGATTTTCCAGATTGTAGGTCTCATTATCGCTGAAATGCAAAAACTGCCGTATTTTCACAAACCGCCTGTAGGACATTGTCTGTCCAAAAAACTGGGGAAAAACACAGGTCTTGTTGACCAATACAACTCTTGGTCAGGTTGATGATCAATGGTTTGCAAGAAAAACACGAATTTCAGCAGCAGTGGTGTTGTGCCTCTGACTTACAGCAGTACTTGAACTCGATGGCCTAGCGTTGAGAGACTGAGTCGCATATCTGTTTGTTTCATTGGCAATAGAAACAACTCATCAAAAAATTGTTCAAAAAACTGTAAAATACCTCCTTCTGGATCAACTTCAAAATTCAATGAAGATTCGCCTTCAAAAGGAAATCTTTCTGGAGCAGGAGGAAGAGGACTTGATGTATTCACTTCACACCATTGATTATCCTGCTATGAATTCACTGTGTACTCAGCATCAGAACTAAGATATTCCTCAGAAACACTTGGCTCGGATCCAGATTCCTCAATGGAAATCTCTTCAGCATCAATATCACTATTGGAATACTCCTCACGCTCCATTAGGGATAAGTGATGTGATATAAAATCACAAAATAATATGCAATAAAAAATAACAATATAACAATATAAAAGAATACAAGGTAACAGAATATAACAATATAAAAGAATATAACAAGATAACAATATAACAAGGTAACAATATAACAAGGTAATAGTATATAACAAGGTAACAGAATATGACAACAAAAACAAAAGAAAAATAAAAATGCTACAGAGCACAGACGGAAGGAAAACTGCTAGACGTATTCACTCGAAAGCTCTACGAATAACTGACCTGAAAATGTCTTTGAAAGGTCTATCGTCTTTCCCAAAGGGTGCATACTTATCTCAAGGAGCATCAGCAAGGAGGTGAGGCAAAGGACCTTCCAGGAATTGAGGAAAGAAAGAGTAGGTGGGTGAAACCCTCTCAGGGCGAATGACCTAGCAATGGAAAGTCTCCTTGGTGGGTAAAGAACATCTGGAGTAGTGGTCAAAGCATTGGGTTGTTAAGAGAAATTTTGGCATCAGCGGTGCAAATGACTGTGTGAGTTCAGTATCTTGATATTTCAAAAAGTGCGCTCCAAGAAACTCCGAGAAATCTAATCTGTCTCTTGGAGTGACCTCTGACGGTCGGAACATAAGCTACTAGGAAGGTCCGAAATAACTTGGTTGCATTTTCAAAGGAAAGGTAAAAATATAGTGGCCCGAGCATACTTGGGCTTGTCAGAATTTGACCCGAGTATACTCGGGGTAATCAGGGAAGCAGTTAAATGAAATTTAATAATAATTTAAATACTTTTCATTATTGCTTTTGGTTCTATTTTTGTTTGCATCCTTGTAATAGTTTGATAATCTTTGTGTGTGACTAGTTGTGCATTACACTGATCAGTTTAGTGTGATTAATTTCGTAATAATGAAAATGCAGTCTAATTTTTTTGCTTTATTTCCTTGAAAATTTAGAGCAGTCTACTTCTACAACAGAGGAAGTAAAAACAGAACCTACTACACTGCCTTTAAAGTCTTCACCACCACCATCCTTACCTTCATCACCCATTCAAGCTGAACCAAATCAGAAGAGTGGTGATATTTTTGAAATTGTTGAGATGCAGAGTGAAAAGATTGTTGAGGAAGAAACAACAATGACCGGACAAATAACAATCAAAGAGGAACCTAGAGAAGAGAATGATTGTGAAACTAGATTTATTGGTGTTGCTCATGAAACATTAAATCAGAATGATAATGATGTAGATAAAGGAGAAAATGTGGAAGTAAGTGATTTTACAGAATCAGAAGCTAATGATAAGACTGAAAAAGTAATGGAAATTGAGAACATTGGCAGAGATGGGATTAAGGAAGAAATAGATGACTCACAAGGTGAGTTAATGATTGAAGTAGGATCTGAGCAAGGAGACAATGAAGATGATGAATATAATGAAGAAAAATGCTTAGAGAAAATGAACAAAAGTGATCTTAGTTGTGTTAACGGATTGCCCAAGCATATAGAGTCTCCAGAAAACACCGAAGAAGATGAAAAAGATACTCAACAGGGAAGAAGGAAACGGACTGCACCAGAAATGAGCCCTAATTCTAGCGATGAAGATAGTGATGATACTCCTCTAATTAAAAAGGTACGGCGTAATCATGATCAAGCATTAAAATCAAAAGCTTAGTTCATTGTCAAAATTTTAAGTTTACAAAACCCAAGTTTGAAGTAACTGCAAATGTCATACAGTGTGTCCTTGATTAATGTTGTTAATTCGTTCCAGAGAATTGTGACGTAGAGTGAAACAACTTAAAAATGAATCAATATTTCCCATAAGAACCCATGTTATACAATATAATTTATTCCAAAACCTCGGGTTCAAAATTTCTTGAAACACAAAAAGACATTAAATACTGTATTTTGTTGAGCTTTATGGTACTACATATGATATGAATGGTATTAGAACATATATAAATCAATATAAAATTATTATTAACATAGAAATGTAAAATAAACATGACTTCGTTTTAACACACCCAAAATCGGAATAAGCTATATTTCACAATAGTACATTTAGAGACAATAGAAAAGAACTATGTAAAGTCGAATCATTTACGATGTTAATTCCAATATGGGTAGTAATTTTTGAACAACGTTAAGTCAAATCGACATTAATTGAAGCGACATTCAACTGAGGACACACTGTATTTGTTTTATTTTCTGTAAATGATGCTCTTTTGTGGATCCGAACATTTACCTTATTACTGACTTATTGTTTTTATTATTCATGCATCCTTGTAAATATATGTTTTTATTTGGTAAGGTAATGAAGCTTATTCAGTTGTAGATATGAAGGAATACTTGCAAGAATCAACTTTTTTTGATGGCTTGCAAATCTTGTTTATATGATTTGCTTTGATAAATTTAGCTAGCTATAGTAATAAAATTTTTGCAGTAGCTATACCTAGTTGTATAAGTACCATAACATTTATGTAATTGAAAGCAGATTATTATTATTTGTTTATTCAATCTAGAATTATCAAGTTTTCTTGTTTTTAATTATTTATTGTAACTCAAATCTTTTGTATTTCCATTCATTTGGCAGATGGCATTTATATACTGTCATTGTGTTGTTGTTTTTGAGTTATTACATAAGTAGCAATTTATAAAATTAAAAATATTATGAGGATGTTTTGAAATTTATTAGTTTGTTTTCTTTTATTTTATTGAAAAAAATTTCATTTTTACTTTATAAAGGAAATTTTTATGTTGTAAAAATGTCCATTCACTCTTAAATGCAAGAGTAACTTGTTATGACTTGTACTGTGTAAATGTTTTACTGATCAATTTTTCATTTATATCTTCATTGGGTTTCAATCATGTGTTGATGAAATTATATGAGTGTTAAAATTTGATAATGTTAAACAAAAATTGTAATGTGATGAGGTTGTGTATACATTGTCCAAATATTGGATTGAGCATCATACTGATAATTGATCATCATACTCAAAAATCTAATTAATCACAAAATGTGGACTCATTTTTGGATATAAATTAATTTTATAACTTCAATTTTTATTGTGAAATTTTTTTCTGAGATGATGTATTAAAAAAATTTGGAATTAAAAATAGTACAATACTGTATTGCAGTAAGCATTTAAATAAAATGCTGTATATTTATTGTATTGTATGATAGTTTTTACTATTGTGAAATATGTAAATAAAATGCATTCATGTATTTGTCATTCATTTCTCATTTTTTCAGTGAATGATGATGAATTGCAGAATTCAGGAATCCCAGAGTCTAAATAATGTTCATTTAAATTATTAATTTGTTTAATTTCTTTTTGTCTTGTTATTAAACATAAGAGACATGGTACAATTATTCTGCTCTTTAATGCTTGCAATCACCAGTGCTGATATAATTTTAAGTTGCAAGGTATTATTACGTACATTCAGTGCCAGCTTAAGGCAGGTGCGAAGGGTGCAAGGCATCCAGCACAAAACTTAGAGTGCAAAACCGGGGAAGCAAGACTCAAAAAATATTTTTTTTTAACTTTTAATTGACATCCGAATTAAAATTCAAATAATAATTGTAGAGAGGTTATTGTTAGAGAGAAAGAAAAGAGAACAGTAATATACTTTTACAATGTTCCCTTCCATTTATTATTTACATTCCTATGATTCTCCTTTGCTGCTCTACGCTGTCTCCACTCTTTCATTATCCCCTCTCTAACCCTCCCTCCCTTTGCTCCGTTCAGAAGATCATTTCCGTTGTTGCCAAATTTATTGACGAGTGCTGTTGATGCGATTGCTCACACTTTCCGATTGTATTTCGGCGATGGCAGAAAGCATGAACGTGCTTCATCTGGATCTATTGGAGCATAGAACTTCACTTGTCAGCAGCTACCAATGAACTGAGCAAAATTGGAAACTTGGCAACATAGCGTCGTAGCCAAAGTGAAATAGCCCAAACGCGAGCCAAATTCTTCGAGTCCCAGCCGCACGAGCAGTAGAAACAGATTATACCATGAACTACTGAGTTGTCCATTTGAAGGTACTCAGAGGCCTAGACAGACAGCTAGCGCTATCTTTCAGATATGTAGAAAAATTTATCATCCTGGGTCTTAGAGACCCAACCTGTGTACTCACTGCTTAATAAATTCTTTCACCAACTTGATAAGTGTCGGAAGACAAAACGGGAATTGCCTGGGCTGCGATTTATCTCAGCGAAGCTAAGATTAAGAAAAAATATACCGATTTCATTTTATTACATACGAGAAACCACATGCATTTTTGAAATTTCTCTTGTAGTAGTGAGGAAAAAACTCGTCACAGCAATCCCTCCGTCTCAGCAAAGTCATTGTCGCGCAGACGCAGTAAATGTCGCTGAAGTGCATTAAGCAGAACTGTTGCATAGTTAACTCTTGTTGTTAAATTAATCGAAAAGCAAGGATATTTGTCATTATCTTGACTTTAATTAACTTGTTAGGAAGTAATGGCTAGGGTGATAGAATACAACAGTTCACACGTGGAGTCCATTGGAAGCAAAAATTCCACATTGCTGCGGAAGGCCTCAGCGACTCGTGGAAGACAAATTCGCAGGTAATTCTTGGAGAGTTATTTAGTGATTCTTAACAAGAACCGCTACCAACATTGCTTTAATTGCTGTTCTTGTATAAGCGATTTGTTTAATAATTATTTGTGATGTTGATGAGTTTCATAAATGTGTTGTCTTATCTATTTCAAGTGTCTTATCAGTTTTTTAAAAATGTCTCCATGTAATAATTGCTTGAAAAAGTTGTTCGGTTCGCATTTCTGTCGATTAATAATGTAAATTTCTGTACAATCTTTATTCAAACGTTTAACAGGTTATTTTTTCCAAAATCATTTGTTTTAAATTATAAATTCTTATGTGCAATATTTCAAATGGTTACTCAATAAAAATATTCTTACTTTATTTTTACTAGTATCCGGTTTTCATTATTTTAATGCCATTTTGTATAGTGAGCTTTCTTAATGCAATCTTGGGATGGTAATGCTGTAATTATGACATTTTCAGAATCCAGTATCCTAGCAGGAATGAAGCATCATTGGAGGATTCCGATTTTGATCTAATTTTACTTGATAAGAAGAAATTGGCAAGTTCTTTAAATGAAACTTGCAAGTATGTTCATATAAGTAGGAGAGTGAGATAGGTTCAGCACCTATCTAAATTTGGGCCTGTTCCATTGGAAGGACCAGAGGCTGGAAAGATGTGTTTTAGTTTCCATTATTAGAGAATTTACTGTTAAGAAGGTATTTAATAATGAAATGTTTGTATTGCAAATAAATTGTAAAAAATGAGTTACTAGGGGATCATTTTCCTTAACCCTAGATTACTAACATGAATCTAGGTGCTGTAATAACTAACTACTCGTAATTTTTTAAATCTAAATTTGATTTTGAAAAATAAAGTACAAAATCAGGCTTAAAGAATACAGAATATGAATATTTAAAAATATTACATATGTAGTTTATAGCTCAGTTGCAGTTTTTGCAGCAATTACTTCTGTGCTCAGTGCAAAATGGCTTCATACACTTCAAGCAAAAAGTAGACATTTTTCTTTTTTTTGCTGGGGCAAATGGCACACACGGTTCATTTTTATGACTGCTACTTATTTATTCTGGTTCTGGGGATTGAATGCCAAGAATATTTTTATCATTTCCTTTGAAGTTGTTGGCAAGCTAGTTATAGGAAGTCATTTTATGAGTTGTTGATAGCAGTATGAGAGTCTTATTTATTTTTCCTTTGTAAGAAAGCAGTCTTTTCTTGACTTGGTTTCCAAGAGCTCTGGAGGAATTACCCTCTAGTTATGTCACAGAGTTCCCAGACTCATTAATTTATAGCCTGGCCTCAACAGTTCATCAGCAAGTAGGATTGAAGTGAACCAGCTCTCCATTGTTACATTTTGATTCGTTCCTAGAATTGACTTGGTAAATTCTTGCATGAAATACTCTCTTAACCAAGTTCACCGGTACTCATACCTTTTCAATATGGTAAAGATTAAACCATGTAATTAGTTGGTGGATCATACATCATAACCAGTTTTATGCCATACTTAGATGGCTTGTTAGGAATGTACATTTGAAATGGACAATGACCTCTGAAGCCCAGCAGCCATTCATTAATGGTGATGAGTGATCCGGGTTTGTATGATTCCCTACATATCGAAATAAAATAGTCCCAAATAAATCTAATTGCATGCTTCTTCTTCTCTGGTGTTATTGTTTTGTCATCAAAATGCAAACAGTTGAGTAAAAACACAAACCTGTGGTGTCTCATTGTTGATCTATATCTATCCCCACAAAGGGATAGATAAAATAAGTCTTTCACTGTTAGATGATTATTTTTATGGTGATGAAAAGACCAATCACTGCTTTCAATTTGTCCAAATCAGTATCACTTACAGATGCATTTTTAATTTTATAATTCTGTTACCTTACCTTTATTTAAGCATTAGAATATTTTACTATTTCACATAGCAAACCATCAGGCAGAAAATGCAAAAATGCTTCTGCTGGTTCAGAAGTATCCCTACAATTATCTTTAGGTCCAGGTAAGATATGGATTATATTTCTTGAAGCAGTATGTCTAGTAGAAACTTCTTTGAGAGTAGTGGGCCATCTATGATTGTTTTTTCTCTGCAAATCGCTTTTATTTAATTGCACAACACAAGATTCATCAACCAAATCCGATTCATTTCTGATAGATTGAAAGAAAGATCATCAACGGATGCATTTCTCAACACTTCCACTTCATTCTCAGATTCACTTCCACTTTCATCCTCAGAATCAAAATCATCATCTATACTATTTAAAGATTCAAATGTCTTCATCAGTTGTAAGATGCTTAGATGAAGATGTCAAAACAATAAAAAGGAATAATATAAAGACAAAGTGCAAGTAAGGCGATGTTAAAATCTACATTATCTTATTACTAACTAATTGTACCTTTTATGGTAGAGTATCCCTGGAAAGGGAACACAATGTTCATTTATATATGTTTGTTACATTTCCAAAAAATTGTTTTAATTTTGGATCCTTTTCCATTATACAAATTTGACATGGAGATCATTTTTGCTTTTTAATAGGCGTTTTGCAGTCTTGCTCTAATTTGCTGGGCAATTTACAGTAGAATTATCATAGAGTGGACAGAATACTAATTCTACTGTCTTTCAATGTGTTGCTGAATAAGAGACATTGCCAAATCTTTCAAAAACAACTTACGAGATCTATATTTTGTTGTGGATTTTTTGTGAAAAGCAAAATGATACAATCGTTAATTCCTGCAGTGTTCATGAATGACAATTTCTGGCTATCTTGCAATTTCTGCACAATTGATCTGTTGTGTTCAACACCATCTTATGTAGAATTTTATAACTATCATTTCAGGCAATTTTTTTTCCTTAAGATACTCTCTCCGTTGGTTCTGAGATTATTCATACTTTTATGTTAAGAAACGAGTGGGTTGTTTCGTGTTATCCACATAATTTGACGGGGATTTATTTTCAGGGGACCGAAATTTTTTTTCGTGTTAACTGAAATTTCTTGTTAACCATTTCGCGTAAAACAAACTAATATATGTTGAAATGTATAGGCACCGGTAGGGACCGAGTCTGAATTTCGTGTTAACCGATATTTCGCGTTATCCGTTTTTGTGTTAAGCAGTTTCCACTGTACTCAACTATTGAATCTTGTTTATCCCATAGAAATGCAAACATATCAATTATTTTTTATTTTCATGCCGTTGTTGAGACATTAGCAGAGTATCTGACATAATATAGTAAATGTTTACTCTGAAAGCAGAACATAGGTTTTCAGAAAACTTTTCATCATCCTCCAGGCATTTAGAATCATCAAATAACTTTGTTCTGGCACTATATCTCTTTCTTTTGCCTCTAAATATTGGTTCAAAATCTTTTCCACATGTTTCTTTTAAAAGTTTTCTTTCCATTTTTATATAACTCATGAAAAACTTTTCAGTACATTTGCTCGATACATATTCAATAAGACTTGATAATGAAGCATAACTGTTTCAAGTTAGATTTTTTGTTTTGAATTGAGATACTGACTGCATCAATCCTTGCTAAGATATCCTTCAAAATGGCACAAAGTGCTGCTGTGTTCAAGTACAGCATTTCTTTCTTCAAGTTTTTACCTTCTATTATGCTCTCCTGATTCATCTTCTATAAAATTATCTGACCATTTATCACAGTCCTATATCCGTTGTATTATGCATCTGCAGTTTGAATACTAGCAGAAAATTGTGTGGTAGATAAAGATTTTAATAAATTTTTTCTGTTAAATATTCATTTAACTTCTGCCATCTTCGAGTCAAAGAATTGAAAAAATTGTACAAATGCTGCAAAAGGGCGAAGAAACGTGAACATTCTTGAGAAGCTTTCATACCTTTTTCGCTTGCTAAATTAAGGCTGTGCATGGCATATGTGTTCCTAACTTATACCGAAAAAATGATAGGGGTTGTAGGGCGGCATGCCCAATGTGCGAAACACCCGGTCCCTGTGTCCGGAGCAGTTTCCTGTTCGAGCTACGAGGTAGGAAATGTTGCACCTAAGCGCCCGGTGTTAAGGCAACCCCCATTGGGCAGCTCGCTCCCGGGATCTCAATCCTTGGGGGTTTTTTGTTTGGGGTCACATCAAGAGCCTCATGTATGAAAATGAGGTTGGTCAAGAGGCAGACCTTTTCCCTTGCATTCAGACTGCAACACGGTGGGAATGAGGCAATCGTTGTTCAGAAGATGCATGTTGGGAGTCGCCAGTTTGAGCACTTCCTTTAATGAATCTTGTCCCATACTCAGTACGGTAATTGTGGATTAATAATGCATGCTGTTCCATTCTGAAGTTCCAATTTCTTTTTCTTCTAAATCGGCAAACACATGTGCCACTGAATGCAGGATCCGCAATCCATACACTCCTGCCTGCAAGCAATACTATGTAAACAGAGTGAGCAAAACATTTCACCATGCACCGAGGCAGCGTATCACAGGTGGCGTGCAAAGCACAAGGATTGCCTTAACACTGGGCGCTTTGGTATGAGATTTTTCACCTCGTAACTTGAAAAGGTAAGTGCTCCAGACACAGGGACCAGGTGTTTCGCACATTGGGCATGCCGCCCTACAACCCATATCATTTTGTTGGTATAATTTAGGAACACCCAGTATATGGCCTGCATTGTCTCCTCTCGGATGAATTTTTGTGCTCCATTATGCATGCCAGATAAATTTGCTGTGTTGTTGTAAATCTGACCCACACAGTCGGATAATTTAATGTCTCTTTTTTCAGCTCTTTTGAAATTGTTTCTGCCAAATATTTTCCAGTGTGCCTTTCTTCTAAAGCAATGAATCCTAGAAATGGTGTTGCTGGTTCTACCGCTTCAGTACAGTATTGGATCCTAAAACAGAGTTGATCTTCCTTTGAACAATCAGGTGCTGAGTCAACAATAATTGAGAAAATTATTTTTCACTATACATGATATTTTATCAGATACTTTTTCTAACAATATATTTATCAATTCTTTGTAGACAGTTTTAGATAAATTGGAAACTTGACCTTTCCCACAATTTACTTTTATCTTAATGTGCTGTTCCATGAATGAATTGAATTTTCCAAGTATAGCAGCTAAAAATAACCCACAGTCTCTCTCTTCGATGTTTTCTGCATTTCCATGAAAAGGTAAGTTACAGCAAGACATTTAATTACTTCGATTATTCTTTGAAGTCATTTTTTCAAGAACTTTTTTCATCATTAAGTTTTTCAAGTACTTATCCAATCTGCTTTTATTTCCTCTTCTACTAAAAATAAAGTACCAGCAGTCATATGTTCGGAACTTTTTTCATGGCTTGATAAATGCAGAGCAGCATTACTCCAGTCATTATATCCTACCACCAGAGCATCTCTTTCATTCCTTGGTTTTCCAAAAAGCTTACAATATAAACAGAACACTTGACCACATTTTGGAGAGTAAATAAGCCATTTTCTTTCTCTTTGTTTGTTTTGGTAGAGTAAAAAAAGGTTACCTATTAGTCAAATTTCTTTTTGATCCAAACACCCTGGTAGAATTTTCAAAATTTTCATCATCATTTTGGTGAAGTAATCTTTCCAAAGATGATATTAATTCTAGGAAGTCATCATTCACAATCCAATCAATGGAATCATTAGAATGTTCTAATATATTAGTATGCTCATCTGAGGTAAATAGTTCTGCTTCAGTTGGTACTATGTTACCCTCTGCTATCAAAGCACAAGTTGGGCTAGTAGGACTGGGTCTAGCAAGTTCAAGAATTCCTTCTGTGAAATTCTCCGCTTCTGAAGCATCAGTTGATGATTGAATATTAATATCCTGTAGTGTATCACATTTACTGCTATTAGAAGTTACAAATAATTTATCTAATCTAGAAAGTTTTTTCATGTTTTCAATTTTCTCTAATCATTCTTTTCGTTTTTGTGCACCCGATTTATGTTTTCAAGACCTTTTTGGGTTATTAATGTGTTTTAATTTATTACTTAAAAATATATCAATGAAAAATTGTATTCTGTATTTCACATCGTCAACTCAGAGATGCCTCTTCTGTAAGCTGTGCTTGCTTCAGTTTAATATATTATTAACAAACACGAAACAAACTTAACTGTGGTCTCCGACCTATCACTTGCAAGAATTTAATCCCAATTCTGTTCCTAGAGAAACTGGCACCACAGTAAGCTTCGTAAGCACAGCTACACAGAAAGAAATTATAACAGTATATGCCGGCGTATAAGTCGACCCGGCATATAAGTCGACCTAAATTTTTCGGATTGTAAATACACGACTAGATATATATTCGCCGTATAAGTCAACCCCTCACTTTTTTGCTAAAAAAACTTTGAATGAAGAATACGAGGAATTTTATGCTTTTTAAACCTAAATGTAACCTTTTCCAAAAAATGCTGTGTTGATTTTTGGGTTATTAAATCATTTGTTTCATTTAAGAAAGATCAGTCATATACTGCATTGCCATCTATTGGCAGAATGTATTTCTAGTTATCCTTCATTCCTGTAATTGCAAATAGATTGTTTATATTTTTGAGATTCAGTAATAAAAACAAAAGTTAAAATTTTTATTTTATTAGCTATTAAAAATAATTATCTTAAATCTTATTAAGTAAATGGCAATATGTAATCAATGGAGCAGCTTATTCAAAATGTTGATCACCTATGCCATAAGATCAAATATTTTCATAAATATCAATGTTTTTAATTTGTTATTTAAGGGTCATATTTTATATTTGGCATATAAGTCGACCTTAAGTTTTTGGAAATTTTTTTTAGCTTCAAAGGTCGACTTATACGTCGCTATATATGGTAATTACTTACTAAAATTTAATGAATATAATTATTTATTGCAATATCTTATTATCCTAAGTAAAAACACGAGATATGTACGTAAGTATTAGATTATACTATTTGTGAAATATTTTACTAAATAAAATATTGAACAAAATATCGAGGTTTGACTGTTTTGAGGCCCCCAAGAGTGTCGAGGCCCCAGGAGAGCACCTGTGTGGTAATCCACCACTGCTTCCGACACACACGGTGGTCCCACAATTTGCCATTGTAAGTATCGCACTTCTTGGCGACGCTTTGAAATCAGAAACTTAATCATATGCCTAAAAGAGTGATCCCACTGTGGGCCCCCTTTTCCATTGGGCCCCACACACTTGCATGTTTTGCATACTGCTTAATCTGACCCTGGCTACGAAAGATTATTATTAATTTATTAAAATCGGTCTACTGGGAGTGAAGCTTGACTTGTGTAATTTTTGTCATTTTTCACAAAAATCTGTTATAAGACTTCATTAATGTAAGTATTTGCTATTACAAAAGGTGTAGAGGATAGTATTCTGCATAGAGAAAGCCAACCTGATAAACGGTCATTTTGTAAACGCATTTACAGCCATCAATGATCAATGCGTACATTATGCACCTGCTATGAGCAGGGGCAGACTGCAGACTGGTAATAAGAGTGATTGGGCGATCGCCCAATGGGCCGACTGGGCCAGTATAAAATATAAATATTGTTATTGTATTACTATAATAATTGGTTTAACTGTAATAGCCCTATTATAAACAAATTTAATTATTTTTATTAAAATAGTTGAGAGATACTATGCAACATATTTTCATCAATGAGATGAATTCTCACAGTGATTAAAATATAATTTAAAAAATCGGACTGCTGGCACAGTTGCCTGGGCCAGTTTAGTATTGGCAGTCTGCCTGTTGATAGGGATTGGTTCATGATAGTGTACAGTGTGCTATGTTTTTAAATTAAATAAAAGGTGTTAAAATACATATGAATATTTTTGAAAATAATGTTAGTTTATTCATATTTATGTAATATTATTATCGCTAACGATAAATTTAAATTATTCTCCTTTAACCTGTGAAATATTTATTTGCCGCAAGAAATGAAAGAAAATAACTAATTACATCAAAACTAAAGACCTTGCAAATGTAACAGCAGCACTTTTATAGAATGTTCATGTAAATTATAGGAATAAGGCATCCCTCGCTTAGTGCTTTTAATTGGTTCTTGAAAAACAGCACTTACAGAAACCGCATGCAGTGGGAGAATTCTTCTTATAAAAACTAATGTTAATAGATTTAATCTGTACTTCCAACCTACTCTCAATGCTAATGAATACCAAACATAACGTATAATTTCATCATTGAATCAGAGAAACATCATAAGCAATAATAATACATTTCTTTCGCTGTTGCTCAAACCTCTGTAGTTGCTTCTTGGTATTTTGTTGGCATAGAACACGATGAAATCTGAAATTAAAACAATTGGCACATTAACATCTACATTGTTTTCTAAAATTTTAAATAAGGTCATCTTACATGTTCCACAGTAACATTATTTAAAACAACAGCAGTTACCTACTTGAAATATGTTTAAAATATTAAACGTATTTTAATGTGATCATATGTTTTAGCAACTAACAGATACAGATCATACTTTTTACTCTTTATTTTATTCTGACACCTGGCCTTTCCTTCTCTATATGACTCCTGTGCTCTTTTATGAAATAGTTCTCTTCTTTGCTCTATAATCTCTTCATCATTCTGGAAGAATATTTTCTCCTGAAAAATATTAAAATTCTATTTTGATCAACTTTTGTAATTGTAAAACGTATGAAATAAAAGAAGAAACAAGACTTGCATCTGGAATTTATCTGCCCACATGAGTGTCTGTTAAAACATCTATATTTGTTTTTAACATAGACCTTTGTGAAAAACGTCTGTTCACATATGTAGGTTGATCCAAATTTGCACACAACATGCAATGTAGTTGTTTTCGGGAAGAGAGACTTTTAAATCTGAAGAAGTTGGTCACTCACAAATCTCGCGAAATTTTGCTATGAGGCCTGAGTTATTCTTAATGTCAGCAATTTCCAATTGGATTTTTGGTGGATATTTCTCCAAATTGCTGTCCAAATAGAGAATGGATTTATGAAGAGAGAGACATTGATTCTTTCAGCTTTGAAGTCCTTGAAATGAGAACTAAAAGAATCATATAATTATATATATATTTTATAAATATTTTTTAACCCAAGTTAAATGCTATTGTGATTAATCTTGCAGTTCTAAGCTTCTTTTACAAACAGTTTTAATTTCACAGTGGTTCTTGCAAATGAAGTATCCTCGCAAAATCCTCCTCTGAGTAATGCCTTAGTTTTGCCCTAAAAATTACACATTCTTGAAAAAGTGTCAAAATACTAATAAACAAAAAATGATAAAACAAAATCAGTAGAAAATTTTGCGGAATAAAATGCTTACATGAGCTGGTGCTCCGTGAACAGAGTGGAACGTTGCCTGGATTATACTGTTTCAGTGGAATAAGTTGGCTGGAAATGTGATAATGCAATGCTAAATAAAAAAAACCAATCATATTTAGGAAAAAGAATTGGAATGAATACAAAACATTAGTGAAAAAAATACACTGCAAGTCGTGCGATGTATGGAGTGCAACAAAATTATACTCGCACAGTTTTACCTGCTATATTTTTTTCTTCAAACTAGAGTGGATCTTCCCACCCACAGAGTATGTTGGTATTGATACAAAGAAGACATAATTGAAGAGGTTACATTATAATTCTTGCTTCTTTCTTTATATGTGCGAAAAAACATTGTGGCACTTTGTGCCACAGCGCGACCGCTTGAGGGTTAAGAAACTATGGATATTGCATAATCTTGCATTCCCCCTGCTTTCATGATTTTCATTTGCTCTTTGGTATCACTGGCACGTCTCACAAGGCAATTGTAGTGCAGCAGCTATCTAGTATTCTGTACGTTACTGCATTTTGTTGCCCCTTCAATACCAATAATTTTTTCCTCCACTTAAGTCATACCGAGTTTAAGCATGAATTATCAAGCTCACCGTAAGGCTTTAATCCATTAGATGATCTAGCTAACTCATTTTGCCATACAGTGGTTAAGTAAGGCAGCTGCAAGATTGCCGTTCTATTGGCAATTCACTCAGTTGCTTTGCGGGTTGTCTTTTGTACACCACATCTCCAATCCTCGAAGAAAAAAATGCAATACAACTAAATTCTCTTTTGCATTTTCACACACATATATGAAAATCTTATTTCCGAGGGAAAATGGATGGAGGAGACTGACCTTCTCTCAATTTCTGCTGTTAAGTCACATCCTCCAGCTGCATTAACCTTCACAGTCTTTCTAGAAATAGAGCGGAGACCTTTTATTCACCTTATTTTTTCCTGTTGTTGCAGAATATTACTGTTTTCCAACGATTTACTTGTATATAAGGAGGTAGGAAAGAAAATTATCTCATTGAATATTATCAATTATCTCTCAATGCACGTTGCTTTTGGGACCAGAATTTATTATGCTGAATTTTGGTTGTCTAAACTTAGTTGTGATAAGGCAGAGGATTGTAACCTTTTTACCTGGTATACTGCATTCCACATTTAGATGGCAGAATGGTCTCTTATGGGTTATCACTATCACTTTCTTTTCCATTGGTTTTTTCTATAGCTCTGTCCTCTAATCCTGCTTAGTTGCCAAATTTGTTGTGATATATTTGTTTAAGTGAAATTATGATGCTTAATCATAGTAAATTTTATGCTGAATCTTTTTATGTATACAATTTTAATTTTATAAAAATTCAAGATAATTATTAAAAGTAAGAGAAACTAAAAATGTGAACACAGTAAGTTTTCTTATCAATCTTAAAACATACACCATCATATCTCGGCTTCTACTTATCCAATCAGGTCAAATTTTGTTGTCATGCCTCTTGAAAGATTTTTTATAATGATTATATAAATGATAAATATATAATATTAATTAAATGCCTTTAAAAATTTAATAACATCATTCTTTCTTCAAAATTTTTTCAAAGGACATGAAAAGTTGGTCTGTGTATATTCTTTTCCCTAATTGATTTAGAGGGATACATTGAGGAAACAAAATGTGCAAAAATATTTAAATTTATTTTTGGAAAAGACTCTTACCTAATGACATTTGTAGTTCTCATGATACAGATGTATAAACAAAAGCATGGCATAGCGCTGAAAAACAGACTGGTGGTTGAGATACTGTATCAGAGTGAGGCAATATTATCATGTTGTAACTCCTGAACTTTTTTAAAGGCTGCCTAAAACCATTTAAAATATTTTGTGATAAATCAAAAGTAAATAAAAATTGAAGTGAGAAGCTATGAATTGAAGATTCGACTCCAACCGTAAAGAAAGGAATTTAGCAAAGAAGAACAGAGTGCTAAATGCGTATTTTGAGAGCCAGGCTGTAGTCATCAATTCAACAGTTTAAATTCACACATGCAAAGCACATTTTCCAGCTTGACATCAGCTACTGATGACTAGAGCTTGGCTCTTGAAATACGTGTTTAGCACTCTGTTCTTCTTCGCTACATTCCTATTTTTACAGTTGGAGTCAAATCTTCAATTCATAGTTTTACTCGCCATACTCTACTCTTCTATTTGTCGAAGTGAGAAGCATTCGTCATGAATAAATTTCCATTTTTTCTAATTTAACTAATAAAACTGAATCTTAGTAATTTTAATAATTTCATTAGAAAAATAACGCCAAGTTTATTGAAATGGTTTCTGTCTGTTTGTACATTTTCCACTCAGCTGTAACAGTTATAATAATAAATAAATGTTATGCAAATCAATGTGTAAAATTTTAATACAAAGCCTATTTGCAAAGCATTAGGTATATTTTAAGTAATGGATAAACTTAAAATCAATGAATGAATCAAATCGTATTCCACAGAAATTAGTATTTGAATCTGGTACAAAATCAAAAGGTCTTTCTGACAAAATGATTATGTAAGACCTTGTTCAGGGTTCATAAAATCATATTTTAGCGTTTTATCTTTTTGTTATGGGAAATCTTCCTTGCTTAACGAATTTTCATGAAATTTTACGTTTTGTAGAATGCAACTATGACTTTAACCAATGTATAATTATGTAAACTTTGTATATACAAACAAATAAAAATATAACGCTTTACAATGCTGGTTTTTGGGCTCCATCACCTTACTCTCAAAAGCAGTTTTGTAGCCTCAAAAAATACCTCAAAAAAATCTGATGTGGCCACTACATGACTTTCTCCATATCTGTAATATTTCTAAAAATTCCAAATAGGTTAGATAATAATAAATATTTTAAGAAACTGCTAGAAAATTGTAGACTTTACAAAGAACAGAAATAAACTCAAACCATAGCCTTCTAATATTGGATATAGCCACAAAGCTCCAACAATTAAGAAAAGAAAAAGGAGCGTTACTAAGAAGTAACTAAGCATCAATTGTTAACAATAGTCATCGGTAGGTGGCGTGGTGGTGGCAGCTAAAAATATAAGATATCTCTTAATGCATTATATGGAAAAGTATTTCAAACAAAGGTTGTAGCAAATTAAATTTTCTACAACTTTTATTCCAGTATATTTTTACATTTATCAAATATTAAAGCAAATATTTCAAAATAACGGATAAGTGAAAAGAGTAAACACCTACTTCCAATTGACCTACTTTTACCAAAAACTAATCAGTTCTTGCGACTTTTATAAAAATGTTAAATATAAAATTTCGTGTTGACCTGATTAATAGTTTTTGAGTTAGAGCACCCACAAAAAGCTATCACATATACACAGACATCAGCGAGAAAATGGTCAAAACGTGTTCAGGGGACCTCAAAACGTGTATTTCTGTTGAAATCTTGGAGTCGATTTTTTTCATGAATACAATACTTTCCCCTATACTATGTATATGGAGAAAGTAAAAATGAGATGCAGAAAATAAAAAAAACCTTCCCTTGACCTCTCAAGCTATGAAGCAAACACAGACCCAGTATCCATCCCAGATTGGTGCTTGCTATCCCTTGCGAATGTATTGCATACTTGGTGACATTGTCAGTGTTAGTTGTTGTCAATACCATGTTCCTAGAAAGTGTATGGCAAGTGAGTGTAGGAATGAACTCTCTAGTAGCGTTGGTAAAATCACATAAAAGCAGGGATGTTATGATACATAGCTAATAAAAACTTGTTTGTGTTTTGGCTGGCACATAAAAAGAAATATGAACAAAAAAGAAAATAGTGTCTGCTTGTTAAAAAGAGGGTAGGAAAGGGAAATGAAGGCCAAGAAGGGTTCTTTGGTGGGGCAACTCCAGCCTGTCGGTTATCAACTGATCATCTGATTAGCAGTGCTTGAAATGGAAAATATTATGAAACGAAATGCTTGCTTCAGTATTTGGAACAGAAATTTTATGAAATGGAATGCTAGTTTTGCTAGTAGGATCAAAGTCTACGGACACAATATTCTCATAGTGAAATTGCTGAAAACCAAAATAAAAGACCTGAATGCTGGTGTGTTTTCTCCGAAGATCTTCGGTGTTTAAAGAGGGAAATATTCTGTGCACCAAATGCGCAGAGCAATGCATTCTTTCCTCCACACACTACAGTTGCTCACCCTCGGAGCATTTTATAAGGACCTAATGACCACACTGGAGTCAAAAATGGACAGTGGGCAGGGCACTTATGAGTTAAGAGTAGGTGAATGTGTAGCGTGTTGACAATGTCGATGTGAAGTAACGCTTCATGTCTATGTGTTACTGTGGGAATCGGGAGGCAATTATCAACATTTCATGAACCGGAACAGTGTTACCGACACGTGTGACAAACTGGAATGCCATTCTGGCTCATTCCGAGCACTGATTTTGGGTCAAGTGGAATAGGTAGGAAGAGGACAGCTTCCAACTGGGTCCAAGCAGCGGACAGACAAATACAATTTCGCTCTTTTATATGTATATGTATAGATTCAGGAAAATTTTGTTTGGTACTGTTCGCATAACTGGGATGAAGGTAGACATTGCAACGCTAGCACTGGCAATGCCAAGAAAGTGACGAGAAATGGAACTACCAGGGGGAAAGGTGAAATAGCAGAAGTCAAACATAAATACAAGAAGCATTTTGAGGTATGTAATGAAACAACATAAATGACGAGTAATATTTATTTATTTATTTAATAAGTTCAAAAACAGCACTCAGGCCTATTACATTGAACATTACAACCAATAAATAATAAATACATATAAAAATATATAAAAACAGTCAAATAAAACAATAAGGAAGAAATTTAGGGGCCTTTCTAGGTGATTGAGATTTGATTGGGAAGCTGTGGACCAAATGGGTGAGCAATATTCTAAGATTGGGAGAACACAACTGACAAAGAATGTGCGTAGAGAGAAAACATCCGTAATTTCGGCGAAACGATAGATGAGGCCCAGCATAGACATGGCACGAGAAGTGACTTTCCTAATATGGGTAACAAATAATAACTTCTGGTCAAAGATTACACCAAGATCCTTTTGTGTTGTAAAATATCACAGAAGATTAAGGCAACCCAACCTAAAGGGGAGGGGGCACACCAAACTTGGGAAAAAATCAATACCACCTAATCAAACTTACCCAATCCAGAGGGCTGAGGAGGTTGTTATGCCATAGAAGAGAAATACTTAAAGGAGAACCATAACCAACCACTTACCCAACCTGGTGGGCTGAGGAGGTTGTTATTCCGTAGAAGAGAAATACTTAAAAGAAAACCAAAACCAACCAACTACCCAAACTGTGGGGCTGAGTTAAGAATATGCTGTGGGCCGAGTAGTCGTATGCCACGGGTAGAGTACACATATGCCGTGCCACATACTAGTTCCATTTCTCTCACTAGCATCGACTTGTTTACCTTTCATCCCAGTTATGTGAACAGAATCTAATATTTTTGTAAAATAATTTTTTGCTAATATTAACTTCACATTAAATTTGGATAATTTTAATGTTACATATAAAAATTTTCAACAAAAAGTAAAAATTTGGCCGTCCCCAAGCCATGGCCTCATAGCAGATCTGCCACTGCCTGTCATTAGTTAGTGGATAAAAATTTCTTAAGAAAATTACGAATATTAACAATTCGATTCTGAGAAATCTAGACAATGAGAAAGATGGAGTTTTATTTATTTCCCATAAATTCAACATGCTCGCACTTTCATCATAAGTAAAATGTTTCAGGCCTCTTTCTATACATCTGTAACAGTTTTGGTTGATTCTTTGTTATGCTGTTTGGATTTTGAGGCAACTCCAAAGATGCAGATGTGTCCCTCGGTCATCCTGAGGAAGCAATTCTATTTGCCAAGCCATAGTCATCCTTAATATATTCTTTCGCCAATGTGATAAGTGACAGAGGATGAAACTGGAATTTCCTGGGCTGTGATTTATCTCGGTGAAGCTAAGATTAAGGAAAAAAAATTGCCAATTTTGTTTGATGACGCTCAAGAGTAGGGTGGGCAGAAGGGCAAAATGTAAAAAGAGAACACATAAAAAAAGAGGACATTGACCTAAAAAAAGAGGACAGGTATGGGTTTCTAAAAAAACTTGATAAAAAACATGCAAAAATTAAATACTTTTATTTCATGTGCATCAAAATCAACAATTACATAAAAATTTCAGTAATTAAATAAATAATAATGATAAAACTTGAATGAATTTTCTTTAAACAAAAAATAGGAATTACTTTCCTTTTGTATTTTACAAACAATAATGAAAAGATAATTTAATTATCTTCATCGGAGGTCTCATTCTCATATTTTACTGAATTTAAAATAGCCAATAAAACAACTTTTTTGTTTTATTGAAAAAATCTTTGGATGTAACATTTTTGTAATAATATTTTACAGTTAAAATTGCATGAACTGTTGACATCTTCAAACAGTTTTGTTCTTTAGTCCATTGCGCTTCTATCATCAAAAATAATCTCTCTACATTTGCATTTTGCCCAGGGATCACAAAAAAGAATTGACATTTTTTTAAATTCTGAATGATATTCAAAATTTTTTTATGTTGAAAATATCTGATCCACTTCATACTTGATAATAATTTCTTAAATTCAACATTTTCATGTTTTTCTAAATTTTTTAAATTAAAACATTGGTCAGAACATTTTACATCATTAATAACATTATCATCACATCTTAAATTAATAAATAAAATGGAATTTTCAATATGCTCCCATGAATTATGGGGATTGGACAGCCAATACCAATTAATTCTTTACTGGTTGTAGTTTTCAAAATACTATAGGCGTTTCCTCTGCCTGCTTTCTTGAGCCCACCGAAGTTCATATTACAATTGTCTGCCAAAAAGGCAACACATTTATTTAGGACATTAAATTAATTCAAAAGGTTTATGATATAAATGGATATAGTTTCAGCTGTCTCACTGGTTAATGATTCTAAATTTATCATTTTTGTGTTTATCCCTTAATTTACAGAAAAATATTGAATCAAAATTGAAAACATTTTTGCTGCTCCATGATTACTGCTGTCTGTTGAAACCGACAGAAATGGAATATCGGATAGATCTTCACCTACATTTCTTATACAATAAGGAGCGATAACATTCACGGCAGTTGCTCTTGTTTTTGTTTTTGCAGATGATATCTGATGAGCAATTTCAGAATCTTGAAACATTTCTTTCAACAATTCAGTTGTGCAACCCACTGAACGAAAACTGAAGTGGTTCTTTAGTGTATGAAATTCCAAAAGACCCTCAACGGCTGCCACGACATCATGTTTTTTTAAAATGTGGGCTTTATAAAAGCATCTAGAGTTTTTGATAATTCACCTGCTTTAATGAATGATTTATGTTTCTTCGATTCAGCATGTTGCTCCAGATCATACTTTCCTTTATCTCCAACAGCGACTTTTACTTTACAAAGTGTGCAAAAGGCTTCATGCTTGGAATTCTCAACTGTTTCAAAGAACTTGTATTTTGCATTTTATTCATCCTTTTACTCATGACTAAAAAGATAAAAGAATTTTTATCTTAAATAATTACTAACTATGTATTATAAAATTTTTTCCAATTTTTCATTGAAAATTGTTGAAATTTAACATTTTATAATTTTAATCCAATTTCGCAGATTGAAATAATTATCTTATTAGCAAATGGTTTCTGTTGAAAATATAAATCATATTGTTAAAAATATCAATTAATTATTGCTTATTAATCAACTATGTAATTAATTTATAATGTCAAACAAACTTCAAATAAAAAAAATATTTACCAATTTGTCAAAACAAACCGGGTCAGATATAAAATAATCTATTTATTGCATGAGGTGAGGAATTGTTGAATAGCTGGCACACTATTCACAGTTGGAATTTGAGAATATTCCAGAGTTTATTGCAGATCCATCCACTATTTATTAAGTTAAATAAAATACTTACTCAGTTTCATCTTCCTCACTAGGCTTGGCTATATGTAACACATTAAATAAGTAAATTTATAAACGTGATTGATTGGGCGAAGTTATGGGCAGGTAGATCCTTTTAAAGATGTCTTTACTACTGCACATTACAACACCACAGAATCCACCTTCTCACTTCACTACACTTCAAATTCCTTTTCTGTGGGTTGGGAGATTCCCAAATTTTATAATCCTCCCTTGAGTTGGACTAAATTTACAGTCATGTTTCTTCGGGCAAGGAAGCCATATTGTTCAGAAAAATCGAGCTTTTCCCAAACTTTAAAAATCTGTTGTTGTTGCTGCCAAAAGTCAAAAGAATGCATTACACCCATATAAATTTATATACATTTTATAACACATGCACATTGATAAATTATTTTTGCATTGGCACTGCATAGAAATGACAGTTTTAATTTTTTGTTCTTGTATTAATATTTAAGTTTGAAAAAAGAGGCCAGTATCTCAAAAAAAAGATCCGAGCAAAAAGGAGGATATACTCTCCTAAAAAGAGACATTCTGGCCACCCTACTCGAGAGTTCACATGCATTTTTCAAGTTTCTCTACTAGTAGTGAGAGAAAACCTTGTTTCAGCAAAGCCATTGTTATGCATGTACGGTAAAAGGTGTAGATATGCAGAAGCTCCTTGTGAATATTTCCTTTCTCTTTTTAAATGCCAAGGAAAGGAGTAGTATATCCTCATTACAACTGCTATCTCACCAAGGTATACCATGAATGATGACATCAAACTATATAATTCCATATCTTTCTCGAAATGCTCAGTTAAAAAAATCGACTAAATAGACCAGGGGTCGTCAACCTTTTCTGCATGAGTGTTTATCCGGAGATTCTGTGATCACATATTAGTAAAAATAACACCCAGATAATTTACTAGCATTAAATATTAATCAGAAAATGTTTTAAGGGCAAAATATTTCTGAAAAAATACAAAATGTTCTGTTAAATTGTACCGATCACTTCTTTATTATGGCTTCGCAGGCCGCATAAAGCTAACTAAAACATTCACGTCATCGGCAAACATAATAACATTATTACACACTTTATTCATAAGGTTCTCTGGTAAGTCATTAATAAAAATTAGGAAGAGGGCAGGGCCTAAAATGGACACCTGTGGCACACCAGAGAGTACTAGACTAGGGTCAGAGAAATATTTTTTGCCTTCCTTGAAAATGGAGACAGATTGCTGACGATTTATTAAGTAAGATTTTAGCCAGTTGTAGGCCACACCTCTAACACCTAGCTTATCACACTTAGCCAATAGGAGATCATGATCAACTGAATCAAAGGCTTTACTGAGATCAAAGAAAACCCCCAGAGTACTATTTCTCATATTCAGTTGTTCTATGATGCAGTTAATAGCAGAAAATAGAGCCTGCTCTGTGGATTTCCCTTTCCTAAATCCAAATTGGCAGCTTGACAGGATGTTACATTTTTCAAGAAATTCCAGTAGTCGAGCACAGAAAACATATTCAAATATTTTGGAAAATTGTGATACAAGGGATATAGGTCTGTAGTTATTTATTTGGGTTTTATCACCCTTGTTTTTATAGATGGGAATTACCTTAGAGATTTTTAAAATTTCTGGGAAAATTCCTTGATTTAATGACTGGTTAATTAGGAACAAAAGTGGAGATATAATTGTTTTTCGACATGCTTTAAGTAGTTTACCTGGGATATCATCTAATCCAGCAGAGTTCTTGAGGCCAACTTTGGAGAGGTAAGTGGATAATTCCAGTTCATTACAGGGTCGGAGGTACATAGACTCAGTATTTGAGAAGTTGGTTCTTACGACTGGATTATGTTGAGTTATGCCATCAGGAGTAGGTGTGAGAGGTAAATCAAGGAAGAATCTGTTGATAATATTTGCTAAGAGTGAAGGGTCTGTAATTTCATCTGAGTCAATGCCTTTCATCACTGGCAAGGACATCAATTTTGTGGAACCTGTAACTTCATTTATAATTTTCCAAGCTGCCTTGGTATGATTGGGTGCATTCATAATTTTCGAGTCATTATACGTTCTTTTACTAATTTTGATGAGATTCCTGTACTGCTTTTTGAGAGCAGCATACAGCCTGTGGGTTTCCTCATTATCATGATACTTATCATTGTAGAATAGTCTTTTAATGTTGCCAGATAACATACGAATTTCAGGTGAGATCCAATCATTTGTAGAATTTGGCTTTGGTTTAGCTGGGACAATTGGAAATGTAACATTGAAAAGGTACAAGAATTTATCATGAAATAAATTAAAGCTGTCATTAAAATAATTAGCATTAAAAATAACAGACCAATCTTGGCTGCTTAGATGATGACCCAGTAAAAATGTCCGCGTTTCTAGTGTCATAACCGCAAGTTGGCAAGACTGTTTGGCCACCTGGCGAAGCAATACGAAATGGAGAGACAAAAGAAGGGGCAGGCAGTAGCGGCTACTGGCTGGCGCTGCTGTTGCGTTGACGTCATTTTTACAGCCAATCGAAGCGGAGAACAGGCAGCTAGCAGACGAATTTCAGCAGCCAATGGCAGCTTCGTACAGACGGCGAGCGCAATTTTCAAAAATCATACACCAATTTAGTTTTATTCATTATTTTTCAATAAATGACGCTAATTTTTTTATTTAGCAAATCAAACCTTTTTACGAATAACGTAACCAGAGGAGTAATGGGTGAGAATAGAAAGAATAATAATTTAAATTTAAATAGTTTTATTGCAGAACAAATATTGTACATATTTACATACAACAGATATTAAATGGAATTGAACCACATAGATCAATTATTGTTCAATAAATATAGGAAAGATGCACACATTGAAAAAATAATACAGTAGAATGTTTGTAACAGACGAAAGAATAATTAACATATGAAAGCTGCAGAAGCCAGCCACCAGACAAACATCATAACAATAATAAAGAAACAAGTCATGCCAAAGTATGAACAGGAGTGACTTTTGCCAGTCTCAATGAATCAATAAGCATAGGAACTCATTCTCGGCACCTGGAATGATAACATTACAGAATTATTAACACTTCAACATATGCATCAAATACAACTTTGCTCCTAAAGAGCCTAAAGTGAAGATATGCATCACATGAAAACAAGACATAGTGAAGTATCTCGTTAAATGGTTACTATTATTAAAGTTGAAAATGCTGAGATACATATCTAACTACAGTAATAACTCGATATGCGAATAATCTGTACACTAAATAAGTGACCTTTTTACTACAGGTAGTCCACGATATACTCGCCGTATCTCGAAACGAGAGGTTTCAAGTTTAAAATTGCAATCCCATAACAATAATAATTGTTATTCATCCCAGGACATATACATATATGTATAGGATGTCAAATTGGCTGTACTTATTATGCAATAGATATAAGGCCACAGCCTTTCTTAGGAATAAACAAACACATCCGAGAGAACGTTCTCAGTCACTTATTAAAGGATCAAAAATAACAACTAAGCTGAGTTGGGCGGTAGAACAAGGTTCGTGTGTTCCAAATTGCAATCTGGATATAATTTCACATACGTAAACACAACCATAGTAAGATTAATCTCAAAAAGAAACGTAACTCATTCTTTATTTTTCTCGGTACGTAATATTATTACACAATATGTAGTACTGTAGGTAATAAAATACAGAAGTACATTAATTAATCGATATATTGTTTCAATACTCGAAAGCAACTCACGGAGCGCTTCTACTTCGTATATCGAGGTATTACTGCATATAATTCTGTCGACTTACAAAAATATTTTTACAAATATAGCTAATAGTACTTACGTAGATTCCGTGCGAGGAAACGAATGTAATTTCAACTTTAGATCTCCGGTCGTTCCCCTCGTATGCTTGCAGTTTAGTGCGTAGCACTTACGTGAACGCACCATCTTCTCTGGTTGACTCATTTTTGCAAGCTAGTGGAAACGTTGCAACGTACAGAAAATAACTTAATTAACACACACAGAGTCACATGTATCACCAGCATATATGAAGTTGTTAACCATTCATTCATATACTCCTCTATAGTCAAAACATCCTTACCTGTACTAAAAAATAACACTTTCCCAAGATTTCCCGTAATGGCGGATAAACTTTCAGTTACGCGGTTACGCAGTTACCTAGATCAACAGTCACAACTTCTCAACATGATCACTTCAAATTCGGCTTGGCGCTCACTCATTGGCTGTCTTACCATTCAAATTAGAGCGATGACAGCGCTCAACCTTTCGCTTTCACGGTGCCTTCACCAACTTGATGTATCTGACGAGAACCAAATCGCCCCATAAGAGTTCCCTCCCCCTGATCATGTTGAGAAGTTGTGACTGTTGAACTAGGTAACTGCGTAACCGCGTAACTGAAAGTTTATCCGCCATTACGGGAAATCTTGGGAAAGTGTTATTTTTTAGTACAGGTAAGGATGTTTTGACTATAGAGGAGTATATGAATGAATGGTTAACAACTTCATATATGCTGGTGATACATGTGACTCTCTTTGTGTGTTAATTAAGTTATTTTCTGTACGTTGCAACGTTTCCACTAGCTTGCAAAAATGAATCAACCAGAGAAGATGGTGCGTTCACGTAAGTGCTACGCACTAAACTGCAATCATACGAGGGGAACGACCGGAGATCTAAAGTTGAAATTACATTCGTTTCCTCGCACGGAATCTACGTAAGTACTATTAGCTATATTTGTAAAAATATTTTTGTAAGTCGACAGAATTATATGCAGTAATACCTCGATATGCGAAGTAGAAGTTGCTTTCGAGTATTGAAACAATATATCGATTAATTAATGTACTTCTGTATTTTATTACCTACAGTACTACATATTGTGTAATAATATTACGTACCGAGAAAAATAAAGAATGAGTTACGTTTCTTTTTGAGATTAATCTTACTATGGTTGTGTTTACGTATGTGAAATTATATCCAGATTGCAATTTGGAACACACGAACCTTGTTCTGCCGCCCAACTCAGCTTAGTTGTTATTTTTGATCCTTTAATAAGTGACTGAGAACGTTCTCTCGGATGTGTTTGTTTATTCCTAAGAAAGGCTGTGGCCTTATATCTATTGCATAATAAGTACAGCCAATTTGACATCCTATACATATATGTATATGTCCTGGGATGAATAACAATTATTATTGTTATGGGATTGCAATTTTAAACTTGAAACCTCTCGTTTCGAGATACGGCGAGTATATCGTGGACTACCTGTAGTAAAAAGGTCACTTATTTAGTGTACAGATTATTCGCATATCGAGTTATTACTGTAGTTAGATATGTATCTCAGCATTTTCAACTTTAATAATAGTAACCATTTAACGAGATACTTCACTATGTCTTGTTTTCATGTGATGCATATCTTCACTTTAGGCTCTTTAGGAGCAAAGTTGTATTTGATGCATATGTTGAAGTGTTAATAATTCTGTAATGTTATCATTCCAGGTGCCGAGAATGGGTTGCAAGGGCAGGGAACCCCGCTTTATTTGATAGGCCCATTATGACACTGAACAAAAGGGCATATTTGTGCGAACATCATTTCACCCCGTCAATGTGTGTGTGCGTTAGTGGTAAAATACTTCATATACTTAATGGTTGGTGACTAACTTGAATGTTTCATTGCTATTTCAATCAACATTTGCTTTGATTCCTATGCTTATTGATTCATTGAGACTGGCAAAAGTCACTTCTGTTCATACTTTGGCATGACTTGTTTCTTTATTATTGTTATGATGTTTGTCTGGTGGCTGGCTTCTGCAGCTTTCATATGTTAATTATTCTTTCGTCTGTTACAAACATTCTACTGTATTATTTTTTCAGTGTGTGCATGTTTCCTATATTTATTGAACAATAATTGATCTATGTGGTTCAATTCCATTTAATATCTGTTATATGTAAATATGTACAATATTTGTTCTGCAATAAAACTATTTCAATTTAAATTATTCTTTCTATTCTCACCCATTACTCCTCTGATTACGTTATTCGTAAAAAGGTTTGATTTGCTAAATAAAAAAATTAGCGTCATTTATTGAAAAATAATGAATAAAACTAAATTGGTGTATGATTATTGAAAATTGCGCTCGCCGTCTGTATGAAGCTGCCATTGGCTCCTGAAATTCGTCTGCTAGCTGCCTGTTCTCCGCTTCGATTGGCTGTAAAAATGACGTCATACGTCAACGCAACAGCAGCGCCAGCTAGCCAGTGCCTGCACCAACTTTTTGTACTAGCCAGCTAAGACCACGATTTTAACCTCCCCCTGACACCATTCATCTCACTTTCCCATTAAGCTACCCACTCCCTGACCATTCCCCTCCATGTCACGTGACAGTTCGCGCATCGCACCGCCGTAAGCTTTTAAGACCACTTTTTTTATAGTACCCAGTAGTGGCAAGGTAGTATCGGTTAACTATCATCCACATACTCTTTTAGAAAACGATTGCTATGTGAAAACGAGATACGTGAGGAAAATTCCCCGAAAATGTATGGAAGGCCATGAATGCTATTAAAATTATTGGTTGTGGTAAAACACGTGCTTTTTAAATTTGTACTGGTATTCGAATTAGATCTTAAGTAGTTGTTTATGCGCTACTTTTGGTAATCTTTTATAAATTGATTGCACAAATGTAATTCCTTGTGTGTTACGCGAATATTTTCCATTATCCTCGGTAATAATAGCTTGTTAGGAAGTAGATAAATATGGAGTGGGCGATAGAAAACAATAGTTCACGTGAGGAGTTAGTTGGCAACAAATATTCCACAATGCTGCGGAAGGCCTCGGCAACTTATGGAAAGAAATTTCAAAGGTAATTCCTGGAGAGTTATTTGGTGATTCTTAACAAGAACCACTACCGACATTGTTTTAAGTGTTTAATAATTATTTGTGATACTGCTTAGTATCGTAAATGCTGAGTCTTGACTTGTCTATTTCAAGTGTTTTATCAACAATTTTTTAAAAATGTCCCCATATAATAATTGCTTAAAAACATCGTTTGGTTCGCATTGAAGTCGCATTTCAGTCGACTAATAATGCAAATTCTTTTTCAATCTTCATTCAAACGTTTAACGGGTTTGTTTTATTTAAACTTGTTTAAATTATTATTTCTTATACCCAATATTTCAAATGGTTATTCAAATAAAAATATTCTTACTCTATTTTCACTAGTATTTGGATTTAAATATTTTAATGCCATTTCTTTTGGCTAGCTTTCTTCACGCAATCTTGCGTTGGTAATTCCATAATGATGACATTTTCAGAATCCAGGCTCCCAGCAGGAATGAGCCATCATTGGAGGCTTCAGAATTTCATCTATCTAATAAAAGAAAAAATGTAGATGAACTAACAAAGAAATTGTCAAGCTCATTAGATAAAACTGGCAAGCATGTTCATATAAGTCATAAAGTGAAGAAGGTGCAGAAACTTTTTAAACCTTTGCCTGCTCCATTGGAACGACCAGAGGCTGAAAAGGTGTGTTTTCGTTTCCATTAAGTTGAGTCATAATCAAAGTGTTCATCAGTTGAATATAAGGTCTTAGTCAAGAGCCACATATACAGCACAGATTTAAATCTAGTTCCATTAACATCTATTTCAGCCTGGGGTTTAAATAATATATTTTGGGAAAATATTGGCTCTCAAATGGGATGTTGCCTTGCCGACCACGTCATTGTTAAACGTCGAGAATCATCTGTTGTCTAAACGTGTAATATATATGAGTGCATAGATCGCCTTAAATTATCATAGGATTTTCTGCAAAATTACGTAATCCTAATGGGAGTGGGATTTAGTTGGGATTCTTTTGCTTATCTTAAACGAATATATAGATGTAGAGTAAGAGAAAGGGGGATGTGGGGAGGAAGATAGGAAGGAAGGCATATAGAATGGAAGGTACATAGAGAGTAAGGGAGGTATAAAATTAGAATAGGATGGGAGAAAAGAGATAAAGGAGGAGACGGAGGAAAAGAGGGAGAGCTATGGATTGGGACAGGAGGGAATGAGAGAGAGGGAAGGTGGGAGAAAAGAGAGGGAGGGAAGGATTGTGCAATGGTATTAGATTAAAAATTACATGAAAACTTCTTGGATGCTGAGATTATAACGCACAAATAAAGGAGATCGCATATTTTTGCCAAGGATCGATTTGGCACCAAGTGACACACAACTTCCATTTATTATCAAAAGAGTTTCATGTTATTCCAGAGTTTCTGATAACAGTAAATAAATCACAAGGCAGACTTTTGATTGTGGAGATTTATTTAAATGAACCTGTTTTTGCACATGGACAGCTCTACTTAGCTCTTACCCGTAAAGAAATATAAGCAATTTAAACGTTTACATACATGAGACTGCAACTCAGGGAAATCTTTGTAATAATTTAAAATATTTCACAAGAAATTTTCAGTGAAATTTTTGGCAATTAATAAACTAATTTTGTGATTATCTAGAATAATGAGTTAGGATTACCGATTTATTGTTTCAGTAGGATTACCAGTCTTACGATGGGTTTTTCAACCATATAGTAACTGACACCCATCATATGACGGACAATACTCCAGTTTTCCTTCATATAAAGCCTCGGATGCAAATGGATGGCAAATGTGTTACTTGATATTTATAATTCATCAAATCAGTAATTTAATATTGAAAAAACCTGTTTGATAAATTCCCAAATTTTTATTCACATCACACCTGTGTTAGATTATAAGGTGGCTCAACTGAACCACCTTATAATCTTCAAAAACTACCGATTCTGAAAGGTTCTAAATATGAGAACATTCACGCACAGCACAATGTAACCTCTTGCTCATGGCAAATATTTATTAAAATTTTTAAACCTTTCTATATCATTAATCTCTGGCCTTCTAAGTACCTTATTTCTTGTCCATTATGTATCATATGACAAATTTGTAGGGCTCTCCGATTAAGTTTTATTTGTTTACATTGTGGGTTTTCATTACTGTGCATAGGTTTTTTCCTGATCGAATGCTAAAGAGGTCGCACAGTCTAAAAGACCGGGCTCTCTATCAGTAATATCTAATGCGTGGCATCCTTATTTCACAGTCTAAAAGACCAGGTTCTCTCTCAGTAATATCTAATACGTGGCATCCTTATTTCACCTCAATATTTTGGTGTGGAAGACTCCCGTCCTAAGTATTATTTGTGTTTACATTTGTATTCCCTGTGAGTAAGCAAGCGGAGCCGCCCTGGCGCACCATATGCTCTCTGTAGTGATATCATCAGTTATTCCTTCAAGAATGTGCGAGCGCTATCCTCTTACAACTGTCCTGATTGAATATACAAAGCAATAGCTAGTTGTTCCCATCTAACGATAAGATCAAGTTGATCTCTTATGTCTGGTTGAGAATGTACGTTGGCAACTACACAGTCCTTTTCAAGTGAGTGTGTTTGAGACCGCTTATAATTTTTATCACACTCTTCATTATATTTGTTAGGAAATAATAAAATCCAACATTCTACGAAGAAATTACCTACTACTCTTCCTGTGAAAAACTGTCCTGCATGCCGTGCAGTGTTTGATACCGCTATGTATCGTATTTATATATATATAATATTTTAACTATTTCAATGCGTTTTTATTCATGCAAAACCAATGTATGAACATAAATGCATTTCAAAATACAGAAAATGTTGAATTTAAAATATATCTTTGGGTATTTTTTCCTCTTTATCCAACATGGTCAAAAAGACTGTGCGTGACCTCCCACGTCACAAACTACCATGCGAACTCTTAAGGGTTAAGGTATAGTGGCCAACTTGCTGATTACATTTGCTGTGCCTTCAGTGCTGCCATCCCAACATGTTTGCATGTACAGCTATGTAATATATTTTTAGACATCAACTGGTCTCAACATAGACCTAAACAAAAATTTCTTTCATGCAAGTATATTATTGCCAATAATTCATAACCAAGTGGAAGTAAATGGAGAAGATAATAAGCACTACATGTAGAATATAAGGATAAGAAAATAAATGAAGGCAACTTGTTGCAGCAAAATCAGATAAGTAAGATCTATTAATCCTGATATCAACAAAATCTATTGGAGATTAGGGGCCATCAAATTAGCACTAAGAAGACATTTTTGGTTAATTGGATAGTTTAATGATATTTAATTTATTATAGAAATAAGGATAATTCCACAAACTTCTATTTATATTCAACCTAGGTTTTGTTGCAATGCAACATTATCAGGTGAAGTAAACTCATAGCTGGTAGCAATTTATAGTAATAGATACGATGGGTAGGGGAGGGTGAGTTGGGGAGAATAATGAAAGAGATGGTGGAGCGAGCGATCATTGGAGGAAAGGAGCGAGAGGTATAACGTATGTTCGTGGGAAGGGGAGGGGGAAAACAGTTGAGCTAAGTGAATTCCAGTAAGTTGGGTAATGAGATATGGAAAGACATTGGGGACAATTGGGAGGAATAATTAGATTAATGGTGGGGAATGATAAGGATACAAAATATCATTTACGACTGCAATTTTTTGAGACCACATTCTGTATAATTTCCAATTGTTCCAGAACATCAAGCCTGGGCCCCTTGCTTTCATAATGTAAGATTTTGGGAATAAAGTCGGTGTTGTGTCCATGTTCTATTAGATGTTTGGCAAAGAGAGAGGTTGTGTCACTGTTTATGAAGCAAGAATGGTGTTCTTTAATTCTTTCTTTGAATTTCTGTCCTGTTTGTCCTACATAAACCTCTGTACAATCTATACAATGTAATTTACAAATTCCACTTTTTTCAAAATTTTCAATCTTGTCTTTAGTACGGCATTCAAGGTTCGATCTATTGTAAAAAGGTGCTCTAATTTTATTTTTGTGAGCTAAGCTATTAATTTTAAATGATATATTTCCAAGAAATGGGAGTCTTTGCCATTGTGGTTTCAATTCATCAACATGGATGGTACCGTATATGTTTTATGGCTAGTTGCAGCAGCGGATTGGGAAATTTCCCACCCCTAGGCCTAATTATTTTTCCGCCCTCTTTATGGTGTTTTTTCTAAAATAACCACTCGTGTATATAGTTTGCCTTCCCACCCATCTGTCTACAGATCATAATAGTTCAATTCATCAAAAGTCTGCGTAATAATAATTTTTTATTCCCGCCCTGAAATTCTGTTTTTATTGCCACCCTGAAATTTCGCCGCCCCTAGGCCATTGCCTATTTTAGCCTTATTTCAAATCTGCTACTGGCTAGTTGGGATTGTTTTCTCCCATATAATCTGTCAATCAATTTTCTCGGGTAACTGTTGTTAACTGCTATTTGTTTAATTACCTGAAGTTCTTTCCTGGTGTTTAAATCCGACAAAGGAATGTTTAATAGACCATGAAGAATGGAATGAAATTTGGCAATTTTTTGTGAGAAATGGTTTCTTGAGTTTAAGTGAATGATTTGGTCAGTGTACGTCTTTCCTGAAAATGGCAAATTCTAAATTTCTATTTACCTTTGATATGGTGATGTCTAGAAAGTGAAGGGACCCATTAATTTCTGTTTCACATGTGAATTTTATTGCTTTATTAAAATAATTCAAGAAATTTAGAAAGACATCAAATTGCCTCAATGACCTAGACCGTACACAAAAATATCATAACATAACGAGACCAACAGAAAACGTTTTTAACAATTGGAATCTCTGAAGAGAATAGCTTTCTTTCGAAATTGTCCATGTAAATGTCTGCAAGTAGTGGAGAGAAAGGAGAACCCATGGCTAGGCCATCTAATTGTTTATAAAATTTTCTATTAAACTTGAAATAGTTTTGGGAAACACTTTCAATAGGGAATACAGTTCATTGATTATTTCTACAATATGAAGAAATTCCACAAAGTGACGCCTGAAGCCATTAACTATATCAAGTGCACCATTTATGATATTCAAGTTATTGTAACCTACAAATTCTAATTAGGCATAATAAATGCTATGAGAAAGTTATGTGCCTGTAATATATAACTAAAATATTGTGTCAATGATTCAGCACTTAGTTTGAGCACTGTAACAAAACTGCACTGAGTGAAGCGCAATATAACGAGGGATGCTTGTATTTGACATATATACATCATTCAACATTTAGCGATCAAACTATGTTATTATCATTTAACACTGTATTTTCATTAAAAATTTACCATTAAAAACAAAACCTAAAACCCACAATCAATCAAAAGTCATTTACAACAAACCTTACTGTAATTAAGTAGTTCTAATATAATGTGTCCCTTTTTGAAATTAAATTGAATGTATTTAAGCTTTGCTTTTATTGTTGTAGCAAAGTAAACAAAGCCCTACCGTAGTAACAGACGTGTAGAGATAGTTCATTAGATTTTTTTTTAACCCTGCTAAAAGCAAACTGACCTATGAGCAGACTAGAAAACTAATTGGGTTCATGTTTGTCACCATCCGAAATATCCTGAAAATCTTGAGTAAATTGAGCGTATTGATGCTTTTATTGTTGTAGCAACATAAAACGAAACTTTGCCATAGTATAGGTTCGTAGAAATACCATATTTACTCTATTATAAGCAGACCTTTTTTTTTACATTTTTCGTCAGCTGAAAAAATCCCTCGGCTTACAATTGAGTTAATTCTAAAAAATCTGTAAAATTACGTCATTTTTAAAATTGAACATGATGAGATATTCTTTTATTTAATTGACGTATTTAACCAAATAATGTAAAAAATGCATTAATGAATTTTAATAATTGAAATTTATTAATAACAAACAGCTGAGTACTTTATCATCTGCTCGCACCTTGAGTCTGAAATTTTATAAGCATTCCATGGCTGGCATTCCACTGCAGTTAACTCTGCACATTTTGGTTTTAATCATATAAATAGATGAATTATAAAGTAAGATGTTTGTAACAATGTTGCAGCAGATAATGTGATAGTTTTACTGGTGTTCTGCTTATATAACGACGTATCGTAACTTTTATATTAAGATCACTCCAGATATATGTCAGTTTGTATTAGGCAAACATGGTGTCATACCCATTTCAATGATGTCCATTTCAGGGAGTACATCGTCAAATAATACCTTTGTTATTAAAATTATTGAAGGAAGAATGCATCAGTCAAGTTATAAATTGCAGGGCACAGTAGACAGCTTAGATAGGTAAGCAATGACGATATTAACCTGTTTTCTTCTGAAGCAACTGTACTGCCGCTCCCCAACTTACATAAGGATTCTGTTTCACAAACCTTTATGTAACCCGAGTTTTATGTAAGTCAGAATTTGCCTAATTTCCCACACAGTTCAGTACAGTAAATAAGTCATTGGGAAAAAATCATTCTAATCATAGAAATTAAGGAAATTATTTAGACCCTGTGCTATCCCTCACTCGGAAAACGGGAACCGCAAAAAGTTCCAGCCTCACAAGCAGTGGATGGTGGTAATATTCCCGATAGGCAACAGTTGACTGAGCGTAATGCAAGCTCCTTGTATGAGATGCCATAGATCTTAAATACATTGTTGCATTTAAGATCTATGGGAGATGCTGGCCACCTAGACTCTCCGCAGCCATATGCAGTATCCCTTCGCACACACCTTACTACCGTATATACTCGTTTAATTTGCAATTTTTTTAGCGCTATTTTTTAAGACCTATTTTTAGCCATAAATTAGGGGGTTGCAAATTAGATCAGTTATGTTTTTGAAACAGTGAAATTATCTCTTGTTCTGAACATACTTTTAAGTGTAGCCTTACCCATAACCTCGATCTGAGGCCTTGCTTCACTAACTTCTAATTTTTAAGTAACTTATTATTATGAATGTAGATTTAATAAAGTTCTCATATAACCTTATTTAAGCTTTCAACCTCCATTATGAAAAGAAAAAGAAAATTCATAAACCCGGAATTCCTATTCGGCCGGTGGTCTCCAGTGTATCCTCGCCAGCACATAAACTTGCCTTTCAAGTGAACAATTGGTTTAGAGAGTTCACATGCTTCCTCCCGAGATACAGTGTGAAAAATTCCATTGACCTTACGAATAAACTGAAGCCCCTGGTTTTAACCCCCAATTTCAAACTTGTGTCCGATGTGGAGAAATTGTTTACTAGTGTATCCCCGTCCGAAGCCCTACGTCTTGCCGAAGACATTCTTTCATCTCGAAAACAAAAGCTGAAGACTCAACCTTCTCGAACAATTAGAAATCCTCCAACACGTGAAGACCCACGCCAACGACATTATTAACGAACATCTCTTCCCAACCCACTCCCCCATCCTTCCCTCGGTCTTTCCCTTGCTAAACAATTACCCCAACCATCTTTTTCCCTCTCCGCCCACACCCTAAAAAGTACCGTTTAAGAGACCCTCTTCCTTCCTCTCATGTTTTCTCCACACCTCCCTCCCCTACCTCGCCCATTTCCTATGTATACGTTGTAGTGTCCTTATTCTTGACCTGATGATGACTAAGTGTTAGTCGAAACCGGTCGTCTGTTTTGTGCGAGTTATTCAAGTGGATTCATTACTAAACATTTTATTCATTTTCCTGAATTGGATGTACCTAAAATGAAATGGATAGTCATGTGTGTGCCTTTAAAAAGTTATGTATACTACATCAGGGGTCCTTTTCTTTGTACTCTGTATTAGAATTATGACAAAAAAGTACAAAAAAAAACATTTTGCTCTCAAAAGTCAAAAATAAATTTTGATTTACTACACTTGATTTAGAACATTTGTAAAATTTATTTGGCTTTAAACCTTTGTACACACTTAACTATCCTACAGCTAGAACATTTGTAAAATTTATATGACTTTTTAAAAGTGTAAGAAAGCTGAAAGCTTTTACAAATGTTATAAGTGTAGGATAATTAAAAGTGTAAGAAAGTTTAAAGTCAAATATGTTTTACAAATGTTCAAGGTGTAGGATAATTAAAAGTGCAAGATTTAAAGCCTAATAAGTTTTCAAAAAGTTCTAACTCAAGTGTAGTGAATCAAAATTTATTTTTGACTTTTGAATGCAAAATGTTATTTTTTATTATTTTATTTGTGTTTAAAAGGTTAAATTTTAAAAGTCCGAGTTTTGTCTGGATTTTTGTGTTCTGTTGTCTGAGGAGTAAGATTAAAAATATGGTAACCTTAGGTCTAACTCAGATATTAGTTGGTGTATCATTTGAAAAATTCCAAACATTATTTGCTCAGTCATTAAGAGATCTTTTGCTAAAATAATTGTTTGCATTTTTTTGTGTCATGACTTGATAATTATATATTGAACTATTAATTTGCACTTTTAGATCAAAAGGATAGTGGCTTTTGATAATGCTAAGTCTACATTAAACCGTTGGGAACCTATTGTCATTACCAACAAAGTAACAGACCAGCTGAACTTTCCTCTTAATGTGCCTTACTTTAGAATGACCTCAACCAAGAGTTTCCTTCGCAATATGAAGGTAAAGTTTTCTTTTTCATTTTATTTCATACATAAAAGATATTTTTCAGTTTTTCATACTGATTTGGATTTCATTAGGCTAAAACTCCTTTGGAGCAGGAAGTAGAAAATATTTTAAAAAATATTCCAGTCAGCAACAAGGAAAATGAAGAAATTCCTGAGGCAAGTTTCGTTTCTTTTATTTTATCCCTGTAACTATTACGAATGTTGATAAAAGTTGAACTTTAATATTTTTCAGAAGAAAACATTCTTTCTAAATCATAGAGAGATTATAGAGCAAAGAAAAGAACTAGCTCGTATAAGAGCACAGCAGTCATATAGAGAAGCAAAGGCCAGATGGCAGAATAAAATAAAGAGTAAAAGGTATGATCTGTATCTGTTAGTTGCTAAAACATATGATCACATTAAAATACATTTAGTACTTTAAACATATTTCAAGTATCTGCTGTTGTTTTAAATGATGTTACTGTGGAAGATGTAAGGTGATCTTATTTAAAATTTTAGCTTTAACGTGCCACTGGATTTAATTTTAGATTTCATCGTGTTCTTCGCCGAGAAAATACCAAGAAGCAGCTACGAGAGTTTGAGGAATTACAAAAGAAAGATCCAGAAGCTGCTCTTAAGAAGCTTGAAAAGTTGGAGAAAACCCGAGCAGAAGAGAGAGTGACGCTGCGGCACCGCAGTACTGGCCAGTGGGCTCGAAATAAGGCTGTGCATGCTAAATATGATAAAGAGGTGTGTCCTAATTGATACTCCTCTGGCTAAGCTATTGTATTCATATAGACAATAAGCCCTTTTATAATGCAGTTGTTAAGGGAAAGAGATTATGTGTGTCTCAATTCTAATACTCTTCATGATTGCTTGAATTCTAAAAATAACAAGAGACAACATAATGGATACAATGATATGCTTTTGCAAAAACTACTTGTTGAGAATCATCCAGCTCACTTTTGTTGCCAATTCATGGGGTTTTGTCTTTGACTTTCCAGTAACACTGGTTTTTATGACATTCAATGTTCCGAATGATAACAGCAACCCCTTGCATAATGACAATTCATTCCATGAAAAGCATCCTTATGCGAAACGTCATTATGCGAATATAAAAACCCATATGAACAATGTTTTATTGGATTAACTGGTACTTGGCCGAAGGTTATTGGACTGTAAATTCACAAACAAAAAGGAAAATCTACATGGTCAAGTTCAAGAAATACTAACAGTAATATGTAGTAGTAGTAGTACGTGCAGTAGATGTACAGTACAGGAATCCTTCGTTTAATGCTGTTGATGCATTCCTGAAAAATACTCCATCACTTAAACACATGATAAATGAAAATGAATTTTCCATAAGAATAGATAAATGATAAGATGCATTTCTGGCAAAAAATTACTTCGCATATAAATTTTAAAATGTTTTATGGTGTGGCGAGGTGAAAGTGTGTCTACGGGGTTTTTATAGATACTACGGAGTTTTAAAAATCCAGTAGATGGCAGAAGAATACAGGCTAAGCTATGAAAAGGATATTTGACATTAGTTGCTTTCCTCACTGAAAAATGAGCATTTTTTCAAAGCACGACTATAGTTGGGCTTTTCACCAGGCTCGTGACTATAGTCGCTTGCCCCACTTAAGGGATTAAGAAAGGAATTAAAATAAGAAAATATACATGAAACTGACCTAATCAGCTTGAGAATTTGAACTTGTAAATTCTGCTGAAGAGTTGAGCTGGACAATTTTATTCTCTGCTTGAAGGTCCTGGTTGAGACTCACTGACAGGAGCCACCGGTGAACTTTTAAAGAATTGGTCTAAGGACAACTGCATTGTTGCTTTTTTCTTCTCCTTGTAGCAATTGATAGCATCACTCGCAATTGATAGCGTCACTCGCAATTCTATGATGAGCTGCAGTTCTTTCTCAATGTGTTTAACCGATTCTTCTAAGTCCTTGATATCTTTCACACACTCTGGCCATAACCTCCTCCACACGCCATTCATGTTCCTAGATTTGACCTCACTCCAAGCTGCTGCAATGTTGTCAATTGCCTTTTTTATGTTGTATTCCCTTCAGAATTCCCTAAGTGATGGAGCGCCTTCACCTGATTGCCTTGACAAAAGTCCTTTTATGGTAGTAGGCTTTGAAGGAAGCAATCACCCCTTGGTCCATGGACTGTATCAAGGTGGTCATATTTGGTAGCAGAAATAAAACTCATGTTGACTTTCTGGTCAGCAAGAGTGGGAGGGTGACCAGGAGCATTATCCAAAATTAGCAATGCTTTATTGGTCAGATTGTTAGCAGCACAATAATTAGTTAATGCTTGGCAAAAATGAAACCACTTGTCAAACACTGTTTGGGTGACCCAAGCTTTCTTGTTGGCCATCAGGTGATTGGTGAGTTTCTAATTGAAATTCCTTTCAAAATCCTGGGGATTTGGAATGATAAACAAGCATAGGGGTCATTTTAAAGTCACCTGCCACATTTCCTCCCAACGACAAGGTCAGTCTATCCTTAGATGCTTTGTATCCAGGCATGGTCTTTTCTTCCCTGGAAATAAATGTTCCGGAAGGCATCCACTTCCAAAACAAGGCCATCTCATCAATGTTATATTCTTGTTGAGGAGTGTAATCACCAGGGCTGGTGCAACATGGTCAGCGAGGCCTGCATTGCAGGCAGGTGCTGGCCTTTGGGGGGGGGGAGCCGAAATGCAAAATAAAATTAAGAATGAATAAAATAAAAAAATGAGAAATGAAAAAATGTTATTTAATCGTTATTTTAAAATAAATACAAATTAAGCAATTAAATAAAAAACGTAAATTCAGAAAACATAGTTAATGTATTTTATTAGCGCTGCGTGTTACACAACTGCATTCAGAAATAAATATGTATCACTGTTCATATGGAGAGCTAATGTGGTGCAATTGCTCATGCAGTGAGTTGAACCCTCTCCCAGCCGAATTTAAATCCCCCTATTCCCCGTCATGTGCCCTATTTTTTCGCCAGCCTCAGGTGTATTCGATGTGAATTTGCATATTACTTTATAACTCGAATAGTACTCATTTTATTCAATCAAAACTTTTATTAATTGTTTAGGAGATATTATAGCTTATATAGCGATGTCTCCTTACCTTATCATCATCTTAGTTATCCACTCCAACTCCTTTTTCTTGGTGGAACTCTAAGAAACAACCGGTTTTGCAAAGAGGTGTCGCAATTTTTGCACTTCCATGTGGTCTGTATTCCTTGTCCGGATGGTGTACGTCTTTTATTCTTACTGCAGTGAGCACACACCTTTTTCCTGCCTTTTTTATTATTTTATGAATTAGTTGAGATGAAACTGTACTAGGTGTTACACATCTCTTGCGGCCCCCACGCTTCCGTGACGAGAAATTTCCAATCATCTGCCTATATAATGCTTTCCTGTATTCTTTCCGAGTATCTCCGTGCTTGGATTTTAATGGTAGATTAGATTCAACAAACAGTATAAAGCTACTCACAATCGCAGTGTTGTTTACAAATCCAAACAAATATTTCCACCATTTTTTTGTCTTTCTACCTAATGAGTAATAACATCATTTTTGGTCCGCTCTATCAACTCCAACCATAAATTTTGTTTATTGGGCAACTGCAAGGGGACAGGAAATAACCATTTGTTCTTTACCCTTGCTTGTTTTTCTCGTAACTTTCTCACGCACTTCAGGATCACAATTAGTTGACAATACACAAATATACCGGTTATCACACCAGACTGTAGCTGTGACACCATTTGATTGTAAGGATTTACTTTCACCTCTTTAGTTTTAATGATTTTGTAATTTTGAACTCCTTGGGCCATTCTTTATGAATTGGTTGAGTAGTGGCACACGCATAAGTATTGTTTTGCAAAAGATATCTCATAAGTTATACACTGGAGAAAAAGCTATTGAAATATATGTGATGATGTAATCCTAAAATATCATCCTGTAAATTCATCACCACCTGACTTCCGAGAAGCATTCCGTTATTTCTATGTTCTTTATTCCCTAAATATACTTTGGCTTCAAGTACATATCCTTGCGAGCCAGCAAGAACCCAAACCTTGAATCCCCATTTCGTCGGTTTATTTTTTACGTAATGTTTGATGTGGTGATGCCCTTTGAAAGCCACCCTGGCCTCATCCACTGCCAATTCCTTCCCTGGCCTATATTTTTTATGAAAATGATCCATTTTGTCTAATATAGGCCTAACATTTTGTAGCATGTCATACCCTACGTCACCCAGTTGTTGTTCCATCTCAATGTCACTTATGTGAAAATATTTGGTTAATTTTTTATGTTTGTATGTCATGCAATTTTTTATGAGGGGACATTCAATGTCAGGGTTATACCAATAGTCTGTCGTTTCTGACAAATCATACTCTCCCATGTAGATAAGGATCTCTATATATGCAATAATTTCTTCAGAGGAAGTCTCAAACCATTCCCTGTCAACCTTTCTCTTAAATTTTGTTTCCACTATCATGTTGGTAGTGTATTACCATAAGAAATATATGCATAGTGAAACAAGTTGTATATTAATATGTATATTACATATATTGTATTCACCGAGAATCTTTATAGTCTTGGTTTTTCTTATCAGAAAACTGATACCTTCCCTTTTCGTACGAAGTATCATTTTCTCACATTGCGCTGAGTGCAAGTGAAATTAAAACTTAGTTGAATGGTACACAAAACACTCGACAAAGTATTCATTTAATTTCCTCTCCACCCCTTAATTTGATAGAAGAACCTCACTTTACCTTTGTAAGAGGAAGGAAGAATGGGAGAAATCCCTCAGGGTTTTTTACTGCTATGTTTAGAATTGCCCCCTAGGGGAGAGTTTTTATCGGGAATGATAGGTGCGAAGTTTTTCTCCAGTGTCATAACCGTCTGCATGCCCTAAGTGAGAAAAAGGGTCACAATGTTATGGCGCCCTAACTGTGAAATGTTGTGCAAAGCGTCGTTATGCGAGGGATGCCTGTCTATTTTTATATTTGACTCGGCTGCCACATGTGAATACTGTTACAGTTTTTTGTTTGGGATTTGAGATAAAAACATTCCTTGAATAATGCCTTAGAAAAAAGGGACAACTAAATTTTTTTGGGACATTGACCTATACTTAAGTTGATATTATAAAGAGCCATGTTATAATGGGGGTCTACTGTATTTATGATTGAGAAATGTTTTTAAAATTCAATTTCTGTTGATCACTACTTCATTGAAATCTGTTGTCTGCTTGCAGTGTCGCCAACTGTTAGCTCAACAACTTCGTTTGAGCAAGGATTTAACCCAGAAGATAAATTTAAAAAATGGAAGTGATGATGATGATATAGCAGAAACGGATGATGAACAACCTGCTCCGGAGGAGAACCCGTGGATGCAAAAGCCTGCAAATGAGTATGAAGAATTCGGTGCAACTTTTCAGAGATTCTGGGATCAGCAACAACTGAGGAATAGAAAACCCAAAGTGATATCTATGGACTGGAATGCTTCTGAACAAAGGTGGTCATGTAATGAAAATGTTGGGGCTCAATCTGAGGAAGATGGATGTGGAAGAGAAGTTCTAAACCTATCTGGCATTAAGGATGTAACTCCAAACAAATATGGATTTGTAGTTAGTAATACTAAAGAAGAAAATAGTGATAAATATGCCAACGTTAGAAGAATACCTTTTAAAAAATTTAATGTCAATAACGGTTGGAACTGCACTTTTATACTACATCCAGAATTGGAAAATGGAAGAAAGAAAAAGTATAGTAATGAAGACTTTGAAACCAATCCTGTACAGAAAGACTTTGATGATATGTTTGAGAATATGGAATTATTTTTGAAAAATAAGTTTCAGAAGAAGGTCTCTCTTTTAAAGTGCAATGTAAACAACTGTAAGAAGGCCAAAGCAAAGAAAGAATTAAAGTCAAAGGAAAAAAATTACATTAATAAAAAAATGATGAATTTAAAAGAAAGCATTGTATCATCTCAGGCTAAGATCACAGAAGAAATGCTGGAACCAGCTAGTGATGTTAATAAGGTAGAGAGCCCATTTGACAGGATCATAAACAGGTTTGTCTTTCAACTAAGCTTATGTTTACATGGCAATATTTCTTCTCCGACACTTCATTCATGACAAATCATTGTGTTGTAAAAATTTTTAATTATGTTTTTATATGGTGCTACATTTACTATTTAACTTTTCAGAATTTATGGAAATCGGATTTTATTTAAGATTTTACTGTAAATTATTGGAAGAGATAAGTTTATAATTAATAATACTGCCAATATAAAATATGGGAGTGTTGCATAATCATTAATAAATATTATATACACATAATGCAGTAGAAATCTGTTTATCAGAACTAATTGTGACCAAGGGTGTTTCGGATAATTGGAAAAAGGAAGGGCAACTGCGAGTTAAAAAAATAAACGCATTTTAGTTTTGAAGATAACACAAAGTGCAACTCTTTATCTCTAATACAAAAAACTAAGGAAGAACTAACGTCTGACAACCAAAAAGGATGTCCAAAAACTGTCGAACATTTCTCTACTTTGCCTTTCGAACCATTACCGGGACAAAATTTGCCTTAATCTCATCAAAAGAAGGGAAAGACAGTTAAAAATAGCATGTATAGTCTTTCAATATATATCCTTCCACTCAGGGGTGATGTAATGCCACAGTGGGTGGGCTACAGTGTGTCCTCGTTCAAAAATTACTACACATTCAAATTTACGTAGTCGATGATTCGTGTTAACATCGTCCTCAGCGCTTAAATAAAGCATGAAAAGACTATTGCATAGATGACTAGTATGCATTGGTTGCGAAGCGCTTCCCCACCTGTGGTGGATAGCATTAATTAAGTGGGAAATGTTTTGAATTGATGTATTTTTATTAAATTTGCATTATTTGCATGGTGACATTTTGTAACAATTGGTCCAAATAGAAATGGGCTCTTCTCAAAGTCTTCCCAGTAGTCATTAAAATCGTGTTTACCCCCATGAATAGAAACCTTAAAAGCTTCGTGAATTGTGCAGAAAGGAAGATCTGCTGAGTGCCCTATTTATAAAATTAAATTCATTTTTTACTTTTGGGATAACTTGAGTTTATCTTAGTTATCCTTCTTTGGGCTTAATGAAACTCACAGTTCAATAAAAACAACAAAATAAATGTTTTATTTACCTCGATTATGGTAGATTTTAATTAATTGTACAGTAACTGGTGCAAGGAATAATTTGTTTGTTGCATTTCTTTTCTGGCAATGTCAACTCATGAACACACGTTTACAGAAGTGTTCATGGCTCTATAAACTTTCTAGTTAAAACTCATTGTTCTCTATAGATTGTATGACTACATTTCACCAGATTGGTATTACGTAGTCTCTAGATGTACTATTATGAAATATAGCCTTTTCCGATTTTGGGTGCATTGAAATGAAGTCATGTCATACTATTTGTTTATTTTATGCCATTTCTATGTCAATAATAATTTTGTGGATTTATATATAATGTTCTGATACCATTCATCCCTAAGGACTGCATAACCTTACAGAGGTGGGAGGGTTTGTGTACTCTTATGAACCAAAGAGCAATGCCGGCGGAAGATAATTCTCCTGGTAGGACCATCCAAGCCGGAAAGGTCTGAGGGGAAGAGTCAGACTAAGAAGCAGTCTTGGGGGTTTTACATCCCCCTGTGTAAGGGCAGCAGCTTGCACAGTACCTCTGTAGGTGGTGATCATGTGGATCTGAACAGCTACAGATGAGTAATCACTCTTGTGAAATTGCGATGAGGAAAGCAAGGGGAAACTACCTCATATTTCCCATGATAGGCTGAAAAGCTGCAAATACCTCTATGGATCTCTCTGGGGTAAAATATTCCGGAGGTAAAATAGTCCCCCAATCGGATCTCCGGGTGGGGACTACCCTAGGGGATGCACAGAGGAAATGTAACATTAATAAGAAGAAAGCAAGTAGTGAGAAATTAAGAATATGCACATGGAATGTTAGGACTATGAATTCAGGGGATAAACTAGAGAACTTAAAAAGGGAAATGAGAAGGAATAATGTAGGTATAGTAGGTCTTAGTGAAGTTCGGTGGGAAGGAGAAGGCGAGATAAATTCAGACGAATTTAAGATTATTTACTCAGGAGGAGAGAAAAAGGAAAGGGGAATGTGGATTATAATGAGAAAAGAGATAGCTGAAAGAATTAGCAAGGTAGTGAAAGTTAATGATAGATTAATAGCCGTAAAACTTCAGATGGAGCCAGTGGAAATGCTTATAATTCAAGTGTATATGCCAACAACTAATGCTGGCGACGACAAAGTAGATGAAATGTATGAACAGATTAAGGAGATATTGGAGGAGGAGGGAAAAGGAAGGGTCAACACCATAGTAATGGAAGACTGGAACAGTGTAGTCGGAGAGGGACAGGAAGATAACATAGTGGGAAAATATGGACTAATGAAGAGAAATGAAAGAGGGGAGAAACTTGTGGAATTCTGCCATAGAAATAGATTGATTGTAACTAATACATAGTTTAAGCATCACCAGCGGAGACTTTACACATGGAGGAGACCAGAGACGATACCAGATAGATTACATATTAGTCAATGAAAGATTTAGAAATAGCATTAAAAATGTGAAAACACTACCAGGGGCAGATATCGATTCCGACCACAACCTTTTGGTGGCAAATGCACAATGTAGACTGAAGAGCGTTAAGAGAAACATAAGAGTTAACAAGAAATGGAACTTAGAGAAACTCCTTAAGAACAAGGAGGCTATCATGACTGAGCTGGAGGAAAGGTTGGGGAATAGAGCTGAAGAAAATAGGAAGAATGTGGATGAGGAGTGGAGATACATCCATAGCTACATTAAAGGTGTAATGGAAAAGGTGTGAAAGATAACGGGTGAAAGAAACAAAAAACCCTGGGTCACAGCAGCCATGCTGCAAAAAATGGAAGAGCGGAGAAAGTGGAAGAACATAAACACTGAAGAAGGCCAAAGAAAGTACAAGGAGTTAAATAATGCTTTAAGACAGGAAAGAGATAAAGCCAGAGAACAGTGGATAAATGAGAAATGCGAGGAGATTGTCGAGTGTGAAAGAATTTGTAGAACAGACCTCATGTATAGTAAAGCAAGGGAACTATTCAAGAAAAAAGCAAGAAAGATAGGACGTAAAGGAATCATGAACAAAAGTGGTAAATAGTCTCGGAGCCAGACAATGTAAAGAATGTCTGGAAAGAATACATTGGGGTGCTGTATGACAAAGAAGGAAAGCCAAGAAATATTGACTTAAATGAAAAAGAGGATGTGGAAGAAGATCAGCTAGGACCAAGTATTCTCGAGTCTGAAGTTAAAAGAGCAATTGATGACATGAAAAGAAGAAAGGCTGTTGGGAGTGATGATATACCAGTGGACGTTCTTAAGGTTTTGGGGTCGAAAGCAGTTAAGCAACTCACAATATTCTTTAACCAAGTATATGATACTGGCATATGGCCTGAAGATTTTTTAGATGTTGTTATGGTACCACTGGAGAAAAAGAACAATGCAAAAAATTGTAAGGATTACAGAACAATTAGTTTAATTTCTCATACAGCTAAAGTTCTAACTAGAATAATAACCAAAAGAATTGAATATAAAATAGAAAAGGAGCTGCAAGATAATCAGTTTGGTTTCAGAAGAGGAAGAGGGACTAGAGATGCTATAGGATGTATGAGGATGATGATAGAAAGAGCGCTAGAAGTCAATAAAGATATGCATTTTTGTTTTGTAGATTGGGAGAAAGCTTTTGACCGAGTGAAATGGGATAAAATGCTGGGTATTTTAAACAAAATTGGAATAGATTGGAAAGATAAGACTGCTTAAAAACCTTTACTTTGATCAAAAGATTAGAGCCAGGGTTGAAGGAGAAGAAACAGAAAGTACTTCAATAGGGAGGGGAGTGAGGCAGGGATGTCCTATTTCACCAGCGATATTTAATATTTGTGCAGAAACAATGACAGAAGAAGCGTTGATGGAAGAGAAAGGATTTAAGATAGGAGGTGAAAGTATTACCACCATTAAATATGCAGATGATCAGGGATTAATAGCAGAAGACGAGAAAGAGCTTCAGAGGATGATAGACAGACTAGTGGAGGTTGGCCAACAATATGGAATGAAGATCGATGCAGAAAAAACGAAAGTCATGGTGGTTTTAAAGGAACATAAAGAATTAAATATAATGGTAAATGGCCAAAAATTGGAACAAGTAAGTAGTTTCAAATATCTTGGCAGTATTTTAGCGCAGGATGGAAGTAGTACACTGGACATCAGAAGTAGGATTGCAATGGCAAAAGCAGCATTTAACGAGGAGGAGGAGCTTCTCACAAGCAAGAAAGTAAATTTAAAAACAAGGAAGAAATTAGCAAAATGTTACATATGGAGCATAGCTCTTTATGGTGCAGAGACATGGACGGTAAGGAGAAAGGAGGAAAAATATTTAGAAAGTTTTGAGATGTGAGTATGGAGGAGCATGATGAAAGTGAAATGGACAGAGAGGTAGAGAAACGAAGAAGTATTAGAAATGGTGGGAGAAGAAAGGATACTAATAAAAACAATCAGGAAAAGAAAAGCAAATTGGATAGGGCACATATTAAGAAGACAGTGTTTACAAAGGATGATCTTAGAAGGAAAAATTAGTGGAAGAAGAAGAAGAAAAAGAATAGGAATATTAGAGAGTATAAAGCAGGGATATAATAAAAGAGGCTTCTAGGGAGAGAGAGAAATGGAGGCAGCGATTCAGTTAAAACCTGTCTTCGGGCAGAAGCATGATGATGATGAACATTCATATCATATGTAGTACCGTATATAGTATCTGTTTGTGTTTCAAGATGTTTTGAACCCAAGATTTTGGAACCAATTATATTGTATAACATGGGTTCTTATTGGGAAATATTGATTCATTTTACATTGTTTCACTCTACGTCATGATTTTATGAAATGAATTGACGACGTTAATCAAGGACACATTGTACATAGTGTCAGTATATAAGCAAAGGAGGCACATAAGATGTGTTCCATAGGTTTTTTTAGATAAAGGGGATCTTGGATGGAGGTTTATTGAAAGAAAGTTTTTTCAAGCAGTGGGTAATTCTGAATGCGACAGGCAAGGGTTGTAAATACATATTCAGATAAATGTGAATTTTACTGCATATAGGTTATGAAACATGCAGCAATTTAGAACTTTGGATAATCAGAGTCTACTGTATATTACATAATCCATCATGCTCAGTTTATGACTTATATTTCTTTAGGTTCAATTTTTTTATGAGCATGTGCTGATATTAAATTTAATAGAAATTAATCATAGAGTGAGTGTGTCATGTATGTATGGGTGAGGTGCTCACAGATTTGTCCCCTCCTAAAAATCTAACACATCAATATTCTAAATATATCCAAGGGAAACTACATTGAATTTTGAAATTATCTCTGGCTAAAATAGAATCTATGGAAACAATTTATTTACATATACTGTGGACTTTTTTATTTCTGTGACTGATTAGTCTTACAAACTGGATTTCTGTGTACAGGTAGCCCTCGATTTGCGCCGGTCCAATTTGCGCCGATTCAGAATAACGTCAATTTTGAAACCAGGAGGTCAAAAAGTGAAAAAAAAATATTTACTGACGTTTTACAATTTTCTCGTATTGCTGCTTATACTAAATCGTAATTCTTACATCGCTGATTTTGAATAAAAATTATAAATACAGTCATCTCTGCGAATTTGCTCTAATGAGTTCAATTAATCGGTAAAAGCTGCTTGTAAAATGTAAAGTTTTACATATGTGAGTTTGCTCTTATGCGATTTCATTCCCGGCGCTTTAACCTATCAAAGGACAAATTTAATCTCTGCGGAGGTCCCGGGGTTATTTTTATTAGGCAATTTTCTATAGGTTGGCATCTTACATGAATGCAACAATCGCGTAATAGCAGAGACGACTGTACACATCGATCACACAAAAGAATTACAGTCAATTACAAGGATCAACGAATTGTGCACCCACTCATTGCTATAATCAAAAACACACCATTCCATGACAGTCCCGTGAACATTAGTCACTCGTCACAGTGAGTCATATCCCTTCTGCCTAGATAAGGAGTAAGGACCGAACTCATTATGAAGGTTTGTTTTGTTTCCCTTTCCACTCGCTCCTCAAGAGGGTTTTCTCATTGGTGTCTGATATGGAAAGGAGTGGAAGGAGGGTAAGACGTAAAGACAAGATAAAATGCGCTCAGTTCGCTTTTTGTTCACGCATTGAATGTGCTGAAAACTGAGTACTAATGTGTTTGAGTTATTGTTTGACCATTATTCTGCAGTAGTAACTGTGTTATATTTATAAATTTTGGATTAAAATAATAAAGTAAGCGCCACCATGTTTGGTAAGAGCAATGCAGTGAAAACAAGTGGAAGTGAATGTGTTGCTAAAAAGTTACGTAGGTCTATTACATTAGAAGATAAGACGGACGTAATTCATAGAACAGAAGGTGGTGATACCCATCCTAATGTGTGTAGAAGTATGAATTTGCCTCCTCCACTGTGACTACCATAATGAAAAATTCAGATAAAATAAAACAGTCAATGCAGCAGGCTACAAGAATAAGTGCAACGCAAGTGAATTATAGCAGAAGTAAACTTTTAGAAAAAATGGAGAAACTACTGTCGCTATGGGTGGATGGCATGAATCAAAAAAACATTCCCTTGACTCAAATTGCTATCACAGATAAGGCGAGGTCAATTTTTGAGGAACTTAAGATAAAAGAGGATAGTAAAGAGACATTCTTAGGAAGCATGGGCTGGTTTATGCGATTGAAATCTTGCACTAAGTGCCACAGTGTGAAAATAAGTAGCGAAGCAGCAAGTGTAGATGCAGTGGCAGCTGCAGCGTATCCTGCAGAGTTTCAGGCCATTGAGGAGGAGGGTGATTATCCTCCTGATCTCATTTTTAATGTTGATGAGACAGGCCTGTATTGAAAGAAACTGCCTTCACGACTTTCATCACCCGTGAAGAGAAGTCTGCGTCAGGTTTCAAGGCTGCAAAAAGCAGGCTAACGCTTTTGCTGGGTGCCAATGCCTCGGGCACTTTAAAATTAAGGCCAATGTTGGTGTACCATTCGGAGATGCCTCGCGCTTTCAAAGGTCTCAACAAACCCTGTTGCCAGTCTACTGGAAGTCAAGTAGAAAGGCTTGGGTGACACAAGAAGTCTTCTTGGATTGGTACGTATTTTTGCCCAACTGTGCTCCGTTTTTGTCATGAGAATGACTTTCCAACAAAGCCCTTCTTCTCTTGGACAAGCCCTTGGCCATCCAACAAACCTAGCAGAAGTCAGAACTCCTCTGGATATCAAAGTCGTTTTCCTGCCTCCTAACACCACGTCAGTTTTGCAACCAATGGACCAACCGAAACACCTTCAAAGAATTGCTGAGAGTTTTGGAAAGTTCAGACAAAACCGTAAAGGATCATTGGCCCTCATTCGACATTTTTAGGGGCATTAATAACATCAATGCAGCCTGGGAGGAAGTATCAGTGAATTGTTTGGAGTGTGGAGCAAACTTCTGCCAAAATTAGTTTCCTTCGCAGGATTCCAACCAGTGGAGAACATCATAGATGACGTAAGAAGACTAGCACAAGAGGTGGGCTTGGACAAAGTGACAGATGAAGATGTAACAGAACTTTTGGAAAGCCATGGGCAGCCTCTTTCCAATGAAGAATTAGAAGAATTGGCCGCACAACTGGGCCAAAAGGAAGAGGAGGAAAGAGAGGAAGAAGAACTTCCTCTACGTGAAATAAAGACAAGCGATCTCCAGCGCATCCTCTTAGACATAGGTAAACCCACTGATGAGCTCTGCGAGATTGACCACAACTGGGAGCGGAGTGCTACAGCGAAGAGGAGCGTTATGGCATCAATGAGGCCTTATCATGAAATTTTGATAGAAAGAAAAAAGAAATCACGACAGTCCACACCATGCTTTCTTTAAAAAACGTGACGATCTTCAACCAGGGACTTTGTCAGAGAACTAACGCTGCTTCATTACGCCATTGCCGGTTGTAATTGTACAAAATATATTTTTTAAATTCCCTTTATTATATTTACATTATTTCAGAACTTTAAATGCCATGCCATTATATTACTCATCAATGTTTGGGTGCCAAGAACGCATGTCATTGACTTCCCATTGATTTACATTATAAAATCGTTTCAATTTACGCCGGTTCGTCCAGGAACGCATCCCCGGTGTAAATCGAGGGCTACCTGTATATCCTTTTAGGGAAGCATTCATTTTCCAACAAATTTTCCTGTCATGTAGAATTTATCATATCAGACTGAGTGTGCTAGTTTAATTCAACAAAAGCATTATTCATTTTGATGGTACTTAACAGTAGAATAGTTAATTGTAGCCAATTGGATGTATATGAGTGATCACATTTGAAGTTTAACTATTGTTTTTCCTCTAATACCTTATTTTCTTACAGCGAAAATGGTGCTCAAGTTATTGGAAGACTTAAACCATCTCTTGAAAAGGATAAAAATATTGAGATTGATCCCACCAACTTCATTACAATTGATAAGCATAACCCTATAAAAACCCAAGTGCCAGATGTTTCAGGTAAATGTAATAATCCAAATTTTTTAAAATTATATAGGACTATAATTCCACTTTTATAGTTATTAACAAATGAATTTTTGTTATTTTCTAAAAATTCTCATAGGACAATATATCCTAAGAGAGCAATAAGCTTAAAGGAACACCTCATTAACTTGTCTTTTAAAATAAACAGGTGCATCTTGGTTAACACGGCAAGTTAATTGGTAAAAAACTTAGCAGAGCCAGAGATTACTTGTGCATAGTTTTCATTTTCGGTTCGTCTATGCCTACTGACCTCACATTTGATCCTTACTCAGAATTTCTGGTTGATTATGCTTATACAGAAAGACTTTTTGTATACAAATGCTATCTGTAATGATGGCATCTTCCATTTCAATGTGTCAGCATAAAGGCGTCTGGTTGAAGTAGTGGGTCATGTCGAAATTATTCATTTTGTATGCACTTGCGATGTTTTAACTTCCATTTCTCACTGTCTTCTTTATTACAATGTAACAATAACAGAATGATGAAATATGTACAGTGTAGTATCTCCTTATGCTCCACTCTGATAATGATGCACTCGTCAGTACCAATCGAACTGTGTTGCTCGGTGGACATTTTGCTGCTTCTCTGGAGAATTTTGTTTTTTTTTACTTTAAATTTTCCCGAAAGTACTTTTGACTTGTTTTATTAATGCTTTGAAGATTACAGTGTTATAAATAAACATTTATTTTACCCTTTAATATGGCCTTTAAATGTTCAAAAAGTGCTACAAGTGAATGTGTAAAAAGAGCAAGAAAAGTTATGACTTGGAGGAGAATAAAAGTGCTTGATAGACTTGCCTGTGGAGAGAGTGCAGCATTGGTGGTGCGGGTTTTAGGGGCGAATGAATCAACCATTAGAACAATCCAAAAGAATGATGCTACTATAAGGGCAAGTGTTGCATGTGGAACCATCAAAATGTTCTCAAGTGTCTTACATGCCCCGTGACCTTAATTTAGAGAAGATGGAAATGGCCCTTAATAAATGGATAGAAGATCAGGCCCAGAAAAATGTGCCCTTAAGCACCGCAATGATTTGTGAAAAGGCAAGGCATTTACACGAGCATTTTATCAAGACTTGCCAAAAAGAAACCAGGGAGAATGCAAGTGCAAATAACATTGAATTTAAAACCAGTAAGGGCTGGTTCGAAAACTTCAAAAAGAGGTATAGTCTGCATAACATAAAACTGGTGGGAGAATCTGCTTCAGCAGATCACAATGCCACAGCCATGTTTCCTGAAAAATTGAAAAATGTGATCCAGGAGAAGGGTTACCTACCAGAGCATGTTTTTTACAACAACAAGTCTGGTTTGTTTTGGAAGTGGATACCTTCTAGAACTTTTATTTCAAAGGATGAGAAAGCTGTTCCCGATTCAAAGCAGCCAAGAACAGGTTGACTCTTCTCTTTTGCAGCAACGCTTCTTGAGATTGCTTCATCAAGCCAATGCTTGTGTACAGGTGCCTTAACCCCCATGTGCTAAAGGGCAAAAATAAGGACAATCTCCCTCCCTGTCTTTTGGAGGTCTAACTGCAAGTCATGGGTTACTGCGACCATATTCACCGACTGGTTCAATAACTGTACTGTAGACCATAATACATGACAACAATATCATCCAATTATATACTGATGTATTACTAATGTATGCATATTATGCAAAGTTGTTGGAGCTTAATTGCTCAAGAGCCACATAGGCCAATTGTGCACTCATTCCGGGTCACACAGTCAAAATACATTGAAAAATATTTATTGGGAATAAAAGGGTTAAGTTGGGCATCAGTCTTATCTGATTAGTTTAAAAGGTATTTATCTATTATAAATATATCGATATATCTGTCATAGAATATATATATATATATATATATATATATATATATATATATATATATATATATATGGGGAAACTGCTATTTCCGTGATATAAATAATCATTTCTAAAATTTTTCATTCAAAATGAAAATAACTCGGGATGAGTTTTATGTCACAAAAGATGCAAAAGCTCTACTATATCAAGACTTAAGAGTGTTTTAATTTTTGTTTCTTTTTATCCACATCTACTGACAAAACTAGTTAGGTTTGGTATAATTTCGTGATAATACGCATAAATTCATGATATCGTTATTCTAATTCCGTGGTAATCTAACTTTACAATATTCAAATTGCTGTATTGTATGTAATTCAAAATAACTCGTGTAGCAGAAATACTGAATACATAAAACACGTTCTCACAAATCAACAGAAACTTAGACTATTAAAACACATGTAAATATTTTCCATTGCTAGGGTGCATTATCATGAAATTACACCAGCACATTCTATTATACCTGCACTACAGGTATCATGCACCAAACCACTTCCAGATGCTGGTTTAATTTCATGAATCAGCTTTATTTAAACTCTCAGAATTAGCCAAGTTTTCCCTATCTATTATGAACAGCTACTTCTTACATACTATATCTATATAGCTGCTTCTTACTTATGATATAATATTATCATTATTGTCATATAAGAGGATATTAATGTTTAGGCACTTCCAGATAAGCTCGAGGCTTGAAATTTGGCATAGTTATTTGGGTGTAATTTTGTTATTTATTGCAAATTACATTAGCTATTATGCACTTTGTTTCATACAATGGTACCAACATTTCTGGACATTTTTCCATTGTGGATCCAGATATGATTTCTTCAAGCATCCCTGACACTTCTTCTGGAATTAAGGAAGTTTTGGCTATCTAATTTATCTGTGATATATCTTTATCACTGCAGTTATCTGTTTCGTGTTTTTGCTGCATTCTTGAACCAGTTGACTGGGCATGACGATCATACTCATCATGAGCAAAGTGGCCACCATTTGGGTGCGACAGTTATTTTAGTCATCAAGGTTTTTTCCTCTTTCTCTCTGGGTGTGACAAGCTATTTCATCCTGAGCTTTCTCTCATATTCCTTGGTCCTTTAGGTTCACATTCATGCAAACAGATGGCATTTAGGCCAAATTTTCCGAGATTTAGAACCTCCATCGTGAAACCCTGCATGTGTTGTGTGGGGTTGCATATATGCACAGCCAGGTCCACAATTCTTAGACGTTTAATAAAATTTTTTCGTCTGAATATGCGAACTCAGACACCACTTTATGAAATTTTAATCCATAATTGCAAAGATGAACAAATTCCTTTATATATTAAAAAGAAATATATGGTGAGGTAATATAAAAAAGATACATTTCATTCCCGACTCCCCAACTGGAGTGCACTTCTGATCTCTTGCTTTTCCCAATCAAGAGGTTAAGTATCATATCAAAAACGATACTTGAAATAAGGTTTTGAAAAACTGCAGTTACTTTGTCACATTCTGCGAAGTTTTCCATATCATCCCTTCCAGCTGCAGCAATGCAATTGCATCACTAAATTATCTGAGTCAAAAACCTGTTCATTTAAAAACCCAGCTTTTTAAAAACATTTGGCTATAGTTTTGTCTTTTACCCTTTCCCAAACATCTGCAATTCACATAACTGCTTCTGGTACATTCACTTTTGCAGCAACTGCAAAAACAGACTGTACTGAATTTAGGCATAAGCTAAGGAGGTAGGAGGAAGAACACATGCGGAGGATTGGAGGATGATGTTTGGTACAAAAGAGCTGCGTAACAAAAACTGCTGACAAAGTTGAAAGGTGATGAGGCAACGAGTACGAGGCAAGTGAGATACAGTAAGGATATGGAGGCATCTTAAATTTTTTTACTTCCACTTTTGCACTGAATGACATCTGACTCCATTTCATAATTTATGCTCACATAATCCCTATCTGATGGTATATTTTTTATTTCAAATGCAGTCACAATTGAATGCTGATGCACCCACCAATAACTACCCCTTCATACAAGGGTTCTTCATATACAAGGTGCTACCCAAAAGTTCCGGGAATTTGAATAGCGCACATGAACCGCTTGTAGTACGGCCACTCGCAGCTAGGTAGTGCTGGCAGTATCCTTTGTGAATAAGTGTGCAACATGGCGGCTAGCTGAGTGCACGTGTTCGCATTTCTATGCGTTTTTGTAACGTCGTGTTTGAGTGGTTCTGCAAATTCGTTTTGAACTGAAATGGCTGATGTTAAGGAGCAAAGAATTTGCATCAAATTCTGCTTCAAACTCGGCATAACGGCAGCAGAAACACACAGAATGCTTAAACAAGAATTTGGTGATGATACTTTAAGCCAAAGCAAAACGTTCCTTTGGTACAAACGTTTCAAGGACGGACGGACGTCTGTCGACAACGATGAGCGTTCTGGTCGACCGTTGACAAGCACAACTCCAGAAAACGTCACAAAAGTGAGTGAGGCTATCCTGGCAGACTTAAGGCAAACAATCCATCATGTTTGTGACATCATCGGACTGTCGTACGGGACGTGTCAACTCATTTTGTAAGAGGATTTGAACATGAGATGCATTGCTGCAAAATTTGTTCCGAGACTGCTGAGCAACGACCAGAAAGACCATCGCATTGCTGTCTGCAGGGAGCTTCAAAATGAAGTTAGAGATAGAGATGATCCCAACCTCATCTCCAAGGTCATAACTGATGATGAATCTTGGGTTTATGGTTATGACCCTGAGACAAAGCAGCAGACATCACAGTGGAAGTCGCCAAATTCACTGCTGCCGAAAAAAACGCACCAAGTTCGCAGCAATGCTGCATGCTGATCATTTTTTTGATGTCGATGGGATCGTCCACAAAGAATTCCTCCTACCTGGTCAAATTGTCAATGGAAAGTCTTACTGCGATGTTTTGAAGCGGCTAAGGGAGAACGTCCAACGCATATGCCCAGTCAAGTGGTTCAACAATGACTGGGAGTTCCACCATGAGAATGTGGCCGCCCACACGTCACTCGTTATTAGGCAGTTCCTGGCTTCCAAAAACAAGACAGTCATCCCCCATCCCTCCTACTCTCCTGACCTCGCCCCCTGCGACTTTTTCATATCTCCCCAAAATGAAACTCTGTCTGAAAGGTCAACGTTTTGACACGATTGAGGAGATGTGGGCAGAATTGCAAGAGGTGCTTAACGCGCTCACACCTGCGGACTTCCAAGGATGCTTCGCATCATGGAAAAAATGCTGGGAACGCTGTATAAAAGCCCAAGGGGACGGTGGAAATTAGGACTTAGCATAAGTAATTTTTTTATGCACAAATTCCCAGAACTTTTGGGTAGCACCTCATAGGTTGCTATATTTCATCTACCAAGTGAAATGATTTTACTGGGAGGTTAATAAAGATACCAAATTTTTGTGGCCCAGCTCAGAATTAGTCAAGAGAAATATAATCCATATGTCTCACTATACATGCAAAAGAAACTTTAATTCACTACATAGTCTTCTTGCAATTCTCACCACATTAATATCCAATATCATAAGAATTCTTTTTATGCATTCTTTGTGCGTAGCACATGTAGTGAATGCATATTGGACAGGTCATGTTCGTTTGTCTATCCGTCCACGTGTTATATCTTTGAAACTATCCAGTTGATATTAATGAAATTTGGTATGTTTTTTGTACAAAATATATAGCAATTAGATATAAATGCATTACCAACCCGATTCAAGGGTGGCACTTTTCAGGGGTCAAAAGTTTTTCCATCTTAACTTGTAATACATTACTCCTATTAAAATGTTTTTAATAATTTTGTGAAATTGTAAAACTCTTCAAGCTGGAAATTTTCCATTGTTCCCTCCCTCCGCTCTTCTCCCTCCATCTGTTCTTCCCCTCCCTCTGTTCTTCCCCTCCCTCTGTTCTTCCCCTCCCTCTGTTCTTCCCCTCCCTCTGTTCTTCCCCTCCCTCTGTTCTTCCCCTCCCTCCGCTCTTCTCCCACATGCATTTGTTTCTGTCCACTCTTACCCATGTCTTATCAGATTCCCTTGGGTGTTGGCCTTGCATGGTTATGTCTTGATTTATCTACTGTTTTGCATGTTTTGTGCAAAAAATGTATTTCAAGATTCCTTTGCTTCATCCTTATTTTCGTAATTGATTGTATTTTTCATCATCCCTTGGTCACTAGTTTAAGTAACATTCTTAGTTTAATAATTGCGAGAGAGAATATATTTAAATTTATTGTTAGAAGGTTTTTTATTTACCCCAATGCCTCTGGTACGTGGTACATATAAGACTGACTTGCTGAAAAAGTGTCTTTGCTGCAAGGCATTGACAAGAAATCTGAATCAAAAGGAAAACTGCTATCAAAGTATGAGATTCAGAACTTGTCTAAAAGAATCGGGTGAAGATTGAAGAAAGTTTTTATAAATTTAAAGGGAGTGCTACATGTCAGCATTCACGACCTGCAAAAACGAAGACCTCGAAGAAAAATTGTTAGTTTTTTTCACAAGTACGACCGGCGAATATATCTATGACAAGCGTGATACTTATTGAAAAAGGAAGGGGTCTTGCGAATGCTTTGAACATTGAGGATTTTAAAGCATCCAATGGGTGATTGGATGGTTTTAAAAATACTACAATATTGTTTGCCTTGCATTTTGTGGTAATGCCCAAAAAATTAATTAAGAGGAAGTGATGACCTGGCTGCAAAGTACCGTATTTACCCGAATGGAAGACGAGGTTTTTTCACAAAATGCCATTAATAATATTACGTACCAATGGAGTATGAGGATTTAAGGTGAGAATACACTCCTATTTTAATTGCACCATGAAACACCCAGATGTCAAGTATATGTCAGTTAAAAAATTTATTATTGCATCAAGTAATACATTGTATTTAATTAATTACTACAATACTTTAAGAATTTAAGGTCAAATTTCTTAAAATTGCTCCCACAGACCAATGATTTCACTTCGGTGGTAGGGAAGTGTTTAGAGCTGGGTAGGCAATCACGTGACAAGTTGAAAAAAAAATGACTACAGCTGGGCGGTTCCGTGCATAATATGAAACAAAGTCATGTAGGCACCAATTAAGGTGTCTAGTAATACAATGTAAACAAGACTGATACAATTGAAACGTATCTACTACAATTTAATTAAACGTATCTACTACAATTTGAACATGATGCTTTGCGTTTGGCATGCCAACGGCAGACGTAAAGTGGACATGAGTTTCAGAGTGTAGAAAATTTATGAGAGCACTTGAGTAGTACACGCTTTGCTGAGTTTTAAAGTGAAATAGTGGCAAGTTATTATTTGTAACTTTTAAACAAGATACCCCAAACAAATGGCAGATCGTGTAGAGAAAAAAGGAACTGCAGTAAGAGGGAATGTATCAAAAGGAATAAGAATCACTTAAAAGAGAAATTTTAAGTTAATGATGGTGCGCTATGCTGAAGAAACAAATAATTTTGCGGCAGGGAGGAAATACAATGTGACTGAAGCAAATGTGCGAAGGTGGAAGCAAGCAAAAGAGAAACTTGAAGGTGCTAACTCAACACGGAGATCATTTACCAAAACGAGGCAGATTTCATGCATTAGAAGAGGAAATTGCAAACTGTGCATATTCAAAGAATGGATGGTAAACCAGTGATGCAGGATATCATTTAATTGATAGCCCAAGAATTAGCATGATCGCAAAACATTCCACACCAAGAATTTAAGGCTAGTGATGGATGGTGTGTGCGTATGATGCGTCGTAATGGTTTTAGCCTGCGACGAAGAACTTCACATTGCCAGTGTCTACCTTCCGACTTCACGGGCAGACTAATAACTTTCCAGGCATGTAACTCAGAACTCGGTTGCGGAAAAGTCACAATTACCTTCTGAGCCAAAGGGGTAATGCAGATGAGACACCCATTTACTTCGGCATGCCATCCAATTACACAGTCAATGAAAAAGGTGCAAAAAATGTCATCATAAAAACTTCTGGGAATGAAAAACTGTGCATTACTGTAATGCTGGCTGTATTAGTGGATGGAACAAAGTTGCCACCGTATGTTATTTTAAAATGCAAAACAGTGCCTAAGGAAGTACTATCTAATGGAATAATTGTTAAATGTCGAGGCCAAGGATGGATGTCAGCTGATTTATTGAAGGACTGGCTAAGCATAGTGTGACCTGTGGCACTTTTAAGGCAGAGAGCAATGCTCATCTTAGATGAGTTCAAAGGCCACCTTACAGAGGAAGTTCAAAATACACTTGATGGTATGAATACTGGCCTTGTAGTTATACCAGGAGGTATGACATCACAAATTCAAGTGCTAGATATTGTAGTGATGAAGCCCTTTAAGGATTACATTTTATTCAGAATGGCTTTTGGCAGGGGACCATGCATTTACTCCTACAGAGAAAATTAAGAAGCCCAGTATAGCACTTCTCTGTAATTGGATCATGGCAGCATGGAAAAAAATAGATCCCAATAGTATCTCAAGAGGGTTCAAGAAATGCTGCATATCAAATTCAATGGACAGTATGGAAGACGACTTGTTCGAATTTGAATAGGTTATGATGAATGAATAGGACAGCAAGAATAAGGGAAGGAAATAGAGGAGATGGAGATGTAAGTAGTAAATTTACTTTTTTTTATTCATCCTCTTAATGTTAACTTGTTATACATATATGTAAAGTTATTTTGTAAGCGAACCTAATTTTTTTAGGGGTCGTCTTCCTTTTGGGTAAATGCGGTAATAAACATGTTTTGGAGAAGTATGCACCCAAGGACATTTATAATATGGATGAAACAGGCAATTTTTTCAACGTGTTGCCCAGTCATACTTTGGCTGTCCGAGGCGAAAAATGTCACAGTGGAAAACGTAGTAAGGAGAGTCTCACCACTGAGTCAGATATAGAAAAACTTGTATTTATCGGAAAATATGCCAAGCCATGCTGTTTCAAAGGTTTTAATCATGATAATTTGCCAATAATTTACGAACATAACAAAAAGGTGTGGATGACGAGAGACCTATTCAAAAGTTTTTTTAATGAGACTGGTAAGGTGTATGGTGATCCAAAATCGTAAAATTTTATTGTCACTAAACAACTTTTCTGCTCACCATGTGGCTCAGTTAATGATAGTAAGGCTCAATGTTGATTTGCTGTATTTGCCACCGAACGCATCCAGTGTTATCCAGCCATTCAACCAGGGTATCATTTAAAAATGAAATAGCCATTACAGAAAAAACTATTGTCATCATGCTAGGTGCATATTACAAATGGGTGTTCATGGGATGATTTATGAAAATGGACGATTTTAGATGGGTGCCAGGCCTTGTCACCAGCGTGGCAATTAGTGACTCCTCAGACCATCGCAGAAGTGTTTGAAGGTACAGAAGTGGAAGTAGTAGTAATTGACAGCAATATATTGGGGCCTGTCAGTTTTGGAGACTTTGTTTTCTTCGATAATGGCTTGGCTATGTCAGATGTGTATGACCCCATGCTCGACAAATGAAAACCTGTTGACAATATCAGTGATAGATTGGATGTGCCATTGCCATCTAAGGAGGATGTTTTTAAAGCTTTGGATACCCTTAAAAGATACATGTGAGGGATGCCAGATGTGCCGATAGATATATGTGAAGAAGTTGACTCCATTGCGCTAGTGTGTGCTCTGACATAGAAATGGGAAAGTAAATGGCTTTTTAAAGTTGTTTAAATTAATCTTTTGTTACAACCTTTTGTGTATTTACTTTTAAATTGAAATAAGTGACTGACAAGCTTTTAACATTTTAGTGGATTTTAATTATATGCTCATATAAGTTTCAATATTCAAATGTGTAATCGTAAATTTGGATTTTATTCATTGACATATTTTGAGGTATGTATGTGTACTACATGCTTTTGTTTTCTATATTTTAATATGGTGTCATATCCTTTTGTGTATGTGGAATTTATATTTGCATTTTTTAAATTTGATAAATGACGCTTTTTGAAAATTTTGAATTCTGGAGATTCTGCGTAATTTGAAATGCTTTTTATTTGGTCCCCTGAATTTTGAATTAACCAGGTTTTACTGTATTATTGTTATTATATCTGCTGTTTAAATTAATTTATGATTGTTATAGTTGATGTGATTTAATCGTCTTGGAGATTGTCTTATTTTAAAATAATTTTAATGCTTATTTTATAAGGCAGTAATTTGTGTCATTGAAAGTAACTTGATTTATCACCTTTCTAATATACTGTTATGTGATAGTGGCTGACGATGATAATGATGAAGCTGAAATTTCCCAAAACAATCTCATGACTATATCAGAAGCCTTCAGAGAAGATGATGTGGTAGCTGAATTCCAGTGAGTATACCTTGTGGTATTTCTTACTTAATGTATAAAATGTCACATTTAGTTGATTTTTTCGACCTAATATTGTGTAATGGTAAGGCCTTTGTGTCATTGCAATTATTGATTAGCCTGGATTTGGTGAAGTTAAGATAAATGTAGGTTTTAGCAGATATATAATTTCATATGTATTTCTTATGAAGACTGAACATATTCCATTGAAGCTGACAGGTTTATTAGTATTCAGGAATTGAAGCAATTTTCTAACTGCAGAGAAAAATTTGGAAATGTGGCAGGAATCCATGCAAATTGAATCAATAGAAGGTAGAAAAATGGAAGTAAGAGTAGGTGGAGAAAAAATGGAAGAAAATTGTTGAATAAGCAAGGCTGGTTGTTACCTTGAGAGACATTTTCAAAATTCATGAATTTGGATGTTGGTTATGTACGCTGCTTAGAGTTTATAAGCATCCAAAAATATTTATCATTGGATTACCCCTCATTTGTAATACCCTCTGCTGAGACTTCAAAATCTATCCTTAGTAAAAATTTAGAATGCCTCCTCACAAAATTGATGGATGTTTTGGTTTTATGGATTGGATTGCTTTTGTACAAAGTTCAACATATGCATTAGTTTTTCAAAGCACTTCTTCCACCGACATCTATGATGTTCTTTCTTTCATTGTTTTCTTTGAAGGAACACGCTCAGCAATGTCTGCTCTGTAAACATGAATGAATATTCTGAGAGAATCTTCCAGTAAACTTTGCAAGGCAGGAAGGAAAGGGAACAATTTCTGGACACTCAGTCAGCCTTCCTCCATACCCTAACTATACAGTGGGTTAGATAGGGGAGATAGCGTGGCTTCCAGTGACATATGGTTAGATTAAAAAAATGTTCCTTGCTACCAAAAGTGACCTCCTCAGTGAAGAGGAAAAACTTTAAAAGTTACCATTCATACTGTAATGTTGTTGGGTGGTTGTGGTAGGCAGATTTTAACATTGATGACAGATGATGTAGATATCCATCTTTTGAATACCTCCTTATTCCTATTCATATTTAACCTCTCAAGCATAATTGAAGATGGTCATCTCTGTGCTGTACCATATCTTTAACAGTTTAAGATGCACCCTGATTTTTTAGAAGATTTTTCAGGAAAAAAGGTATTTTGGTTCACCAAAGCATTAACCTTTAAACGCCGAGCATACCCGTACGGGTACACAAAATGTGACTGCTCACTGCCGACCATACCTTTATGGGAACTCTTTGTTTGGAAGTTGCTTACAGATGTTGTTTTCATCATAGAGGCATGAAATTTTGAAGGGTTCATCCTTGAGCCATGCTCTCAAGAATGATTGAGGCAATCATGCCACCAATTCAGCACGGGGCGGGGAAGACCTGGAGAGTGTGGTAGCCCTACTCTTCTCATTTCATGTGGACAAGGGGGATAGGATGGCTACTAGCTACTAGGTCAGCCACCATAGTTGGAAGTGGATGGATAAGCTCTTCTTCCACCTCCTCAACTTGACGGTCCTCAATAGTTGTGTTCTCCTGATATCTTGAAGGCAGATGATGCATCGAGAGTTATGTCTCGCTCTCATGTGAAATCTGATCCAAGAACTCTTCCCACCGTTACTTCCCAAGGTGGAAGACCAAGCAGCACAAGTGGGCAGTGTTGTCATTTTAGCGCTTTTTTCGCTAGATTTAGCGCTTCGTTTTGTCTAGCACCTTTTTTTGACGTTTAGCACCATAGCGCTAATTTAGTGCTAAATTTGATGCTGTTTTGTCAATGTAATTTATTAATCGTGTTAACCTACCTTTAATAAGGAAAAGAAAAATTAATTCCAAATAAAACATTGCACTGATCAACAGTCCGAGAATGCTGAGGGTGGCCATCCAACCTAACCGAGGCGTATTTTCAAAAATGGAAATGGGTAGCCGGGAAAACCAAGACAACCGAAAAATTCCTTTGGTACAGCCATTGCATAGGTTTTCCATGCTGTTAGACACACAACATGTAAATTGTACTGAAGGTCACCAACTAAATAAGAAAAGTGGTGTAGCAATATCGCAAACATACACTGAAATTCTGTGGCCCCCAATGTGATTTAAAATTCTATGCGATGCAACCCTTTCATGGTTCCCTGCCCTAAAATGCTGTTTCAGTTGCTCGGTCGCAGAAGGAATTTTGCAACAAGCTCAAAGTCAAATGACTTGGGATAGACTTCGTATTTCATTTCAGCGCTCATTCAGAAGCTATCTTTGTAAAGGAGAACAGGGAACAATGTTGAAATGTGGAGGATAGGTGGCACTAAAATTGTTGATAAATCAGTGGAAAGGTGTACGACATGGTCCTAGGAAATCTGTGTTTTGCACGTTTTTGGAAGAGAAATGGAGGAACCTGCTCCTCAGAGAGTGCAAATATGAACATGGAAGGAAAACCAAACCAACCCCTAACCAACCTAACCTGGTGAGGAATCGAAATATTTTTTAAGTTTAAAATTTCTGTAATATGTATGTATGAGTGCGTAGTACAATATCTCGGTGAAAGCAAATGTGAACGTGGAAGGAAACGATACAAAAGGTAAACAAAGCGACGTTAGCACTGCGAACATTGCAGTAAAGAATATTACATGTCTATTCTTATACAGTAAAACCTCTACCTTACGAACCCCTTTATAGCGAAGACCTCCGAATAACGAACAATTGACGGGGTCCCGCCAAACTTGTATACAAAATCCCTAATTATAACCTCTTTACTACGAACTTCCGTACTACGAAAACTTCTGAACAACGAAAGAAAAAGACGTCACTTCCGTTTATATTTACCTCTTTAGAACGAAATTTTGCTCACTAAACATTTTTTTACGTACGGAAAACGATTGAAAACAGTCGCCAACGCGCCAATTAGCATTAAGCTTACAACAAGCCAATCATAGCATGTTTTCTATCATGATGACGTATTTCCTGTGTTTCCGGCATTCTCGCGCCAGTGACAATCTCGTCCGAGAGTTGTAGTGATGCCGCTATGCATGCTTTTAGGGAAGTGGAGTCTGCCGTTTCCCGAGAATTCACAAAGAATTTGAAACAAAAAAATAGATTCGTTTATTATAAAATGTTGATGTATTTTAAATAGATCTTTTAAAAAAGTGTTGTATTTGAAATCATTCCCGATTAAATTAATCCCCTAATCCATTTAAAGGGAATTTTAACGAAAGATCGTAGCAATGAGGTATGTATCGTGGTGAGGTGGTTCCTATACACTTTTTTGTGATAGTTAATTTATTCGTCAGAGACGGAGCTGGAGTGTTGTTAAGAAGGTTAGTGAAAAATATTGATTGGAGTCTTAATTTGGAGTGCCAATGACAGTTAGTGCTTTCTTATGAGGAAAATGCTGCTTTCATTCATTTCGTTTTGAAATATTTGCAACCCGTGCCGTGGTGGTTAAATACTAGTTTATTAATTGGTGCTAAGAAGTGGCGTTGCTGTCAATATTTTTTATAAACTTAGCGACTCAACAGATGCTTTAGGATAGGCTCAGCGAGTATCACGCATTGAAACCTCGAAAAAAGTCGCATAATAAAAAATTGCAGAGGATGTTTTCGTGCAGAACCTGCCAATCAATGCTAGAAAAAATAACATTGCATTTCCGAGTTATTTGGTGCTTGCCACTGTCAAACATTGCAAAATGAGATGAATGAAAGTGGCCCTTTTTCCCATAAGAAAGCATTGTATCGTCGGAGCTTCAAATCAATATGGCCGATTATTAAACATTGAGGGCGCGTTTTGAATATCGTCCACTTATGTGATACTTTTTCCTGAAAAGATGTAATGGGCATAATTTAGTAGAGTTACTCCGTTTCTGAGCATATGCATTCATTTGGATAGCCCTGTTGCTCCCGTATAATCTAACAGGCAATGTGCCCCTGAAGTTATTTAACGCCCAATAACCTCCGATCAACGAATTTCTGAATAACGAATAGACGAAAAATTGGGTCCCTTGATATTCGTTAATGAGAGGTTTTACTGTATTACAATCTTCGAAATCTTACTTTTACATTTGTCTTTCATTTTTCTGCCTTTCCTCCTGGTATTTCTCATCGCCTTGTTTACCTTCGCTCCAGTTATGCACCAAGTACCATAATTTTTATACCATAAATATTTCGGCGATACTAATTAAATCTGCGACGCTTAGAGGAAGGGTTGCCTTTCATCGAATTACCGATGTGGTTACTTTATTTACATGTTACAGAGTTACCATATTGCGCACCTGTTTAACTGCCTGTTTTCTGTCTTGCTGCATCACGTTACCGAACGTTAAGTTTACCAAGATTGCTTAATTATTTGCAAATCATCAGAAATCAACATAGGATCACCAAATTATATAGTAATTTATTCTTTCTATACATCAGTATTTTAACCGGTTAATGCTCGGTTTATTTTTCGAAAATTGGTCCAAAAATTATCAGGTTTTTTTATTTCGTTAAAACAATACCAATACATATACAATCTCAAAAAAACAAGCATTTTGGTGTTTTGCAAATTGTAAATAATTTTTCATGCAAATTAGTCGTAGTAAAATATTATGTATTAGAGTCGCCGTAAGTATTGTCCTGGGAATTTAGCGCTTCCATAATTTCGCTACCACTTATGTTACTATCAAAACTGAGATATATTTTTAAAGCGTGAACTTATGCCTAAACATATTCGCTTTTGAAATTCAGCCAGTTTTTATTTTTGATTTTATTTTTCCAGTAATATTAAAAAACCACCCGGAAAACGTCAGCATCGTTGCGACATTTCGACAATAAAACGATTGCACGAAATTCAGTTTTTATATCTGAGCTCTTAAACTTTCAGAATATATCAATTAGGGTTGGCCAAAGACGTTTCTAAATTTTTAGAGCTACTCTCAGCTTCAAATGGCTGAAATTAGTCCAAACACAGACTGCTAGATAAGTTTCGAAAAAACTACGATAGAAAATATCTAGGCACATGAAAATATGCTGAAAAAAATAAAAAAACAACGTACGTGTATCGGTATTATTCGATAATTACCACACGATTTTATATAACAAATTATAATTTTTATAACATGCGCAGTTGCCGGCATTCCTCTCGTACAACTCGGCGCTCTCCACGAACATGGGAGAAGAGGTAGTTGTGCATCTTCACTTACGCGATACAAGAGGAAAGCCGGCAACTGCGTATAATATAAAAATGATTATTTGTTATATAAAATCGTGTGGTAATTATCGAATAATGCCGATACACGTACGTTGTTTCATATTTTTTTCTGCATATTTTCATGTGCCTAGATATTTTCTATCGCAGTTTTCTCGAAACTTATCTAGCAGTCTGTGTTTGGACTAATTTCAGCCATTTGAAGCTGAGAGTAGCCCTAAAAATTTAGAAACGTCTTTGGCCAACCCTAATTGATATATTCTGAAAGTTTAAGAGCTCAGATATAAAAACTGAATTTCGTACAATCGTTTTATTGTCGAAATGTCGCGACGATGCTGACATTTTCCGGGTGGTTTTTGAATATTACTGGAAAAATAAAATAAAAAATAAAAACTGGCTGAATTTGAAAAGAAAATACGTTTAGGCATAAGTTCATGCTTTCAAAATATATCTCAGTTTTGATAGTAACATAAGTGGTTGCGAAATTATGGAAGTGGTAGATTTAGATGGCAAAGTACGACGACCCATACGGAAAGAAAATACGTCGTGTCTTTCCTTTGGTGTATTCTATTTCACGACCCAGGTTTCTCTGCACAATACGCTCTTCAAATGAGGGGCCTCTGGAGTGCAGTTGTTGATGTAAGTAGAAAAAGTGGGAGAATAGTTTGAAGTAGAGCCGAGAAAAGGAGAGAGGGGGAATGGAGTGGGAAACGCACACCAGGTAGTCCGGTGAAGAAACTTTGGAGAAAGGTTAGGGAGAGGAAAATATCGCAGGGTTGGTAGGAAGGGGAAACAGAAGAGAGGGGAAAACGAGAAAGGAGGGGGAATGGCTAGGGAAAGAGAGAGGCAAAGCAATAAAAGGGTAAAAACCAAATCGGTAGGGTTTTGAAGGGGAGGGTGGTTAGTGAGGCTATTTCGGTTAGAGAAAGGAAAAGGAAACAATGAGGAATGCTAGAAAACACATGTTCATTCGTAAGAAATTGCAATTTGATCAACAAAAGACAATCTATAATTTTCCAAGTCTCGCCGTTACCCTTTTTTTACAAATGGATAGCATGAAAGAAAAACATTTTTTGCAAGGAAACACGTTTTGTTTTTTCACTTACAAAGAGTGTTTTCTTACGCAGTAAATGTTAATGCCTAATCCATACGCATATCAATATTGTGGTAATATAATATAATATCAACTAGGTATAAATAACAGGAAAATGTGTTTAGAAGAAATAAAAGAAACTTTTAGTACAAAATACAAAAAAATAATATTTTGTTTGGCCCCTTTTTTCCACTTCCATCACTTTGCAGCCATGGACAGTCGAAAGAAAAAAGACATCTTTTTTATCTTTCCACCACATCGCCATGACTTTACCACGTCGATAAGCCACCAACTGCCCTCGATTAAATTTTTTTGGAATTTTCAAATTTTGGGGAACCTCTTTTCGGTTGGCTTTCAATGTGCCATATGTATCTGTTTTGTGAAGCACTAGAACATCTGCTAACTGGGGGAAGTGTAAAAATTGTCTGTGGTCAGACAGTACCCTTTATTTAGCAGAGGCTTCTTCAAGCTCATCACAATCTGCGATGAAATTGGGAGATTTGGCACATCACTTTCAATTACAGTCCCTTTTCCAGTATAAATGATGGTTGACCAAATATATCCGGACTTTGATTCACACAACATGAAAGTCTTTATTCCGAATCTTGCGCGTTTCATCGGAATATATTGGATCCAGCCTAACCGTCCTTTATAAAGCATTAGACTTTCGTCTACGGTCACATTTCTCTGAGGAGTGTACACTTCTTGAAATTTCTTGTTCAGGTGCTCATACACTGGTCAGATTTTATTCAATTTAGGATTTGGGTGAGTGTTAGGATCGTAACTCTCGTTGTCCGAAAAGTGAAGAAATTTCTTTACAGATATGTATCGTCGATGAGACATTGTTTGTGGGAAGAAAGGAGTAACAATCACAGGATGTTTGGTCCAATATAACTTTTCCTCTGGTTTTACCACAATGCTTTGAACCATTGCAATAGCAAAAACAACACGAAGCTCAGCTGATGTTGTGCGACGCCACTGACTTCCGCCTCCAGAGGAACTTGGTTGCGCCCTGTGCCACTGATCGGCATACAAATTACTTTGCTGCACAATCATATCCACCAAAGAATCGTCAAAGTAGTAGTTGAAAAATTGCAACACATCAGTATATGATTCTATTTCCGTATTCATGGATGACTCACCACTAAACGGAAATGCTGAAGGAGGGGGAGGAAGATCCGTGGTAGTGTTGATGCGGGTCCATTCAGGCACATCAGGTGATTCAGCAGCATCTTCATCACTAACAGAAATGAAACTCTGTTCAGATACTGAAATTTCACTTCCAGAAACACTAATGTCTTCGATATCAGTCCATTCACTGTCACTTTCGCTATCCATTTTGTAAAAAATAAAGGTACGGAAAAATCAGGAAATCGGCACAAAAGTTCCAAATAAAAAACAAATAATACCGAAAGGGTTTCACAGATAGCGAATGTTCGTACAAAAATAAAACAAAAGTTCTGCAGGTAACAAAAAACTTCAACGAAAAATTCAACAAAAACTTCGACACTTCTGTAAAAGATAACGAAAGTATTCTGAATGCTAGCGCGCAGAGGCAAAGAGACCGACTGATGCTAAATGCCGTTTTTATGAGAGAAAGTCTTTCTGACATCAGATATACCGTTATATTGCCTGTGTGAATGAGACCTTTTTGGGATAAAAATAGGAAAACCGACCGCCTGAAAGGGGTAAGAATCTTTGACCCGACCGTCATCGACTAACTCGGGAAAAAATATTTGGCTCGACCGCCATGACGAGAGCATCTCGGGATAAAGGAAAACAGACCGGAGCGCAGCGGACGAGACCATCTCGGGATAAAGGAAAACAGACCGTAGCGCAGCGGACGAGAGCATCTCGGGATAAAGGAAAACAGACCGGAGCGCAGCGGACGAGACCATCTCGGGATAAAGGAAATTGACCATGCAGCCGCGAACGAGACCATATCGTTCGTGCATCTTAAGCGGTTAATATTTGAAAGTTATCGATACAGTTAAAGTACAACAAGAGTGTAAATTCCATCAAATTTAAAAAACCACAGGGCAAATAAAGTCATGGGTATAAACCTATCAAAAATAATTCTCATGTATAAGTCGACCCATGAGTTTTGGGCTAAAAATTTGGTCTTGAAACCTTGACCTATACACGAGGATCTCCATATACATAATGATATTTATCCTAGATATTAATAAAATTCTTATAATATCTAACAGAATTCTAAGGTTCTGTGGCATTAATTCCTCTATTCAATGTGCATAATAGGAATTAAACATCGCAGAAAAAACTTTGCATGCCTGCCGAAATTGTAATCACTGTGAACAGACGTAATAAAGTGCAATAAGGTTTTACTGTACATATTAACAATTTTTTTCCCCTGCTATTCATTAATAATGTATGTTGTTGGTTATTCAACAAAAAACTGCCAATTATTCCATTTTGGGGATCATTGGGTTCGTGCCAGTACTGAATACAGTAATACTCATACCTTCAGTCTGCAGCGAACCAAAATTTTTGATGCAAGAACATCAACTGATATGCTAAAGGTCTTATGAAATTAGAATCATACACTATGTTAAATATAACAAAATTTTACATTATAATCGCACTAAAGGAAATACAAATTTAACTGTGATAGACAATTCGAGACGAAACTTGTCTCTTAGTCAAAGTCAGATTACACCAGATATAATTACAATAATCTCTTAAACTGCTGGTATAATAATGTCTGGTCCAACACAGAATGGTGTCTTCATCTGCTTGGTATATCATTGCCTACTTAAGGAAGTAAGTCAGCGATCTCTTCGAAGGCTCGTACCACAGATGAATTAGCCACAACTCGAAGGTCTACTCAGTTGTCTTGTACTCATCATAATGGAAGATCAGGTGATGCTGGAGGTGGAATTTTCAGCAAAGGGGTGAGGGTGATTTTGATTTTGTCACAGTTTATTGCTGCTTCTTTGTTGTCCTTACATAACCGAAGGAAAGAGAAAAGGTTAGGAAGGTGAGGGGTAGTTAGGGTATATGAAGCAGGCAGGTACTCGGCAGCGCATGTCGTCCTGGGGCATGGCGTCCTGGGGGGTGGCATCCTGGGGGATGGCGTCCTGGGGCGTGGTATACTGAGGGCGAGGTCATTATGTCTGGCGATGCACAAATATCAGCAATATACGATAATGGCATTATTCAAATGAGCATTTCGAACATGCATGTTTGTACATGCAATCCGTTAAGTGCTATTGGATAAGTGCAATAGGAAAAGGGGAGGAAGGGAAAAATCACCACATCCTCCCCGGGAAAATGATGAAACCAATAAAAGTTTTAATTGGTCGAGGGGAAGTTTCTAAGTCACTTTATTCCCTCCATTGATCCCAGACCATGAATGAAGCACAGATTACACTTAGTAGTTGTCTCAGTCAAACATAGTGTAGTGTATTATGCAACGTTAATTTGGCAGGACACTTGAAATTGAAATATTACATGGAAGTTACGTGCTCTGAGGATCAGTTGAAGTTCTCAGAAGTAGTCCACCAGATATTTTATATAGAGCAGAGTGCCCACATGGGCTGGCGGGAATGTTATCTTGGGTGCATCTGCAATCCTCGGAAAAGTGCAGTGCTCATGTTTGTTTTGACCAAGGGCAAATGACGCTGGAATCGAAATGAAAAATGACTCATTTTTTTAAATGGCACAACTTACAGAAGGGTCAATACTTGGTAGAGATTTTGGTCAGGCATCAGAAGTGCATCTGCACAATTTTATTTGGATGTGTGACTTTGGTAATAATTCTTGTATTTTCAAATTAAGTTTTATGTTGCCACGTGAGTGGATTCCCTTCACTATCAATAGCACATGTCGCAACTTGCAAGATCGTGTGGTGTTCTCCTCCTGTATATTTTACGCCGATTTCTCATCCACGTGGCCATCTAATGCTGTTTTCATTGGATCCATTACCTGCATTTTTTCTGGTCCAAACTGAGACTCAGTTTGTTGACTCTTAAATGCCAATGTTGAGGGGTTGCTCCAATCGGTTATGCCAAACTGCCCTGAACTCCTGCATGCATCCCTCTTCATACCATTGATTCTTATAGGGAAAACTGCTTCAATTTACGTTGATTCAATTTCTATCGCATTTTTCAGGAACCCATCCTCTGTATAAATACCAGTATTTTGGTAATATCTTCAAAACTGATATTTTTAGCTTATAAACTTTGAATGGGTGAAATTACCAATACATTAAAGTATTCTCCTGACATTTCCAATAATTTTGCTGCCTCTTCAGAAGTAAAAAGTCCTGTTTTGCTGAGCAATTAGTTAAATTTATACTAAAAATTGAGTGAAATTTCAGTTTTTTGGTAAATATTCTCATCCTTATTTTAATTTTAGCTTAATCTGATATTGATAATTTTTCATAAGAGCTAAACTACAAATATGTTGTTAAATGTAAACATTCTTCGAGAAAACACTGCTCTAAATCAATAGTATAAAAATTATAGAGATTTTGAGCATTTTTATGCATTCTTTGCATTAAGTGAACACACCGGAGGTCATTTCCATCCATCCATTCGTCCGCATGTTAAAACTCGGGAACTGCTGGACGTATTTTGATGAAATTTGGTATTGGGGAGTTATAGTAAAATTGGTCAACCAATTCCAATTTTGGTTTAAATCGGATAACAATTACAACCACTTTACATGAAGACCTACATGTAGTTCACAATGTTCTTTCAACTCGGGAACCGCTGGTCGTATTTTGATAGTATTAAAGACTTAGTAAAATTGGTCAACCGATTCCAATTTGGTTAAAATCGGACAATAATTAGGACCACATTACATGATGACCTACATGTAGTTTACAATGTTCTTCTGTTTCAACTCTTGAACTGCTGGACTTATTTTGATGAAATTTGATATTTTGGAATGTTACTAAAATTTTCCTACCTATTTCAGTTTTGGTTAAAATCAGATGATGAAAACGACCACTTTACATGAAAACCTACATGTAGTTTACAATATACCTGTTTCAACTCGGGAACTGCTTGACGTATTTTGATGAAATTTGGTATTAGGGAGTTTTACTAAAATTGATCGACCGACTCAAATTTTGGTTAAAATCAGACGATAATTATGATCAATTTATATGAAGACCTACATGTAGTTTACAATGTACCTGTTTCAACCCGGGAACCTCAGAATGTATTTTGATGAGATTTGGTATTGGGCTGTTTTACTAAAATTTGTTGAGCTCAAAGAATACATTTGGAAACTCTTTGTACTCCGACATGGAGTACACCTTTCCATAATAGCTTCTACAGATAAATTAGTTAATTTAAACAGAAATCTGCATTTTTTGCTGGATCTTCTTAAGATTGTGATCTATCTATTTTTTTGATTCCTCCTGTAAGTATGAAATAATTTAAATGTCTTTGATCTAAAGTTTTCTCAACCAGGTTGTTTATTTTTAGCAGCTGATGGAAAATTTTGATGATCATCAAAATGTAACTTTGATTTGTTCTTCTTTTTTGTCATTCCCTTAAACATTTGAAATTTTGACAGATTTTATTTCATAAAAATTAAATCAGTTTGATTCAAGATGTACAATGAATGCAAATTGACATCTATTTCAATCACTTGCAATTTCAAACTTATTGCATTGAATATGACTAGGCCTTGCCTAGCAAAGCATGGGGTGAACAGCCTTAGCTCACAGATACTGGATTATGTTTAACATAATGTTAATATGATCTGTTAACAATAAATATATGAAATAAGAAAAAAACTTATTTGAACTATGATGAGAACCACTGTATCTATTGCTTCCATAGACTGCAGTCCATTGCATTTCAGACAAGTATTTCATGAAAATTTGGGGGTCTCTGAATGTTATTATATGTTTGTAATATGAAGTTGTATAACTGTTTATTTCTCAATATCTTCTATTGCATTGAAAATTGCTTATGTTAGGAGTTGGCAATGTATTTCTTTTGGTGGCCACCCAATATTTTGTAATCTGTGACCCTCCATGCATGCCACCCTTAAATTCATTTTGTCCATAACACTTAAAAAGAGTGATTTTTATGTTGCAAGACATCCTGAATGTAATGGTGTTATAAAAGAAAATGCAATTGAAATAAAAGTAAAATTCTTTTAAATATTCATATTTGTTGAAACTATTCTCTAAAATATTGTGCCGTATAAAATGTGTGTGTGCCGCCTTTTGGCACATGTGCAATAAGTTGCTGACCCCTGGTCTAGATTAATGATTGTGTTCATAGTACAAGTTTACTTAAAGCATTTTTTAATCTTTTACATCGCTATAATATTCTGTAAAATGTTGAAACTCCTGATTTTTATTGCTATGATAGATTTCATTACTCCCTATGATTTATATTACAAGTAGGAATAATTAGCATGTAATTATTCAGTGTAAAAAGATGCAACCTGATTAATAATTTTCTTTTCTTCAATTTAAAATTTAGCCAAGAAAAGGAGGCAAATGCTAAAAATGATAACCCAAAGGATGTTGATTTAACTTTGCCAGGCTGGGGGGATTGGGCAGGGAAAGGTCTGCCAACAGCTTTTAAAAGGAAGAAGCGATTTACTCTTGAGACTCCAAAGTATCTTCCACGGAAGGATTATAAGAAAGAATCTGTAATTATAAATGAGAATGCAGATGCAAAAGTAAGAGTGCATCAGGTAAGATTTAAGACCATAGTTAACCATATACAGTGTAACCTTGATTGAATGAGTATGGCCTATAATGAGAGTTTTATTATTCCGAATGAAAACTCCACCACAATCAATTTCTTAACATTACATACAAGGAAAAATAATGCATAAAAGAAGGGCTGTTTTTGCAGCAGCTTCATTATAAGGAGCGTATCTTGACTCAACTTTTTTCCTGAAGTTTTATGCAGATGTTCATTGTTTTTCTTGATTGCACGGTACATTTTTAATAGTTATTTATGCTATAAAAATACAGTACCCAATGTTTCTCCTGTTTATTAGTAATGATCTAACTTTCAAAATATTATGATGAAAAATTATTGAAGCAAATGAGAATGTGGTTTTGTGTGTTTACATATTTGTGGGGAAAAAGTACTGATGCCCGTTTTGCAATTCTGATGTTTGAGACTAGAATATTACCTGAGTAACCAGTGGAATGTTGTGTGCATGAGAAAGCTATAACTACAAGTGGCACAGCTTCCATCTAGGTATGTTATAATGAGGCTTATTTTTTTACAAATGTTGCAACTTAAATGTGATCATTTTATTTGGTTACAAAATTAAAATGAAAAATTATGCTTGTTTCAAAACTTTTACACCTATTTGCACCTATGTACTTCAATTTTTTTAAAAACTTGGTGCAGCATAATGATATATGTACATAGAGGTTAGCAGACTCACTTCAACATCATTTTAACCATTTTCGAATATTGAGTACCATATTGTCTCGAATATAAGGCAACCTCGAATATAACGCAACCCTAATATTTTTGGAATGTTTTACAAGGAAAAACTAAGCCTGGAATATAACACGACCCCAAACAACCTTCAGCCATTCTAACACAAGTTCCTCGTTCATTCACCCCTTCTGCACGCATAAGATTACACCTGACAGTAACTTTTCCTTTGGCATCTTTTTCATGATTTAAAATTATGTAGCTAGTCATTTTTCACCTATCGGTTGTGACTGCAAGCATAATAGTTATCCTTGATTTCTCATTTGCGGTGGATTTAAAAACACTGATTTAAATGAATTCATTCCAATATTTCTGCAAAAAAAGATTCTATCAACTTTGTTGAGGAAAAGGGTGTCCCCGAATATGGTAGCCCTATCCACAGCAAGATTTAGAATTCAAAATTCTCAGCTTGATCATGTCATTTCTGTTTTCCTATTTATAGCCTTTAATAATTTTAATTTTTATATCAAAGCTTTACAATGAAGAAGAACTAAAATAGCATGTTAGGTTTTAGTACTGTTTTCATGAGATAATATTTTGATCAGGTGTGACCAGTCATGTTGGTTGGGGAACGTTTAATAATGAATATGTGACATTTGTCATTTATTAATAGCAAAAAACACATTTTATGAATTGTGAGTGTAATAATTTTGGGTCAGGAATGCATCTCATAAGTTGATAGGGAAAGAGAGTTATTGAGAAATGAAGAATATTGCATGAAGCAGGAGTATTTGGGGAACCAGGTTTAACCAAGAATCAATATGAAAAGTTGAGAAATAATGTTGTTATGCATGAGCGCATAAAGCTTTAACAGAAATTTGAGGAGAACTAATACTGTACTTGAATGGGAATCAAAAGTGGGTTTCCAGGCAAATTGGAGACCCAGTTTCTATTCACAGTCAAATACAAGATTTTTTCTCCTCAAATTTCAGTTTAACTAACAATAATCTCAAACCTGACTAGGGACAGTCTATCATTGATGATTTATTTGAGCTTGATTGTGTTTCTGAAAAGTTTCTGCCAACAATCAAGAGATCAGTGAAAGAAAAGGGTAGCCAAGCATCACACTAAAAGTTTAAATTTTTAATAATTATGTCTATTACTATATGTGCATTTTTTCAGTACAGTAATGCTGCTACATATGAGATTGATGGGGCCTTTACTTTGTTGAACTCCATAATAAATGAGAGAAGAGAATGACTATGTAAAAATAAAGTGGAATTTTTACATAGTTATTCTCTCCTCATATACTATATATGCTTTTCATGTATAAATAGTATATAAAAAATAATAGTTAATATAATTATACAACCTGCAACGTATTTAAATACAGGCGACTCCCGAGATTCGACCGCTCGAGATTCGACCAACTCGAGAATTCGACCGGTCGAACTAGCCGACGTCACATCCGGACCACGTGGAGTTTTTCAAACTTTCTCAGACCTCGTTCAAGCTGTTGTAGTAGTTTGAATTTGTGCTGATTTTGCACATTTTTTAGTTTTAATCATTTATAATAGGTTTAGTTTCTCCCCAGATATCGTTATTCCTGTTATAGTAGTTTGAATTTTTATTAATTTCGCTCGTTTTTTAGTTTTAATCATTTATATAAGGTGTAGTTTCTTTCCAGACATCGTTATTCCTGTTATTGCAGTTTGAATTTGTACTGATTTCGCTCGTTTTTTAGTTGTAATCATTTATATTAGTTATTTTTTATTTTTAAATTTATCCCTTGACATGGCATCTAAAAGGAAATTTAATAGTGATAATGCGAGTGTATCCAATAAAAGAGTGCATAAGACTCAGTTACGAATTAAAATTAAAAATTTTAAAGCATGTTGATCAATAGGAAAGCCATGCTGAAATCGCACGGCCAGCAGAAGCTGCTTCAACTTCGGAGGCAAGGACTAACCCACCCAATTCCCCAGTTAATAGCAAATCCAGTAGCCCCTCTTCTTCCAACTAAAATTTCTGAACTTTGTAATTAATAAACTAAGTCCAGTAGACGCAGTTGTAAAAGATTTAAGGAAATAAAATATTGTCAATTTCATTGTTTTTTAAATCCTAAGCCGTTTATTAAAAATTTTGAAACTTGAATAGTCAAAATATTACTTGTGATTTTCCTGTTAAATGTGTTGGTAAAGTACAAATACAAGTAATTCCTTCATTTAAATGACATGGGAAACGATGAGGCAGATTGGATTCAATTTGTAATTTTTTACGCAAGATAGTCATACGAAAAAAAGATTTTTTCTTGACAGTGCGCATATAAATTATGTATTAAATTTTTTTTATCAATTCATAACAATATTGTTTTATTAACATTTGAGAAATGTTATTTTATGTTTATATTACGCGAGAGTGAACTTGGTAATTTTTTCCCGAGTGTTAGTGTACCGAAAATCGGCGTTTGACATTCGACTGTTCGAGATTCAACCGCATTTTCAGGAACGCATCCCAGTCGAATCTCGGGAGTCGCCTGTACAGTAAAACCCCATATTTACATTACTGGAATGTACGTTTTCCTGCTATTTACAACATTTTATATGGGTCCCATCAATTTTCCTATGATTCCAATGTAAGTAAAACCCTCTATTTACGTCATTTCATTTGAAGTTTTCCTGCTATTCACATTATTTTACGTTAGAATTTCCAATTTTTAAAACAATATAGCATGCGATTCCCAACAGTTTGTAATGTTTTTCAAGTTAGCTTGGCAAAAACATCTGAACTCTTTTGGGCAAAGTTTTCGAAAATGGCAGCAGAGTAGGATCAGCGCCCCTAGAGGCAGAAATATGAACTCTTTCTTTTCAAAACAGCACTCACGGCACTTGCTTGAACCTTTAACAGATGTTACTCAGGAACAGCATACTTAGAGACGGAAATACATATGAACTTTTTAGGGTGAAAACTTCAAAATCTCGTACGTAAATCACACTAGCAGAGCATAAACTGCATCTAGATATGGAAATACTATTTACTCCTTGAACCAAGTATGAAAGCTATTGAAAAGATGTTTAAGTTTAAGATGTTTTAACCCTTTCCACTCAAATTCTGCCTATTGGCTCCCACAGTTTGTAATTAAATTTAAGTTAATTTGTAATTTGTTGTAATTTAAATTACTGTATTGTCCTGAATATAACGTGATGCTTTTTTCCAAAAAATGAAATTTTAAAAGTAGCCCCTTGTTATATTTGAGTAATTGTAATTTTAAAAGATCGTAAAATCGTATTTCGAAAAATCATCGTACATTCCGCACGTCTGTTAAGTGATACAAGATACTTGTTACATTGTAGACACATTAAGCGTACATGTTACAATGTACTTGAAAAGCATCTGAGGCGAGAATAGATCGAGTTCAGTCGGCAGCTGTTCTCCTCATTAGTCATTAAATTGAAGTTATCGGTGCATTGGCATATTCTTTGTACCTACCTTAGCGAGTTTTTACTCATCTGTTATTTTAACAATGGGTGACAAAAAGGATGTTGATCATGTTGAGATAAAAGGTTCTTCCAAATCCCAGGTTAACAGAGGAATCTGACAGTTATGACATGAATTTTAAAATAGTCATAGCTGAAGAGGTGGAAAAAACAAACAATATTCAAGCTTCAAAAAAGTCTGATATTACTGAAGTAAATATACCTACGTCTATGTACAATTTTCCAGACAAATGTAATGCGGGGAATGTAATGGAGACCCAAGCATACTATACATACTAGCATTTTAATTTGGCTTATATTTTAATATTATTATTATTAAAAAGGTGTGCTCGTTAAGTAAATGAATAAATAGATATACTCATTATAAACTTAGCTCGTTTAACACTGATTTTATTATTAGTCTTACTGTAACAAATGAGCGAGTGTAAAAGTAAAATCAGTTTACCTATTTTTCTTTTTCCCTCTATTTACACTTTCCCGCATTTTACACTTTTTTCCAGGTCCCTAAAAAAGTGTAAATAAGGTGTTTTACTGTATATTAATATTTCATGTATTTGGTGTTATATGGCAAATGGCGATCCATTCATAACGTGTAGTGAATCTTAAAATCCTAAAGGCAATGCTACTTTAAAGAGTATGCATGATAAAATATTTCCTAGGACAAATTTGATGTAGGCTTTATGTGATATCATAAATATTAAGAATGTTTAAATTGCTAGTTTTATTTCTTAACATGTACCTCTGTTGTTCTAGGTGAATGAATTGCCTTTCCCCTATGCTGGTGTGGAAAGTTTTGAAGCTAGTATACGTGCTCCTTTAGGATCAACTTGGATACCTGAAACAGCTCATAAAAAGTTGATTGCTCGAAGAGTGACTACATTAATGGGTTTTGTGATTGAGCCAATGACTGAAGATGTTCTCGTTGATGGACCAGAAGAAAGGAAGGACTTTGACTAAGAAGCTGATTAAATTATAAAAAGTGGGATATGCAGTTGACATATTTTGAACATTTTGAGAAAAAAAATGGTAATACTGTATCTGCTCGGATAGAAGCTGACCCCCCAAAAATTGCCACCTAGTGAAACCGAAGAATTTCTTTTAATGGCCAATGAAAAATAATACAATTTTTTTAAAATTTTTAACCAGAAAAAAGATTTTATGACCTAATTTCTCAATGCATGTATTTGGTGTACATTTCGAACACGTATTCAGTTTAGGTATACTAGTTTGCTCATTAATTTAAATAGTTTATTTCAAGGTGAATTTTTCTCGGGTTTCCAACCGGGTTGTCATCCCCCGGCAGGTATATAAACCTCCACAGAAATCTCCTTGGCACTCAGGATCCCTGAAGATGGCGACAGAGCTAGTCGCCGAAACGTCGGAAGAAATCTCCGAGACAACCCGGTTGGAAACCCGAGAAAAATTCACCATGATGATTCGCCGGGAAAGCTTCAAATCTTTCTTCAGTTTATTTCAAATTTTTGTTTGAAAAAAAAATTTAATGTATTTTTAAAATTAAGCATTTATTAATTGAATTCCGGATCGTATGTTTGCAGTGAAAAATTTCAGTAGATACAATTATTTTATCATGCATTTCATTTGTTTAAAAATCATCGATTAAACATGTAATCATACTTCCTACAGTTCTGTAACAACTCGTCGTGGTCAGTTAGTCGCACACAAATTCATCGCGGTCAGTTCGTTGCACAGCAATTCATCGTGCATCAGTTCATTGCATAAAAAATTCGTCGTGCATCAATACATTGCATGACACTCATCATGCGTCAATTCATCTCTCGATTAATTTTTCTCGGACTCGTGGCATTTTTTCTTTTTGACTGGAGGGTGAATTTCCGCAAAACAGCTCTGTTGGAGTTTACGGGGCCTTTGTTTGGCCAGAAAAGGGTACTTTTGAAGTTACTTAAAGGCTGTTCTATATTTATAAAAAATTAGCAATGGAAACTTTCAATTTTAATCACTATAAATTTTATTAAAAATATGTGTGTATGTATTAAATTTCATATCTTTCTCTTTGTAAGTTTGCAGGATGCATTGTATACTCTAATGCAGTGGTTTCCAAACTGGGATGTGCCCCCCTTGGGGGGCATGATGGGTAGATCGGGGGGGCACAAAAGATTTCTCATATATTTACTCTCCATTTAAACATCCTATTTTTGAGACAATATGCAGCAGCCAAATCCTAGGCCTCAATTGGGTAGGAAGTATTGTTTGCATCCATGTTTTTCCTTAATGTAGTTTTATTAACCTTTAAAGGCCTGATTTAAATGTTAGATGTCCCTATGGTGAATCTCGCTGCCGGACTTAGAGTACTATTCTGAATATAGTCCCCCTTCTATTTCTGAAGCCTCGGTTATGGAGAAAAAGTTTGAACCCCATTAAGGACCTCACTGTTTAGCCTACTTTCCAGAATGGAAATAGGCTTATAGTTTTGTCTTTGTGTCTGTCTGTCTGTCCTCCCCTATTAACTTTTGAACCAATAGACTGATTTTCATGAAACTTGGTGGAAATCTCTTGCTACATCAGCCGAGCTCCCGAGGATAGTTTTTGTTGCAAAGATTGAAGTCCCAGGTTTGATTCCAGGAACTATCCTTCCCGTTTGATTTACATGGGATATCTGAAATCCATCATGCAGGGTAATTTTCTCTTGCACAGTTAAATATCTTAGAAATGGAATATTGGAGCAAGTTTTGTACTATTTTCTGAGGAAAGGAATGGAGATTCTAATTTCTATCGTAGAATTTTGCTTATCGTTTGAATTTCTTAAAATTTCACTTAAATACTGGCCATTTTGCTATTTATATCACTCATTATGAGTATTGCCATAGCAACAACTATTGTTGGACTCAAGATTTGGTATATTCTAATATGTACATGCATTGTTATTTTTGCCGCACAAATACGCATGATCAATTTAATATTTCGTTTGAATGTATTTGTAGTATTTTATGATGCTAATTTATGAAATTGGTGAACACAAAGAGCTACATATCCACGATGACTTTAAAGCTATTAAAGCCAATATAAGTATTAAATAAATGATTAAATGGAAAGTAGGCATAAGTTCTGTTTGGATCATCTTGTAATATTCTGAAGAATGAGCTTTAATATGTACGAGCAATTTAGTTACAGCTATCAATTTGCATTGAAACAGTGACAAAACATTTTGTGTCATAGTTGCAGACCCAATTTAAATATGTATCAAGTGTTACTGGACTAAATTCGAAAATTTTGTTTTATGAATGTTATTTAAATTCCATTTGTATCATTCAGATGCCATTGACAATGGCTACTTGTATCATGCCTGTATAAAAAAGTAATTGTCACCGGATTTCCAGTTAACATATTCTTTTCATAATTTATTTTACCTGTATTTTCATTACTTCCGATATTTATGCCTCGGAATATCACATCAAGGAATACATTCTGTAGATAGTTGAAACACCTTGAATACCTCGGGATAATTTCTTTCATTGTAGTGACATTTTCTCTAAAATAACGATAGGTGGCACCACTACATACCAATATTTGTCACTTACGGAAGGGCTGAAGTTGGCCAATCAACGCTTTCTAAGCGAAAGCTTCTGCAATTCCAGCTATTATGAAAATACAAACATTAAGGCAAGGATTCCAAAGAGTAAACAAAAAGAATTGAGTTACTGAGGCATTTGTATTAAGAAATTCTCCATAAAACAATCAAGTGAGGGCAGTAATTGTTACCTATACTTACTGCCGGCGGTGATATTTTTCTTTGCTAATTTTTTGTGCGTGAATATACTTTTCTTACTAATATTCTGGCCAAAAAGTGGGGTACTATATTTGGACTAATACGGTATTTTTGGCCATTAAATTTTTTCTTGCTTTCGATCATATAAAACCTTGTACTTCATGAACTATGAGAGATAAATTAGTCAAACAAAATGTAATATTTAGCAAAATTGTTTGGGTAATAACAGGTATATGTCCTTTATACCAAAAGAAAAGAAAACAAACCAAATTCTGATTAAATCTTTAATATAAAAAAATTGTAATAAAACTACTTTTTAATATATTTCCAACTTTTAAAGTATTGTTTTGGTGTGGTACTCCTCAAAGTATGAAAATTTACAGAACCCTAAATCGCATATTTTGCACTTCTAGTATATTTTCCCCTCTCGGAGCATACATGGCAGCGAAGGCGATTTCCCTTTACAGGTCAGTGTTTTTTTTCTTTGGCCTCCAAGCAATGCAATTGTCTCTCGCTTGTGCTGCTCGGTCTTCTGCTTTGGGAAGTAACAGCGGGAAGAGCCCTTTTTGGATCAGATTTCGCACAAGAGCGAGACGAAACTCGATGCATCATCTGCCTACCAGATGATGTCAGGAGAACATAACTATTGAGGACCGTGACATTGAGGAGGTAGAAGAAGAGCTTCTTCATTCACTTCCAGGTATGGTGGTTGACCTCGTAGCTAGTTGCCATCCTATCTCCCTTGTCCACATGAAATGAGAAGGGCAGGGGTACTGCACTCTTCCTTATCTTTGTTTATAGCTGGTTGGACGCATTCCCCGCCCCCAGTGATGAATCGGCGGCATGGTTGCCTCAATGATTCTTGAGAGCATGGCTCAAGGACGAACCCTTCAATATTTCACGCCTCTATGATGAAAACGACATCTGTAAGCGACTTCCAAACAATGTGTTCCCATATGGGTACGGCCAGCAGCGAGCGGTCTCATTTTGCATTCCCATACGGGTATGCTGTACGCTTAATGTTTAATGGTAATTGTTTGTCCTCTAGGTATTGTTTATGAACTGTAATTGAAAATGGTATAGAGAGGGGAGCGAAGATAGTTTTCTTAGGAGATATGTAATGTTTATAAACCACTGCTCTAATGGGTTCTGGTTTGCAGACTGTTTCAAGGCCTTTTCAAGTTTGTTCGAGATTTGAATGATGATATGAATTAAGAACTTGAGTTGTATATTAACACTTAGCGTTCTAAAGTCATTTGGGTTTGTCTTTGATGAACATCACCTTTTGTGCGGGCAACGTACATGAACCTCTCTCATATTTCTGCATAATGTTTTGGGGGCAGCCACTGTCGAATGTATTCCTTGTTTTATTACCATTCTACAATGACTATGTAGTTTACAAAAACAACACAACATGGCACATAAACTGCCTTTCTCTTATTCTTGAGAAGTTTCATACTGATGTTTTACTACTAATAAAGGATTAAAAAGTATAGATGAAGAATTTCTTGATTTATCACAGGTTTAGTCTGAAAAAGTAATAAGCTTTTAAATTTACAGAATTTAAAAAAATGTAATATGCATTTTTATTAGAATTATTTCTTTTACATGTATCACTTTCTTTTCAATTTCTGTTATGCATTTCGAATGTAATTAATAAAATAAATGTTACCACTTTATAATGCGTGTTTTTTTTTGCTGCTTGAAAATGTTTGTTACAGAACCTAAGAAAACATCCATGCATCACATACTCGATATTCCATTTTAGTAGTTAATCCATTTAAATTAAATCATTTCCTTGGAATGAACAAAAGAAGATCAAAAATCGTATGCAAAAATGTGCCGGAGTTAAACTGCGTAATTGCCAAAAAAAAGTGTTATCACTTTTTAATGCTGGGTTTTAATTTGCTATTACACATTAAGAAAGTAATTAAAATAGGGATGTGCGAATATCAAATTTTCAACGAGTCGAGTTGAACATTGTTGAAAAAAGTTTTGGGTCAAGTCCGAGTCTTATGTTTAAAGAAATATTTAATGATTTTGTTAGGTAGAATAAAAGTGATTGAAATGCCTTTTTTAACTCAATTTTAATTATTCTTAATTTTTATTGATTCATAACAAAAAATACAAAACCTAGAATTGAAAAATTAAGCCAGATGGGTCAAAGAGTTTAAAAAAATCTATTTCTACGATATGAGGAAGATCGCAGGTTTAGATTTTACTAATTATACTTTAAAAGCATTTTTTTATTTCAACATTTTTATATTTTGTTACTAATGAAATAAATAAAAGAAATGATAAATTTGACAGGTTAATATATATTTCATCAAAGAGATGTTTAACTAGAGGTTGAAGCGGGAAAAGAAGAAAAAAATTATACTCGATATTTTTTTACTATAAAAATATTTTTATAACATATTGATAAAACTGTTGTATGATTTTATTTGGGAATGCATTAATATATACAAGATGGACTCCATAAATGGAATACACAGAAATTTAAAAGCTATTCTTTATAGGAAATAAATACAAAACAGGATCGAAAGATTCTTGAATTTTTATACCCGACATTAAACTAATAATTATGTAGTCTTGCAGACTGTTTTACGGCAAATATTGTTCTCTATCTGAATATTTTTAAAAATATATAACTTAAAGATCATATAAGAGCTAGGATGAGAAAAATATGGTATTTAATTGTTGGTTGCCAAGAGAACTGTCTTAGTGATCAATGTGAACAAAACATGCGATATATGAGAGAAAGGAGACTACAGCAAAAAATTGAGAATCTATAACAAACACCTAAACCGTACGAATCTACGGTTTCCACTTCCGGTTGACAGTTTCAACCAAAACCTTTTCAGACTTTGAGTTACTAAAAAAATCTTAAATATAATAATAATAATAATAAGTTTATTTGTTCAAAAAGACATTACAAAATAATGTATAGAACACGTCAAAAACATTAAAAAGGGGACAAAAACAAACTATCTCAAGCACCAGACGTAAAATCGCTAATATTGTAAAGGCAATTAGTCACAAGGAGCTCATGAACATGCTTCTTGAATGACTGGAACGAGCTTACTTCTTTGATTGCAGCAGGCAGAGCATTATAAAATTTAATGCATCTTGCTTTTGGTCCTTGAGAGCAAACTTTTAAGTTTTGTTGTATAACATGGAGATCATCGTTTCTTCTTGTGTTGTAATTATGGAAATTACTGTTTTTCTCATAGTCAGACATGTTTTGCCTCACAAACAATACAGCATTATATATATACATAGAGAGAACAGTCAAGAGTCCTAGTCTTCTGAATAGGGGCCTGCAGTGTGCTCTGAATTGTGCATTGCACATTGACCTGACAATCTTTTTCTGGATCTTAAAAACCTCAATTAATTGGGAGGAGGAGCCCCAGAGGACAATGCCATAGGCAACACGTGAATAGAAATAAGCAAAATATACTTTTTTTAATACCTTGATACTGAGTGCTTCAAGACAGATAGTATATAATATACAGAGTTTAGCTTTTTACATAACTTGTCAGTATGATGAGACCATTTCAGTAGAGGGTCAATATAGACACCCAGAAATTTGAACTCCTCAGTAGAACTCATCATATCTTGGTCAAGGCAGGAGTATAAATTTTGGCACCGTTTAGGCGAGGAGGAGAAAAACATAGCCAGTGTTTTACTTTCATTTAAGGAGAGTCTATTGCCCTTACACCACTCAGACATTGCCTGCAAAACCACCCTGCTACTGTCTACTAGTGTTTTGTCAATAGGATTGGAAACTAAAACATTCACGTCATCGGCATACATAATAACATTATTACACACTTTATTCATAAGGTTCTCTGGTAAGTCATTAATAAAAATTAGGAAGAGGACAGGGCCTAAAATGGACCCCTGTGGCACACCAGAGAGTACTAGACTAGGGTCAGAGAAATATTTTTTGCCTTCCTTGAAAATGGAGACAGTTTGCTGACGATTTTTTAAGTAAGATTTTAGCCAGTTGTAGGCCACACCTCGAACACCTAGCTTATCACACTTAGCCAATAGGAGATCATGATTAACTGAATCAAAGGCTTTACTGAGATCAAAGAAAACCCCCAGAGTACTATTTCTCATATTCAGTTGTTCTATGATGCAGTTAATAGCAGAAAATAGAGCCTGCTCTGTGGATTTCCCTTTCCTAAATCCAAATTGGCAGCTTGACAGGATGTTACATTTTTCAAGAAATTCCAGTAGTCGAGCACAGAAAACATATTCAAATATTTTGGAAAATCGTGATACAAGGGATATAGGTCTGTAGTTATTTATTTGGGTTTTATCACCCTTGTTTTTATAGATGGGAATTACCTTAGAGATTTTTAAAATTTCTGGGAAAATTCCTTGATTTAATGACTGGTTAATTAGGAACAAAAGTGGAGATATAATTGTTTTTCGACATGCTTTAGGTAGTTTACCTGGGATATCATCTAATCCAGCAGAGTTCTTGAGGCCAACTTTGGAGAGGTAAGTGGATAATTCCAGTTCATTACAGGGTCGGAGGTACATAGACTCAGTATTTGAGAAGTCGGTTCTTATGACTGGATTATGTCGAGTTGTGCCATCAGGAGTAGGTGTAAGAGGTAAATCAAGGAAGAATCTGTTGATAATATTTGCTAAGAGTGAAGGGTCTGTAATTTCATCTGAGTCAATGCCTTTTATCACTGGCAAGGACATCAATTTTGTGGAACCAGTAACTTCATTTATAATTTTCCAAGCTGCCTTGGTATGATTGGGTGCATTCATAATTTTCGAGTCATTAAAGGTTCTTTTACTAATTTTGATGAGATTCCTGTACTGCTTTTTGAGAGCAGAATACAGCCTGTGAGTTTCCTCATTACCAAGATACTTATCATAGTAAAAAAGTCTTTTGATGTTGCCAGATAACATACGAATTTCAGGTGAGATCCAATCATTTGTAGAATTTGGCTTTGGTTTAGCTGGGACAATTGGAAATGTAACATTGAAAAGGTACAAGAATTTGTCATAAAATAAATTAAAGCTGTCATTTAAATAATTAGCATTAAAAATAACAGACCAATCTTGGCTGCTTAGAAGATAAGAGAAGAGTTGGAATTTGGAGTCACAGAACAATCGAATGCTTGGAGGAGGACTGAGGTTTGACACAGTTTCCTCTAAGAAGAACTTAGAAAGAATAGCTTGGTGGTCGGATAATAAGGGATCAAAAACTGAGATGTATATTTTAGAGACATCATAGTTAGTGAATATGTTGTCAAGGAGTGTCTGAGATGTGGGAGTAATCCTAGTTGGATTGCTCACAATAGCCTTCATGTTGTACAAATTGAAAATGTTTATAAGTTTTTTTTAATTTGTGCTGTTAAGCAAGAGATTAACATTGAAATCGCCAGCAATTATTAAAAATGGCCTCTTAGCATGGTTTGTTATTGAAAAGAGAAGATTATCAAGTTTGTCACAGAAATAATCTAGGCAGCCGATAGGCGAACGATAAACTACGATAACAAGAAAGTTGAGGTTTGTGTAGCTGAAACTGATAGCTGTACACTCAAAGGATAGCTCTTGGTTTAAAAGCGTTAAGTCAAAAGAAAAATCACTTAAATTGATACTGTTTTTCACTAAAATAACAACACCACCATGTTTATGTACTGTTCGACAATAAGAACTAGCACAAGTATACCCTGGAATGGAGATAGAAACATGACACATCCAATGTTCACAAATACATAATACATCTGGATTTTCATCGTGTGATAACATTTCAAGCTCCAATAATTTATTACTTAGACACTGAATATTAATTAATAATACTGTTAGCTTACTAGAGCCTGAGTCATCTAGTCACATGGACTTAGGCTTAAGGGATCCAGTTAGTGATTGTGTCACCCTATCTGAGTGGGTGACTTGTGGATCAAGGGTACTCACTGAGTTGGTGATTGGAAAGCTCACAACTGGGGGTATGCCTGGGGAAACATCTGGGGGTGCTACTACTGGCACATTAAGATCACTTACACTAGTATTAAACACTTTAGGGAAACGGAAACGGGAGATAAACACTCCATTAGGCCAATTTTCACACTTTATAAGATCATTCAAGAGGGAAAAATCTGCTCCAATTTTGAAAGAGCTGCTCTTCTCACCGGCGTAAAGTTTTTCGCACACAACATCTTTGGTTCTGAATTTCGTTTTCATATAATTGATAATGTCATCGCATTGCGTTAAAGGTGTTACACGTTTTAGGTGTAGCCATGCAAGTCGCTGAACCCCACTAAAATTACCATTATGGATGTCACAATTTTGTCCAATAACTAAATTGGTGCGTCTACGGTGGCGTCGAACCATGGAAAAGCCATCAGTATCAGATAAGCTACCCTTCAAAGGAATGGCACTAGAACTTGACGCAAATTGATCTGTCGATTTCTTGCTCAAATTAAAATTATCACAGGGTTTTTGACACGGAGTTGGGTGTTTATTTGCCAAGGGAGCTTCATGTACACTCATTTGGGATATGATAGTTGGAAGATTGGTCACTTCAGGGGACTTTTCAATATTTTTCACATTTAACTGACGTACTAGGACCTCAGAGAAGCTATCACAAGGTTTTTTGGGGTGGAGAGGAGAGGCTACGGTGTCTTTCAATAAGCACATTTCCATTTTTAATTCAGCGATCTCCGTCGCCATGTTGAAAATGAGTCTACTTCTATCATGCCGGCAGAAAAGACACATCCAGAAGATGAAAGGCGATTCGATGACCGCTTTAGAACATAGCTCACTCAAATATGCACACTTAAGATGATGAATTTTCAAACAAATACCACAAGAAATTACTTTTTCTTGCGGATTTATAACTTTTTGGCACAAGCTACATTGAACGCCATCATGAAGTGACGCCATCTTTTTTGTTTCCGCTGATCATATTAATAGTTTTGGATTAGAATGCCCACAAATTCCTATCATACACACCAGTGGCGGCTCGTAGCTAAAATTAGTGGGGGTGCTGCTCCAGAAAATTTTTAGCCTTTGTTTTAAAATTGTGTAAAAGGAAAAAAACATGTATAAAAAGAAAGACAAGACAAAATTTCACGGTTCTTTTTAACTTTTATATTATGCTCATTGATTGAAAGTCTGTATGCCTCACTAAGTTTCTCCTTAATACTTACGGTTCCTAAAAGTGACAGTGAAACAACATTATCAACGTGCTTCTTTGACTTCTCATGCTTTTCAGTTTTTTATTTCATTTTGTTTATATTTCTAAAACCATCTTTTGTCCACGGTACATCACCTCCAAACAGCAAACACGGGAAGCAAAACAGTGCATTTTTTACTTCACAGCCGCAAAGCCAACTTTTCCGTTGGTACCATTCAGAATTAAAGCTACGAATATATTTCTTGTTGTTGCTTTTGCCTGGCTGAGATATTAGAATATCAGGTGTTGAACGACCTCTTTTCTTAACTGTAACTTTCTCATGGACAGATAGCTGTGAAAACTTAAGCTGTTGAAGTTCACTTACAGTCACAGAACTTATTTCTTGGGGATGCAAGGCCATGGTTAAAGTTTTCTGTTAAATAAAAGAACCGAAAAAAATGAATCAAATAGAATAGCTGGAAGCAGAATAATAATCTAATTCTACACTCTTCTACACTTTATCACATTCAAGAATATGGTACACGGTTTTAAGCACAACACACGCTGAGTAAAAAAAAACTTCCTTCCACCATCACGCCAGAGCCGGCACTGCGAGAGCAACAGTGCTCTCTCTACCTGGCAGTCCCGCCTTCCTCCCACCCCCCCTCCTATGTGCGCATGTGCACAACAGTCAAACACCACGTCACTGGCACTGTGAATCGCACAGTTCCATACAAAGATTTTTGTATCTTTTTCATAAACTGGGGGATAGCTACTGAAGTACTGACATTAAGCTTAAGGAATATATATTGTACTACAAAAATAAAGAATGAATTAAAGAAAAAAGGACTCATTATATTAAATGTTATCGACAATATCAAGTGGAAATAGGGGGTGCTGCAGTTCCGCAGTGCCTATACACGAGCCGCCACTGATACACACACACAGACATCATCAAGAAAATAGTGAAAATGTACACCATACTCAGGGGACCTCAAAACATATATTTCCATTGAAATCTCGTATTCGATTTTTTTGACGAATACAATACTTTCTCCTATACTACATACAAAGTAAAAATTAAAACTCTGAATTTGTATGCAATCAAATTTGAACCAAAAATAAGCCAAAATTATTTGTTCACATAGCTATTATTTAAAAAAATTTTATATGGAAGATAAAAAAAACCATTTCCCTAAGTTAAGTCTCCCAAATGGATGGCGCATTTGAAAAAGTCTCGAGTCAAGGGGTTAAAGATTCAAGCAGACAAAGATAAATATCTGAAGTGCTGCTGGTTAGTCACCCCTGGTCTACTGTACAGGTGATGCCCGGGATGTGTTCCTGAAAACACAGTTGAATCTTGAACACTTATGTCAAGTGCCGTTTTCCCATAGACTTATGTTTAATTGGGAGATGTGTTCCAGCATCTCAGGAAAAATATTGTCTCGCCTCATGTTATATATCTATATAAAAATGAATTATTCCACAAACAATTCTCTAGGTGAGTAGCAGTAGCATCTTAGGCTGAAACGTAGCATGTAATTCTATTCTTGATTTTATCCTCAAGGAATAATTTCATGATTTTATTTACAAGGGTAATATTGAGTTGCATTAACTTTTCCAAAGGAAACGGACTGGTAAATCAAGTAACTTATTTGACATTATAAACAATACAAGTACAATAATAATGATATAGCTGACATTATTTAAAAAGATACATTAAATATTGACAATGAACATCAACTAGCTGCAAATTGATCAATCAGCTTGGTCAAATAGGTGGGCTTCGACTGGCCAAAAGTCGAATTGGGGTTTAATGTATAATGTTTGAATTCTCAAGTTAGTCGGATACTGAGTTGTCGAATCTCGGGATTCACCTGTATTTCGCCATACATTGCAGCATCAGCAATAAAGACCATCATCATTATAGAACATTATACTATATAGAATGTTATACAATTATTAATGTCTTTGTATTGCCATAGAAACTTATTATCAAAGAAACTAGAAAACTGTGAGAAATTAGAAAACTGTTGTATAAGAATGTGTGAAAAATGACCAAAAATATGGCAAAACTGATAAAATTATTAATATGTATGCATACCATTTGAGCAGCTCATACCAACAGATGTCTTCTTCTGATGTTGTTCACTCTTAGATTTTACCACCCACATAATAAAATGGGCAAGCCCCAAATTAAGAATTGATTGGTGTCTTGGTAGAGGCACACATGTACAGGAAATCATCTGATTGCAACTGAGTTCAATTTAATGTGGGTTCTGAGGCAGAGCGATGAATCTTTGGCAATGAGTGAAGCAAGCTTTCAAGAGAAGCCAAAATCTGTTCCACAAGAAAAACAATAAAATATACTCAATGCCTTATGTATTGTTATGAAAATTTCAAGAGAGAAGTAAAAATAGTATAAAAACTTAAATTTAAACAAGTTGTGAATTTACAAAAAATGCTTTCAATCTGCTTTTTACTACAACTGAATAATAAATTGGAACTAACCTGTCGGAAAAGTGGCCTTTCTTCTCGTTTTAATTTTATACAATCTTCTGATAGCCTTTTCAAAGCTTTAGGAGTTTCTGAGCGCAACTTATTCAAGTCAGGTTGCAAGTGACCTTGGCCAACCATGAACAGGATCTAAATCAATCAAAAGTTTCAATAAATCCATCAAAAAATACTTTTTGTACCAAAAAAACACCAATAATAATTAATGAATTCAGTAGTACCAAAGTTGTTTGGCTAGGTACACCCAAATGTGCCAAATGTTGGGATTTTAAAATTTGCATAATAATTTTTAATTCACTATATACACTATATTTATTGACTCTAATTTCTGTTTTAATGTTTTCAGTAGGTTTTCTCAAATTTTATGAGACACGTGAATACATAAAATTTTACAAACACATTAATGGATGTACAGTATGTTATGGTCATAAAAGGGGTCGGCATAATTTCATTGTGTTCATGGGGCAGGTTAGTATATGAAGATAAGTACTTTCTTTAAACTGAACATTTCCAATATCATGTGCAATACCTCAAAAAATTACAAATTTTGTCTTCCAATAGAAAGTGACAGTTATGAGTCTTGAACCTATATTCCCTAATTTATGTGGAAAGCTCTATTGCTTAAGTTTTAAAATATATTTTAATTAAATTTTTTTTTCGTGATGAGCTTCAAAGCTATTTGTCACCATCAGATAATGGGGACACTACAGCAAAGAAATATGTCCTTGTTAGGGAAAGAGGTGTTGTCAGCGTATAATTTTTATGGGTTTGCTAACCTAAATTTTCCAAATCTGGCCAATTACCAAAAAGGTGTATATTTTGACCAAAGCTGGCTTTTCAAGCACATAAACATCCTCCCTGGCTTGGAGTATCAGGTGAAGAGATCAAAGGAATGTGGAAGGATGATGAGTAGCCACTGGGAAGTGAGTAGAGAAAAGAAACTGACCAGGAAGTAAAAAACACTAAAATAAAAAACTTCTGATGGACAGCAGGATGGATTCCCATTCCAAGTATAATATGTAAAATGCAAAGATCTTCTACTTAATGTGAGAAAATAATGGAAATAACAGGAAAGCATGATCCTGAGAGAAAAGGAAGTGTTTTAAGTTTTATATAAGTCCAGTGGTCTAGTGGTTAGGATGCTGGCAGCTACTTGCTCGCTGCTTGAAGGGGTAGCATGCACGAATTCTGCGGAAGTAGGAGTTTTTCTGAGGTTGTCCGGGCCTTATTTGTGTGTGTAAAAAGTAAGAGAACAAGGTAATGAGGAAACAAAAATGAGAAGAACGCCAAAATCAGCGCTCCATCCTTCGGAAGGGACGTTAAGCAGAGTGCCCCCTTGAAGCTCTTCATAAGAGTAGGCTAATGCCGGCACCAGTTTACCCTGTGTGGAAGGCAATGGAAAATCACAACTTGTGTATATTCTCTGGTCAATTAAACCGATCTAAGGATCAAAAAATTATTATTATTATAAGTCCAGAATAATTATTTAGGCATCTACATTTAAAAGGGTCTTCTCATACAAGTGGTAAAAGTTATCATACAGGAACACTCATGTCAACCTAGCAAGAACACATCAATTTCATAAAAATAAATAAATGTTAAGTTAGAATAAAAACAAAAGACACCTTTTGACACTATATTACAATTTGAAATCAACTCTATTAAACAATGAAATGTTTTTGGCACTTTTGGCATGAGAAGCAACTAAAAATATATTCTTCACAAAGTATGAGGTGGGTGACATAGTGGCGGTGAAGAGGACGCAGTTTGGAGCAGGCCTGAAGTTGAGGAACAAGTTCCTGGGACCTTACCGAATCACAAAGGTGTACCCTAAGGACCGCTATGATGTGGAGAAGGTTGGTAGCCATGAGGGTCCAGGACACACTTCCGCCGTAGCAGAGAACATGAAACCATGGAGAGGGTTCTACCAAGACATGGAGGATGACTTGTCATCATGACGGACGATTAATAAGATGGCCGAGTTGTGGGACTGAGATGGTGTACGGGTGGTGATCGTCGCTTGTTTGTGACGGGTGGTGATTGTCAGTTGTTCAGAGTGGATGCTGAGAGTGAGATAGTTGGGTGATGGCAAGATGGCGAGAGGTTGGCGCGAGTGAAAGTGGGACGATGACGTGAATGTAGCTGAGTAGCAGAGTGGACGGTGTGTGTACGACGGAAGTTTACCAGTGTGCTTAGTGATTGAAGGATAATAAAATTTATCCGAAATAAGTTCTCTCGTCTCCATTATCCGCACCCCACATATATATATATATTTAATTGCATGCCTTCTGTTTGTCGTTTTTCTATTTGTCATGGTCAGAGGGACACAAGAATGGACCTTCTTGTCTCTGAATGTTTGCTCCGTCCGTAGTGGGGCTAAGTGGGCTCAACTCAAGGCCTTCTTGCGACGTTGGTCGCCGGATATAGTCTTCCTCCAGGAGACTAATTCGACGGCGGCCCCTTTTCCAAACCTCCCGGAGTACTGCATGCACTTCAATGGCCCTCGGACTCGCAGAACTGGCACGGCGGTGTTTTTCAAGCACTCCCTCCGAGCGGTGGTAACGCACAACGTCGTCACCTTCGACGGCCACGTCCAGGAAATCGACCTGAGGTTTGAGGACCTTCCTGGCGCAGTACTCCGGCTGGTGTTTTTTTACGGACCGCACGACGAACCGGTGGCGGTCGAGGCCACGGAGGCCCTCGAGTCGTCCATAGCGCACCGCATGCGCGACGCAGATGTCGCGTGTGTGGTGCTCGCGGGTGACTTCAACGTCGCGCTTGAACCCGCCCGAGATAGGTCTTCGGGTGTGAAACGTCATCCTCGCTTCGCCTCTGCCCTGGGGTACTTAGTGGAACGTCACCGGCTGGTGGACGTTTGGAGCGAGATGTACCCCCACCGTCCTGGACACACTTTTTACGGACGCGGGCCTGGTGAACCCAGCGCGAGACTGGACAGATTCTATCTGTCCAGCTCCAAGCTACCGGCAGTCGCGGACATCCACCTATTGCGGTCATTCTCCGACCACAAGTCAGTCGTGATGCGTCTCGCGCTCGAAGACAATGCGCCGCGCACTTCACCCTGGCGCTTTGACAACGGGTTGCTCGATTCGGAGGATTACGTCGCCCACACCAAGTCCCTCATCACCTCCTTCCTTGAGGACTCCCTCGGCGATCCGTCTCTGCGGTGGGAAAAACTCAAGGACGACCTAAAATCCCACGCCATCATGTACCGGCGTGTCCTTCGCCGGGCTTTGTCGACCGAGGTCGGGGTGGATTGGTACAGGGTGGAAGGAGAGATAATTCTGCAGCGGCTCGGGTGGGACCAACTGGCCGCCAACGACAGGCCCGCAGCGGCGCATCTGGTTGCGTTGGGCGGGTAGATGCCGGCCTAGGCAGCTCAAGGACATTGCTGACGAGGGTACGTTGCTGACGGAACCGAGCGCCATCCGTGCGGCCGTCTTGCGCCACTTCTCCGCGATCTACGCCGACGTCGGCGGGACTGAGGACGACCCCGAGGACCGGAAGGCATTGGGTGAACTTCTTAGGCTGTCGGAACCGGAGCAGCTCTTCCTCAATTCGCCGCTGATAGCACACGACTACTTCGAGGCCTTGCGGCGACTGAGCAGCAAAAAATCCCCTGGTCTCGATGGCCTCACCGCCGAGTTTTACTCGACCTTCTGGGGGCTTCTCCGGATTCCTTTCCAGGAGATGGTCGAGGACAGCTTCTCCAAGGGGCGATTGCCGCTTTCGACCTCGACGGCGGTGATCGCCTTGATCGACAAGGGAGGCGATGCCCGATCGATTGCGAACTGGAGGCCCATTTCCCTGCTCAACACGGACTACAAGATCCTGGCGAAGGCTCTTTCCGCGAGGTTCTCCTCGGTAATAGCTTCCGTGATCTCTCCGGAACAGGGCTACTGCGTCCCCGAGCGGACCATTTTCGACAACATCGCTCTTGTGAGGGACGCCATCCGGCTGGAGAACGAGAGGAATGCCCCCTTGGCACTGCTCTCCCTCGATCAGCGGAACGCCTTCGACAGGGTCTTGCACGGGCACCTGTTTCGCACCTTGCAGGACATGGGGTTTGGCAGCACCGTCATCGGGTGGATACGAGCAATTTATTCTGGTGCGAGGGGCTTGGTTCGGGTCGCCGACTCTCTCTGTGGCCCCATCCCCTTCTTGCGAGGGATTCGGCAAGGTTGCCCCTTGTCTGGACAGCTCTACTCCCTCTACATCGAGCCCTTGCTTTCCCTGCTGAGTAGAAACCTGCAAGGGATCCCCCCCCCCCCGCCAGCCGAGACCGCCCTCACCGTCAGCGCCTATGCCGACGACGTCTGCGTCTTCCTAGGAGAGGTGGAGGACTTCGCCCGGCTCTCTCGCCCCTTCGAGCGGTATGCGCTCCTGTCCGGTGCTCTCCTGAACGCTGCCAAGAGCAGAGGCCTATAGATGGGGAGATGGAGGACCCGTCCGGATGCACCGTTGGGATTCAATTGGTCGAGCGCCGGCGTCAAATGCCTCGGCGTTTGGCTCGACAACGACCCGCAAAGGGAGAGGGACGCGAACAACGCTGCACTCACCCAGAAGATCACGACGGGCCTGACCAAGTGGACACCGAGGGTGGCACCGATGTCCTTGAGAGGCCGTGTCCTCGCGGTCAACAGATTCATCGCCCCGCGTATGTGGCGCATCTTGCAGGTGTACACCCCACCCAGCGGCTTCCTGCACGGTCTGCAGAGCAGGCTGGTGGCCTTTGTCTGAAATTGGGGCAGGCACTGGACCGGCACATCCACCGTCTCCGCACCACTCTCCTCGGGAGGGTTGGGCATGGTGGACATCGCCCTGAAGATGCAGGCCTTTAGGTTCCTTCTCGCGCAACGTCTCCTCTTCGGTCCCCCGGACAATTCCTGGAGGATCCTCGTAGCCGACCGCCTGGCGGGCTACGGGAGAGAGGGTGATGCCCTCCGAGTCTTCTACGACCCGGCCCCATTCAGGAGGACCAATAACCTCGGGGCGTTCTACAACTCTGTAGTTCAGGCGTGGAAGACCGTCAAACCGAGGGTGTCGGCGGACAGGGACGGGCGGCCTTTCCCGACCGGATGGCCCCCACCGGAACCACTTCCAGAATTCACCATATACAGCCGGAAATTTACCGCCGACAGGGGCCTGCCATTGGCCAAACGATCCATTTACGGGGAATATCTGTACGCGACGACGCGAGACACGTGGCCCATGAAGGGCGCGTATACCGGCTGCGCCATTTATTGGCTGGGAGTTAGGGACCATCCCTCCCTCGGTCGCGATGCCGATGTAGCGTGGAGGCTCGCCCACAGAAGACTGGCCGACGCGAACTTCCTCGATCGCAGCGGGACAAGGCCAGGCGAAGAGTGCCCTTGGTGCCAGGGGGAGACAGGGGACGCGTGGCATCTCTTTTTTGCCTGCTGCAAGGTCAGCGGGGTCTGGCAGACAACGGATCGTCTACTTAAATCATTGACCGGTGAGAGTAGGGTGACCGCGGAAACCCTTTTTAGCGGGATGGCGACCAGGACGAGGGGTTTGAGAAGTGAGTTCCGCCTGGCGAATTATCTGCTGATCCTGACGAAAGGCCTGATCTACAGGGAGTTTACGCTGTTTTTCCGCGACAAAAAGGAGTCGGTGGACTACTTATCGGAATTTAAATCGGCCCTCAGGAAGAGACTCACGACGGAGTGGCGCCAGAGCAAGGTGGACGGCAAGGAGACGACCTTCCTCCGCTTTTGGGGCATGAAAGGTCTGCTCAGCGCAATTGAAGATGGGTCACTGATATTGAACGCGGATACGTTTGACGTGGCTTAACTTCTGCCCGTCGAGCCCTTCGGCAGGTAACGGGCGGGGAACACGCTCCAAGATTGCGGTTGCAGCCCCTTTGGCGGAGCGCCCCCGCCCGGGACTGTCCGGGACCGACGTGGTTGTGACAACTCACTATTAGGCACGGTGCTGACTGAATGTGGGACTTGAAACTGTGAATGATGATGAATAATAAATAAGGTGAAGACGTGAGAATTCCCCCATACCGTGCCTTACATAATAATAATAATAAACACACGCGCACGCACGCACACACGCTCGCGCACACACGCACGCGCGCACACACACACTTTTGACGTCGACCCTATCGGACGCTTGGTTTCTGCTCTCCGAGTTCGATTGCTGTTTCTTGTGAACTTTCCCATGAAGGGAGCGTGCACGGCCGGTGCAATCCCCTGGCTGACCATCCGGAACTATCCATCGTTGGGACGCGACGCCGACGTCGCGTGGAGGCTGGCCCATGGGAGAGTGGCCGACATGGATTTTCTCGACCGCAGCGGGACCAGGACGGGTGTGGAGTGCCCATGGTGCGACGGGGAGACGGGGGACGCTTGGTACCTGTTCTTTGACTGCATCAAGGTCCTAGAGCTCTGGAGAAGGACGGCACGCCTCCTGAAATCACTCACGGGGGAAAGGAGCGTGACCGCAGACACGCTTTACTGCGGAATGGGGAGTCGCGGGAGGGAGAAGAGGAACGACTTTCGCCTTGCCAACTTCCTTATCACCTTGGCGAAGGGAGTCATTTATAGGGGCTTCACCCTTTTCTTCCGCGAGAAGGTGGAGTCGGTCGACTAAGCGACCGACTTTCAGAACGCATTACAAAAACGTCTATACGCGGAATGGAATAAGAGTAGACTCGACGGGGCAGAGGACGCCTTCCTAAGATTTTGGGGAAAGGTGGGACTGCTATGCAGAGTCGTCGAGGGGTCACTCGTTCTGAATAAAGACATTTTTAACGCAGTGTAGCCGCGGCCCGCCTCTCGACATCTGGGGGGAGGGGGATCACGCTCCAAGATTGCGGTTGCAGCCCCTTTGTCGGAACTCCCCCAACCACCCAGCGCTGCCGTTTGGTGGCGGGAAACAAAAAGAAAGAAAAAAATGAAAATATTGGTCTCGGATGATTCCGCTGATGAAAACATGGAAATACGGTAACGATGATTATGAAAATTTATGAATAATAAATAAGGTGATGAAGAGAGAATTCCCCCTTACCGTGAGACCAATAATAATAATAAAATCACACACACACACTTTTGTCATCGACCCTATCGGACGCTTGGTTTCTGCTCTCCGAGTTCGATTGCTGTTTCGTGTGAACTTTCTCGGCTTTTGCCGAAGTTTGGAGGTGGAGAAGGTTTGTTATCTTGTTGTTGTTCCTTTTGTTGAGTTTCTTGTTGCTGCCTTCGTTATTTTGTTGTTAGTCGCTGTTTTTGTGTTACTTTCGCCCAGCGAGTTCAGTTGGGCGATCGCTTTTTATTTTTCACCGACCGAGTGGCCTCAGCCTCCCGGGCGGAGAGGCCGTTATCGCCGGGGTTGTCTATATACCGCGATCGGTTTGGAGCTCGTCCGACCATGAGCTATTTGGAGGGGGAGAGGCCTCCCCGCCCCTCCTCCCCGAGCCCCTCGGCTAGTTCCCCTCCAGGCGTTTCGCCTCCGGCTACTACGGGAGGCACTGTTTCGTCACCTTCACATGGTGTGGCATGCACATCGACTGATATCAGATCAGAAGATCGAAATAATGATTAACACAATGCAATTTAGTGGACTGTATAATTATCGTAGTCTAAAGGTTCTACAAACACAAGCACCGTAGTCCGCAACTCGTCGTCACTCTCGAGCGTCTCAACACACACACTCTTCTCTCTCCAGCGTCTGAGCACACACTATTCTCCCCCCAGCGTCTGAGCACACACTATTCTCCCCCCAGCGTCTGAGCACACACTCTTCTCTCCCCAGCGTCTGAGCACACACTGTAGTCCATGCCGTGCGCAAAGCCTCCGAAGCTTCGCTTCACCCAAACAAAAGTCTTACAAACTGCAACATAAGCTCCCCCTGTTGAATTTTACAAAATTCAAAACAAACAACATATTACATTGCACTACTAAATACAATTAAACACCTTATAAGCACATTATTGTAAGGGTAAAACTATCAATTTATGAATAGGTCTTTTTACAATGCCGGTGGGAGTTTTTATGCTGGCTACTCGAACCAGCCCATCTTCTCCCGGAAATACTTCCTGGATGACTGCAATCCTCCAAGAAAGTGGGGGTAGGTTGTCCTCCTTGACCAGAACCACGTTCCCAGGTTGAAGATTCTTCTGTTCCGAACGCCATTTTCTTCTCTGCTGAAGTGATGTTAGGTAATCCATGGACCACCTCTTCCATAACTGCTGCGTCACCTGTTGAATATGCTGCCATCTGGAAAGATGCTTCAGAGACACATCAGACAGACTAGGCTCAGGGAAGGAGGTTAAAGGACCACCAATGAGGAAATGTCCAGGGGTAAGATAACTCGGATCATTAGGGTCGTCGGATAAGACTGTAATAGGTCTGGAGTTAAGGCAAGCTTCTATTTGTGCGAGAAGGGTTGACAGCTCCTCGAAAGTAAAAATGGAGGTTCCCGTTACTCGTTTTAAATGATACTTCATTGATCGCACCCCAGCTTCCCATAATCCTCCAAAGTGTAGAGAACTGGGAGGAATAAAATGCCATTGAATTCTCTCAGTAGCTGCAAAGCCTTGTATCTTTTTATTACACTCTTCAGATATAAATAGTTGCCTCAGGGCATATAGCTCACGGTTTGCTCCTACAAAATTAGTGCCATTGTCACTGTAATGTTTTTGAATTTTGCCTCTCCTGGCGATAAATCTTCTGAGCGCAGCTATAAATGCTTCTGTTAGTGAAATAACCAATTCTAAGTGAATAGCCTTGGTTGCCATACATATAAATACTGCAACATAACCCTTAACCAGGGTTTTGCTTCTCACCGTTCCTATCTTGATCTGTAACGGACCTGCATAATCAACTCCTGTATGTAGGAATGGACGTGACGGCTGAACTCTGGTTGCAGGTAATTGGCCCATAAGCTGCTGGGTGGCGGAAGCCTTTAGTTTGAAACACGGCAAACACTGATGTATTACTGGTCGGACTAGATGTCTGATCTTGGGGATCCAGTACTCTTGCCGAAGCGATGTAATGAGCAGTTGTGGTCCTGCATGTAGTAGTCTGAGGTGTTCCGCTAATACTATCATTTTGGTTAAATGATGGCTGGGTGGTAAGATAAGTTGGTGTTTACTGTCATATCCCAATTGGGCATAATGTAGGCGTCCACCTACGCGAAGCAAGTTGTTGTCATCCCTAAATGGATGAAGATCTCTTAGTTGACTCTTGGGTGAAACTTGTCGTCCATTTTCAAGATCCTTGAATTCTTGTTTGTAATCTGCTTGCTGGGCTATCTTAATGCAGATGTTAAGTGCTAGCCGTAAGTCGGACGTCGTCAAAATGCCTCCTCGTTTATTTTCTGGGTGCTTGGCATTGTGATAAAATCTCAGGCAATATACAACTACTCTCTGAAGTCGGGAAAGCGATGAATATCGATTGGTTATGTCATCTATGACTGGTTGAGTTACCATCGCTGTAAGTACTGATGCCCGTTGCTCTGGCGCCTCCTCGAATTGCATGTTGCAGTTTGTAGTCGGCCACTGTAATTCACACTGACTTAGCCAGGCAGGGCCTTGCCACCATAAGGTAAGGTTACACAGGGTTGAAGGGTCAGAGCCACGAGAAATCAGGTCTGCTGGATTTTCTTCGGAGGCCACCTTTCTCCAGTGACCCTTAGCTGCAAGCTCCTGAATCTGGGCTACTCTGTTTGCTACAAACATTTTCCATCGCGCAGCTGGCGCTGCCAGCCATGATAGGACAATTGTTGAGTCTGTCCACAACATTGTCTTGGAAATATCTAAATTCAAAATAGGTGCTACTTTGTTTACCAGTCGAGCAAGCAACAATGCTCCACACAATTCCAGTCGAGGGATCGTGATACATTTCACTGGTGCCACCTTTGATATTGAACACAGTAATTTGGTTACTACCTCCCCATGTTGAGACACTGAGCGCAGTTATAAACAAGCACCATAAGCTCTTTCACTTGCATCTGAAAACCCATGTAATTTTATGTCTAACAGGATTCCTTTGGCTAACACACGTCGTTCGATTGGAATGTTCTTAACTTCAGGGAGAAGTGAACATAGTTTCTTCCAGTCTGCTAATAACTCAGTTGTAAGACATTCATCCCATTGTAGATTACACTGCCATAATTGCTGTAGAAACATTTTATATATAATAACAATGGGACTTACTAGCCCAAGCGGGTCAAAAATAGATGCAATCACAGAAGACACTACGCTTAGTGACAGGTGAGTTTGGCTGATCGCTTAACAACATCAAGGATAATGATGGTGTCTTGATAGCAATTGAAAACATGTCTTGCGTTGGATCCCATAACAACCCAAGTGTTTTGACTTCATTAATGCTGTCAAAATGTCTTGGCAGTTCCATTTCTCTGTATTCTGGTGGGACGGCTTCCAGAATGGCAGAATGATTAGAGCAAAACTTTCTCAACTGAAAGCCACCGGTACGGAGTATATCTATCAATTCCTGTTGCAATTGAAGCGCTTCCTTGCAGTTGTTTGCCCCGCAGAGCACATCATCAATGTAAAAGTCTCTTCGCAATACTTCAGCAGCGTGAGGGTATCTGACTGCTTCTTCCTTAGCTAACTGCTGGAGACACCTTGTTGCAAGAAACGGAGCTGACGCCGTACCATATGTGAGAGTGGTGAGCTCATAGATGTTCACTCTATCTGTAGATGATCTTCTCCAGAGAATGCGCTGGAGTCCGGTATCGTCAGCATGCACCTGGACCTGTCTATACATTTTAGCGATGTCTGCTGTAAACACCACTTCATGAGTTCGAAATCGTAGAACTATGGAACTCAGATCTTGTTGTAATGTGGCTCCAATTAACAGCGTATCATTGAGTGATGTTCCTGTAGTCGTCTTGGCGGAAGCATCAAAAACTACCCTCGTCTTGGTGGTGGAGCTAGCTTCTTTGATCACTGCATGGTGGGGCAAGTAAAACAATTCCCTCTGGTTGTTGGTTGCGTTGTCATCTAGCCTTTTCATATGGCCAAACTCTTCATACTCTTGAAGAAAGGCATTGTAAGTCTGATGCAAAGGTGGCTGTCTGTGTAGTCGGCGTTCCAATTGTTGTAGTCGTGTGCTTGCCTGTTGATATGAGTCACCTAAAAGTCCTACTCCCTGGCGGCGAGGCAATTGAACAATGAACCTGCCCGTAGAGTCTCTTCTGGTGTGTTCCTTGAAATGTTGTTCACATAACTCTTCCTCCCTCGTAGGTAATGGTTGAACCAGTTCCTCGATTTCCCAAAAACGTTGAAGTTGCTTATCCAATACGTTGTCTCTCCTAGTAAGGAATGATCGCTGTGAAGCATATCCTGAGGTCTGGCAGGGAAGCCTTCCAGCTAGGATGTATCCAAACTTGGTATCTTGCAGAATTGGGTAGTTGCCAGTTCTGGCTCTTTGATCAGGGCATAAGAGCTGAAGGTAGAACTCCGCACCTATTAGAAGATCTATCTTGCTTGGCTCGTTGAACTTGTCGTCGGCTAACACAATATCTGAAGGTATACCCCAATCCTTGTAATCAATAAAAGTTGAGGGAACGTTGTCTGTTATCTTCTAAAGAATGGAACAATTGAGGTTGACCTTGAAGTCATTTGTTCTTGAATGGACACCTACATTAACACTGTGCGTGGTGCCTGCAGTCACATCCCCGATGCCTTGTATCGGAATTACGTCTCGAATTTTCTTTAAATTAAGTAGTCTAACCATTTCTTCAGTAATGAAGTTGCTTTGTGAGCAACTATCGAGAAGAGCACGGCATTGATGAAGTCTACCTTATGAGTCCTCCACATTTACAATAACTGTCGACAATAACACCTGCTTAATCAGTCGTGATTTTAAGGCACAGTAACTTCCCAATGTCCTTGAATCGTTCTCTATTTGGTTGGGGCTGACGTTCCTGAAGTGGTCACTAGTTGAGCCACATTGTAAGTGTGGTCGTTCATTCCCGTCAGGCAATTTCGTTGTCACCGGTCTCTCAAAATGAAGCAGCGTATTGTGTTTCCTATCACACTTCCGACAGTTGCCTGATTGGCACTCCTTAACGCTATGAAAAGCCTTCAGACAGTTAAAGCATAATTTGTTTTGCTTAACACACTCTATTCGTTGTTGTACACTAGCATTAGCAAAGGATAAACATTTCTGCAACCCATGATTTTGTTCACAATACGGGCACAATGTGCTATTGCTCGTCGTCATAAAGGAACTAGATGACCTGGTCTTGTTCGATTTGAATTTGGATTCCACTGGTTTGTATATATTGCTGCCGCTAGCCTTAACTGGTTGACTGGGTTGCAATAATTCTAACGTTTGACATTTTTGTTCTAGGAATTTAATAAACTCCTCTAATTTGGGAAAATCATGTAACACTGATGTAGTCTCCCACTCCTTTCTGATAGAAGGGCCCAAATGGTCTAGAGTGAATTGCATAAGCATTATTTCATGCAATGGTGTTTCTAGGCTTAAAGCTTCAAGTGCATTTAAATTGCTTGATAAATGATTAACTACTTGTCTCAACTCTGTAGCTGAATCATCGCTAGCCTTCATGGGCGTCAACAAAGCCTTAACATGCTTGGATGCAATGAGTTTTGGATTGTTGTATCTCTGACATATGAGGTTCCATGCCACACTAAAATTTTCATTTGGCACTGTCAAATTCTGTAACAATGCACGCGGTTCATCCTTTAAGTATGAAATCAAATAATAAAACCTTTGAATATCTGGAAGTGCTGGATTGGCTACAATCAAACTTTCAAACGTGTCTCTGAACTGTATCCATTGTGTATAACAGCCAGAAAATTGAGGTAATTGTACTGTGGGAAGTTCCACACAGTTATTATGAACCGGTGTGTTCGCACTTCCTACTCTACTATTTTCACTGGGAAGTGACCTATTGTCAGCTTCTTCTAGAAGAGTATTAATTTTTGCTTTCAAATCCCAAAAATTATTCTCGAAAATGTCTCTGTCAGCAGCATGGTCTTCCTCGTCGTCATAAATTTCTAACTTCTTCTGAACCTCATCATATCTCTCCCAGACGTTTGTCAAAGGCTCAGCTCTAGCACGTATAAGATTTAAATTTAAACCTGGCTGAAACTGCTCTACGTAAGTTATAATTCGTGTTAAACTACTCTTAGCTAAACCTCGTTGTTTAATGAGTAACTTTCTCTCGCTTGATTCCATGATTACACAACATATACAATGTAAGGCAGGGTAAATATGTACGGGAAAGGATAAGAGCCGTCAAAGTCTGTCTGACCTGGATGATGCGTAGACAATGTTGAATTTGGAACAAAGTAGAATGAATCTGCTGGGCGCCGTCTGGTCTGGACTGGAAACCACGGTCGGCGTCAGGCAGCTCTTACGTCATCCACCCCGCGCAGTTGGTAGCCTGGTGACACTCGCGGAGCCGGCGTGCCTTCTGACCTTGAACGCACCTTTCGCCCGATAACTCGTCTTTCTTGAGCCAATGCACACGAGTTTTATATCAAAGATTTCTCAAAACTAGATGCTTGAAACCAATACTAAATATTAATTTAGCACGAAGATCCGGCCCGAAGGACCAAAATGTGGCATGCACATCGACTGATATCAGATCAGAAGGGCCGTTTACACTACGGTTATAATCGAAATAATGATTAACACAATGCAATTTAGTGGACTGTATAATTATCGTAGTCTAAAGGTTCTACAAACACAAGCACCGTAGTCCGCAACTCGTCGTCACTCTCGAGCGTCTCAACACACACACTCTTCTCTCTCCAGCGTCTGAGCACACACTATTCTCCCCCCTGCGTCTGAGCACACACTCTTCTCTCCCCAGCGTCTGAGCACACACTGTAGTCCATGCCGTGCGCAAAGCCTCCGAAGCTTCGCTTCACCCAAACAAAAGTCTTACAAACTGCAACACATGGCATCCCATCCTTTCCTGGCGCTACTGCCAATCCAGAGGGAAGGAGGAGTGTTTTGGGAGGAAGAAGACTATCCGTGTCAATGGAAAAGATTAATAGAACTACACAATGTATTCACAGATATAGATGAAATTTATTTTTAAACATGGCAGAATTGCAAACTAACAATTACGTTCTTAATTCCGATAATGAAGAAAGTGAAGAATACTGAGATGATATATAGATTTTAACACCGTCGCAAGATTTACATAATCTAAACAACTGAAAAATTGTTCAAATACAGGGTAAAACTGAACAGTTATGTTCTATCGAGTTTCGGTGCAAGTAGGAGTAGCCTTTGTTCTTGGTAGGTTGCGATACCCAAAATCACTTTATCGGCGCAAATAATACAATTGGATGTTGTTAAATATGCGGAAGAATCCGATGCTCAGTAGAATTACGCGAATAGGAGGAGAGGAAAATAACTCTCAGAATAGGGAATTCGTTTTACAAAACCAAAGATATTTAGCTACAAAATAAACGTAACTTTGGAAAGCAGGAGAAAAATCCAGCCTTGACCAGGCATCGAACCCCGGTCTTCAACTTATATCAATGCGAGAAATATCCCATGTGGAAACGACAGGATTCGCCGGGTTTCGAACAGTTCGACGCCGTCGAGTCGGCGCGGATAATTCGGCACGGGACAGTTCGGTGCTGACAAACTAGGGATAGTTGCCAATTTAACGAACTTTTCACATCGTTTAGCGACATTTTTTGTGTTTAGCGGCATGCTGTTAATGTAGCGATGATGCCGAAATTAAGCGACGCTTATATTCATTCAAAAATAAATATAAATCAATGTAATTTCTTTTTTAATATCTTTATTATAATAAAAAAGCACGATGTACATCTAAAAATACTTTTTAACTGGAATTATCCATATTAAAACATTTAGTACTTTAAAAAAGGTATTTTTTATTTTGAATATATAAGAATTTGGTTTGGCAACACGGACTGCGACCGATTGTTGAAGATTGAAGCCGGTTTTTTCCTCCGATTGATCCATTCGGCAGGGAGAGGAAACGGTCGAGATCAAAACCTCTCCAACGGTGGGTCGCGATCCCTTTGGAGGTTACGTGAGGATTTTAGGTGGTTGTGAGCAGTCTTCGTTAAGCCATGCGATTTTATTCTGGTTTTAAGATTCCTCCAGGTTTTAATCTATAGGTGGAAGTATTGTTGTGAATTTTTTACGAAGATTGCTCAAATCGTAAATGCAATCAAATAAATGAGAGAATGTGAAAATATCTAATTTAGGGTGGTAATATTTTATTTTAAAAGACCATAAAATAGAAGCATTATCATATTATTAATTAACCTATCATCTTCAATTCCTCCTTTTCGGAGAAACGTTTTTATCTTGCTTCTCGAAAATTTTCGGGGAGTCGCGGCGACCGGACACCCGGACGGGGGCTCGCCTCATAAGAACCACTCTAGATCAGGGCTGCTCAATCTGCGGCCCGCAGGCCGGTTACGACCCGCCGTCCGGTTACGACCCGCTAAGCAATTTTATCCTGCCCACCGCCAATGTTCCAGAGTTTTCAAAGGTTTTTCACTTTATTTATTCACTTACTAAATATTATTTTTATCTAGGAGAATCTGGTAAAATATCTAGCATTAAATTAGTAAATATTTCTCAATTCAAATAAGTTTTTAAATGTCGTTTTTAAACCTTTTTCAAAGGTATTTCCAAGATAGAATTCCGTCATAATTTTAAATATTGAAATTTTAACTCTAAAAACATAATTTAACTTGATTTTCACTAATACGGTGCCTAAAAATCCCTAGGAAACTTCCGGTTTAACATTAATTCAGTCCGCCGAAGGATTGGAAATTTCCAATGCAGCCCACCAATGGATTCACTGCCACCAATGCGGCCCCCAATGCAGAAAAGGTAGGACTAGATCAGTGTCGCCCCCATAACCTACCGCCCGTGTGCGGTGCACTCATTGCACCCGTGTTAAGCATGGCACCATTGGCGCAGCCAGGAATTAACTTTGGGGGGGGGGGGGGCAAATAATAAAAGAAATTTTTTAAAGGATATTACACTCTTATTTTTTAAATTTGCAATAATAACTCATAAGTGTTCAATATATAATTTCCCGAGTGTCTGACCGTCCGTCTGTCTGTCCCCTCTTTATCTCAACAACTGTTTATGGTAGAGTAATGCGGTAAACTAAATTTTCTTTCTACCAGCTAGAAGACCGCATGAAAACTATTTTAATTTTCATCATGAAACAAAATGTCCGCCGTTTAAAATATTTTAAAGTTTTTATTTCGAAAACGCTGCGACGGTGAAAAATACTTTTTGAACAAAAATGAGTGTCTGGATAAGAGCAGTTTCGAAAAATATTTTCAGCCTAGTGATAATAGATGCGAGGCGCGGGGTCCCTGTAGGAGCAGCCTGTATTATGTTCGCCTCTCTGGGGAGGACCTTTCCACTACTTGGTCTGATGGCTATCAATGGTGGCGGTTTTACATTTGATTCGGGTAATATCCCGTCCCGGCGGGTTTGTTGGGCTTTTCCGGCAGACATCAGATGTGAGCCTGGATACCTCCGAAAAATCTTACTTTCGCGCGATTATTGCCGCTGCTCCCTGGAGCAGCGGGCAAGTAGCAGCCAGCGTCCTAACGAATACACCACCAGCACCCCCAGGTCCCTGGAATGAACAAATTTATCGCATTCTAACAATGGTTGGGGTTGCGCATTTCCAGTTTTCTTTTAATGAGACCTTGTTTCGGAAGACTTATGAGTTGTTAACACGATATTTGGTAGTCCTGGGATACTGAGGCTCTTGTCCAGTTTCGGACACTTTCCTGGAGGAAGAGAGTCGTTGACATCCAGGCTGACGATGGAGCGTTTGCATTTGTCCCACCATCGAACCTGGATGTCCCCTAGTTGATGCACCATCGAGTGCAGAGAGCGGGCTGCCTTCGCCATCTTTAGTATAAGTACATCTAGGGGTGCTAAGTCAGTGCCACGATGCAATCGTGCATTTCCGTCCAGTTTGAATCAACCCAGGAGTAACCGCAGTGCGTTGTTTTGGACCAACTGGAGCCGCTCAAGGTTGTGGTACGTACTCCGAACCACATCGGTGCCGGGTCGGTCATGACCGGTCGAATACACTCAAGTATAGCCGCCTCTCGGTTGCTATCATCAGAGTTCTGGAGCCCAGCATAAGACGGATCCTGTTGAGATCTGCTAGCCAGGTAGCCCTCCCGTACTCTCCACCTGCGGCTTCCATAGAAGCTTTTTGTCCAGCCACTCGCGCATATAGGACACCTCATTTTCGCACGGGATGACGTCTCCGGCCACCCTAAAGTTGATGATTGGAAGTGCTCCAAAGTCCGAGTGGAAGATGATGGATTTTGTCTTCGCTGAGTTAACGGCTATTCTCCAGCGTCGAAATGACGAGACCAGTGAGTTCACTGCCTCCTGCAATATGTTGGCCGATGCATACTTCTTGGTTGAGCGTTACTCACATGATATCGTGGTATGTTCTGAGTTTAGATGCAAAACAGGATCGGTCTCAGGACGGATCCCTGCAGAACGCGAGCGTGGATGCGATGAAGCACACACCATTCCTGGGACATGAAAATACTGAAGGCCAGGTTGTGGAGGTAGGACTCGGTAAACCGTATTACCTATAGCGGGAAACGGAGTTGGGTCATCTACAACAGAAGTCCCTGGTACCACACGCGGCCGAGCACATTCGAGATGTCGAAGAAGGCGCCTGCGAACGCGTGCCCCCTGTTGAAGCCGTCTGTGACAAAGTCTGTGACCCGGGCGAACTGCAGGACCACTAAGTGCCCCTCGCGGAATCCGAACTGCTCCTTTAGCAGTTTGTTCTCCACCCGAAGGGAGCAGTCTCTCGAGAATCTTACCGGAGTCACTCAATAGTGAAATGGACCGCAGGTTGCCTGGACCCAACTCTGTCCTTTCCGACAGATAATCTGTGAGCAATGCAATTTGATTTTTGAAAGAATACAATTGTATTTATTACTATTTTATGTACTATTATTTATTTTTATTACTGTACATCATTTTCGGTATGTTAAAAGGAACTCACACTGCAAACAACACTTAACAGGCAAAACCTTTATGCAAAACTTTCAACTGGCCAAGTAAAACTTTTTGTCTTCAACATTAAACGTTTTTATCCAAATCACTGTTAAAGAAGATCTTGAAAGCTTCTCTTATCTCATTTTCCGTTTGAGCGTATCTGTTATTTGCACGTGATCGTCCAATATGTGAGATTTACGAAGGGTGTACTCTGTGACGCCATCTGTGCTGAATAAGAGATTCCTTCTCTGTCGATAACAATGTTATGGAGCAAGCAAATGCATTTGACAATTATATCGGCTTTATCAGGATAAGTTTCAATGCACTTATTAAGGTGTCTCCATTTTGCAGCCATAATACCGAAGGCGCATTCCACTATTTTGCGACATCGTGAATGTCTGTAATTGTAGATTTATTCCGCTCTTGAAACTGTTTTTGCTGTAAGGTTTCATTAGATATGGTTTCAAAGGGTAAGCATCATCGGCAAGAATGGCATGAGGAAGTTCTACATCAGAATTAGGTAGTTTTTTATTTCTGGTAATTTCAATTTCTTGTTTTCCAATTGCTCATACAGTGAAGATGCCATAAACGTCCCCCCGTCGCTTTGTTTACCGTAGCCACCGATGTCGACCAACGCAATTCTGTAGTTTGCATCGGCAACCGCCGGCAGCACTATAGAGTAGAACTGATTGTAGTTGAAAAACATCGTGCCGGATTTAGCTGGACTTTTGATACGAATATGCTTGCCGTAGAGGCAACTCGATATCGCGCGAATACGCTTTCACTGTATCCGCAGCCTAAGGCTACGGTCACATTGCAAGCGTATTCGCGCGAACTGAAAGTCGGGCAAGGTCGGGAGATGTCGGGCGGGTTAGCGCGATCGTGTAAGTAGTAAGCGACAGCGCGCGAGCTATCAGTATGAAAATAGAACTTGAGGAAGATGTACTTGTCAGAGAGCAGTTTATTGAAGTTTTTACTAGCTGAAAATAACGCACGAGAATATTGGGTTAATGGTTTTTACCAAGGCAGAAGCCAAAGTGAATTCTATACACTTTTTGATAAATTATGCTTGCAACCAACCAAATTTTATATGTACTATAGGATGTCGTTGAATACATAATAATACATATTAAATGCTATTGAGGATGCAAGAAGCAGAGTAATTTCCGAGACTGTATTTCACCATCAGAACGATTAACAGTGGCATTGAGGTAAGATTCTTCATACTTATTATTTTTTATATCTTTGTATAATTTTTTGTATTTTTGTAAATAAAGCTACAGTTACTAATTAACCAATTATTAATTTATTATGAAAGTGTTACAATAGACTAAAACGTTACATAATTTTAAAAATTGATAATTATGTACTCAAAAATGGTAAAGTAATTTGTAAGTGAAGTTGATGAGTGACCAACATCTTGCTGTTGTAATTATGAATCGCCGCTTCCTGAATTGCTGTAGTGTGATTGAATGGAGGAGGGCATGGATGGAACTATTTTGATGACCCCTAAGATAACTGTTTCTCTTCCAAGAAAACATGCTGGAATTTCATTCGAACGAACATTTTTCTATTTGGAGTGACATTTTTTAGAAACGGCAATAAATTTAACAAGAATTGGTAGTTACTGTCTTGCTCAAGAGAAGTTGAAGCTGAATTATTGTATTTCGTTTTGAAAAACTGTAATTTTTCCCGTTCCACTGCTAGTAATTTGTCCTCAATATTTTGCCTCCGTTTCTTGTTATTATGCGACATTTTTTATGATCATCAGGTGCATTGATTGATTCAGACCTTGGTTCTGCCAACTCCCTGATCACACAAGATTGTTGTTCAGTTAACACATTCACTCTCGATTTGTTGAATTTCAGTGCTGACACTATTGTCATCAACAGTATCAATTCCAGAGTTTTCTGGAATACTGCCACAAGTTGTCCTTGGAGTCATATGATCTGATAAGAACAGTAAATTTTGAAAATAGGGCCAGGTGCTTGAAATCTTCTTACCACCACTTTCACCAGAATGTCCTCCTTGCTTAAGTTTTTGAAATTCTTGTCTAAAAGTAACGCGTAGATTTTTCCATTTGGATTTTGCAGATTCACCTACAATTTAACAAAACTTATTAATAAATTAATATAAATATATAGTTAATTGATTTTATGGTTTACAATGTTCTGACATTGTCCGTTAATTCTTATATGTTTGTTAATATTTCTATGCTTCTGTATATTGATATTTATACATTTTTTTTAGATTCTTATCAACCAGTTTTGGGTTTCGTTCAATTAGTTTTCTATTTCAAGTGGCGCACAATACCGTAAGACAGATTGTACATAAAGTATGTGAAGCAAGATGGAGTTCTCTACAGCCATTACACATGCCAAGTCCTTCAGAAGAATTACTGAAGAGAAATGCTGATGCATTTTTTGAAAAATGGAATTTTCCGAATTGCGTGGGATGCATTGATGGGAAACATCCATTTGAAATGTCCCAAAAAATCGGGCACCCATTTTTATAACTACAAACAATTCTTTTCCATTGTTTTGCAAGATTTTTTTTATGCAAATTATAAATTTGTTTGTATTGACATAGGCGGGTATGAAAAACAAAGTGATGGAGGAACTTTCGCTGCGTAAAGTTTTTACGAATCTCTGGAAAGTGAGTGGATCACTGAGATTACCACAAAATGCAAAGCTTCCTCAAACTGATTTGTCAGTTCCTCATGTTTTATTAGGTGATGACGCATACCTTTTAAAGACTTATCTGATGAAACCATATTCAAAAAGAAATTTATCAAGGGAAGAAAAGATCTATAACTACAGACTCTCCAGGGCACGGAGAACAGTGGAATGTGCCTTCGGTATAATTGCAGAAATGGAGGTTACTCAATAAGTGCATTGAAACTGAACCAGATGAAGCTTATTTAATCATAAACTGCATGTGCTTGTTACATAATATCATTATTTAAAAGGAAGATATTTATGATTCAACTATCACATCGTCAATTGTTAACAAGTGTTGTCAGTAGGTGGTGTGGTGGTGGCAGCTAAAAATATAAGATATCTCTTAAACAATGCATTATATGGAAAAATGTTTCAAACAAATTTTTAACACTTTTTATTCCAATATGTTTTTAAATTTATAAAATATTAAAGCAAATATTTCAAAATAACGTATAAGTGACAAGGGTAAACACCCACTTCTGGTTGACTGATTTACACCAAAAACTAATCAATTCTTTTGACTCTTATAAAAATGTTAAATATAAAATTTCACATTGACCTGATTAATAGTTTTTGAGTTAGAGCACCCACAAAAAAGCTATCACACAACAGACATCGAGAAAATAGCCAAAACGTGTTCAGGGGACCTCAAAACGTGTACCGTAAATACCCGCGTATAATGTGCACTTTTTTTTCGAAATATTTGAGTTAAAAATCAGGATGCGCGTTATATGAGGGTACATAATCTTCCTATTTTCATTTGACCCCATATTTCCACAATTTCGGCACATTAATTACTGCCCGGGTATCCTCATATTTTTATTGGTTATTTTTACGAAAAGTAAGATAGATAATAGTTAAACTTTATTAACTAATTCTATGTTTTTGTTTTCCATTGCGTTTTACATTATAACAAAATAATTCGGTAAATAATAATGAAGTGCAGTTAGTCTTTTATTTTATTTTTTTTTTTTTTAGAGGTTGCGTACCCACCTTAAATAAGTGCTTCTTATTTAGAATACTAATTTATAGGCACTTCTAAATATATGCTGCAGATCAGAAACATTTTTAAGATTTCAAAGTATTCGGCACATCTTTCGTTTTTAATGATCATGTATGATAGTTCAGCTTTTAATATTCAAAATTTCATATTCAATTTAATTAACTTAACACATATTTAAGACTAAAATATTATTGTTGTAATGGTTATGCCCTATATTAGAATTTTTTATAGGTAACACAAAAAGTACACTGAGAACCCAGGCACCTGAGATTAATGATAATAAAAGGAACCCATGGGTCGGTTGCACCGATTGTAACTCGGAGAACATGCTCCTGCTACAGACCTAAAATTTGGTAGAATGATCGGTCATCAAATAAAATTAAAGAGAATTATCCAAATTCCAATATTTGTCCTCTTTAGGGCTCCTTTTTTATGTCGTTCTTTCTTTTCATATCCCCCATAAGAAATACATGGAAATCATGCATGAATTTACAATATTATATTTCAAGATTAGTTACATTTGAGAATAGCTGTATTTTGTATATGAAAGAATAAAGTAAATTATTTGTAAGACTAAATTTGAAACCACTCCAAATTATCAGGAATGTAGGTAATTTTTCGGATAAAATAGAAAAATTTGGAATCTTTAACAATATGGGTTTTCAATTGCTGTCGTGATGAAAAGAATACTTAAATTTTAATTAATAGCAAAATTATTTTGAAATCTTTAATTTAATGCTTTCAGTGGGATCTAACTACCTTCATATGAATTTTTTAGTTTGTATTCTATTTCCAGCACAGTTGATAAAATGAAGAACCAATTTAAAAATTCTTTAATTTCAGTTGATAACAGTTTATCATTTTGATAAGACTTATGCTCGATAGTTATGAATACAAATTTTTAGGATCGGAAAATGTATAATATTTAATAAAATGAGGATACAGGATATTGTGTACCGCTGCAACCTTACCATAAATCGCCAATCCCAACGGGATCTCTCTTCCCTTTGACCAGCACAATCATGATCTCTTGATCACTCACCACATTTAAGCAATGGAACTGTCTCTCTCTCCCGCTATAACTAAAAGATGATTAATATTATGTCACGCACGCCATATCTCAACGTCACGTGTAATATACTTTACATATTAGTTTTTAATACTTCTTTTATTTTGCATTTGAATAGAAATACATGTTAAAATTGAAACAGTTTCTTCTAAAATAGCTAGCTCCTACTTGCACTTGCTTGCGTAAAATTTGAATAAATACATTCGATAAGCAAAATTCTGTGATAAAAATTGAAATCCTTATTTATTTTCACAGAAAATAGTACAATTCCAATCTTTTAACACTTAAAGAAAAAGGCACTGCATGGTGGATTTCACATTTCTTATGTAAACTGAATGAGAGGAAAATTTCTGGAATCAAACTGCAGGAGGAAGATGTGTGGGTTAGAGAGAAATGGAAAATGAGCAGAAGCGTAAAAGTTTAGACATTGTATGAAGTTTCATAAAATAAAATAAAATTTAAAAATATATTAAAATTTATGGGCACTAGTTTGCAAATAAGGCATAAGGAAATAAAATAACAATCCATTAGGTGCTGCTGAGTTTATCCTAATTAATTATAAAATCAGATACTCCCTTCCTATGCAGATGGTGGACATTACTGGGTTCAAAATCGAACCCGGTACCCAATGGTATATATAACGGCATTTAAAATATAATGATGAAGGAAGCTGCCACACTAAATTACTTGGCTTTAATTAATACTAAACAAAATATAAACTTGAAATATGTATGAAAATGGGACTTATTTCTTCAAATCTGAATGAACTTCGTTTCTCTTACAGCTGTCAAAAAGTCTCACTGTGACCGAATTTGGTAATTTGAAATAAACTGAAATTGTATTAAGCTCTGATTAGTCTTCATTTTCAGGGAACAATAACTATCCACTGTTACTACAAACGTCTCATAATAATAATAGATATGAAGCAGTACTGACCTCTAACAAACGATGACAACACGATAGAATTGTAGATTCACTTCAACCTTTCTCAAATACCTATTGCGAAACCTCCTCTCCGCAGTATTGGAAGGGAGTGGCGACGGAGTTGACAACCGGCAGTCCTGGGATCTCCTCAAAATTGAGGTGAATGAAGCCACCATTCGGTATCAGAACTGGCAGAGGAAGGAGAAGGAAAGGGCCATACGAGGAATGGAGGTCCTTGCCAATGACGAGTTTCAGCACACAATTTTTTTTGTAAATACGAATCTAATGTTTGATGACCAAAAATATTTTCTTGAATTCTATCCATTTTTTATGTGATTCAAAGTGAATTGGTGAGGTTTCATGTTCTTTAAGGGTTTGACTCAAATTTCTCCAGTCATTATAACCATCTTAAGTTATAGAAATTTTTGTCAAGCTAAAGAGTTTATAAAAAAAGCAAAACACTGCGTTTTTAATTGTTGAGTGTTCTATCAATCTCCTCTCCATTTCTCAGCTTCCGTTTGACGTTTGCAACAGTAAATCGTCGGTTCTTATCTTTAGGGTAATTAATATCTGCTCTTGGCTTTGTTGGTCCTCTTAAAACTGCCTCTAATCTAAATGAATCTGTGATAACAGAGGGTCAGGTTGCAGGATCCGAAATATTGTCAACAATTCCATCTCTACATTCATATCCACGATCAGAATTGATCGCACTATCCGCCACTTCCGTAGACCTATGCGAAGATGGCTCATTTTTCTTGTCTTCGAGAACCAAATTTTCTTGTATTGCGGATTCTCTCAAAGCCGGATTTTCTTTTAAAAATTTTTGTATAGACCCCGATTGCTTTTTAATTTCTAATCGAATCTCAGCTTTTCTCTTGCGATATTCGGCTCCCGATAATTTTTTACGACCAAGCATCGTGTTTTTAACTGTAATGTAGAAATAGTATCTTAATTGTTTATAATATTTATATCAAAATATAATATAAAGCTGGATATTATTGTAATATTATTTGTTATTTTTACAGCAGTAATATTTAAAATGAAATTGTTAATGGGAATCATCGTGATCCTAAAGATCGAATTTTGTGAATAACTCGATTAGAAATAAACTTAGAAGTCTGAAATTTCTCAGAGTATTATTGTTAATGAATATCTACGTAATGACCTAAAATAATTTCGTGAACGATCACGGGTTCAAATAAAGAGGATGAGGATGAGATAAAACGTAAAAATCAGTTTTATTTTTAATGGGTTTCATTTTTGTTTCCTTTAAAACATCTGAAAATCAAGATATTGTTACTAATATTTGCTTAAACTCACCTAAATTAATAGATTCTTATTCTTGTCGTATTTTACTATCTCAGTCGAAATCGCTTTTATTGAATTTATGTTCAAGTTTTACTAACTTTTACAAAATTTCCATGGTTACGTGTATTGTTGACCTCGGTAATTTCTGTGCTTGGAAAATAAACTTTCTTTGAATTGAATGAAGTTATGGATTAAATAAAAATAAATCGTATGTTACTTATGTCTTTTAATCTATATAAGACTATCATTCTATTTTTAGTTGTCTGTCATATTTCAATGCTCAATCTCGGATATTTTAATATCCGGTAATTTTTATTCCTCTAAGTTTATTTTTAACGAGTTGTGCAATTAATTCATTAAAAACCAAACAAATCCCTTATAAATTATTCGATTGAATTCATAAAATTATAATATTATAAATTATAATGGTCGCAGAACAGAAAATCAAATAATTTATGATGTTGTTTATAAGAAAAGGCTAAGTTAGAGATCTTAACTACCTATATAATTTTGTTAATTTCTTATCGAGGCCAAATATGAATTCATTAAAATATTAAACATCCCATTAAAACAATTTAAATATAACAAGTACCTGTTAAAAATGAATAACAGCGAGCAATGGGGGGCGGGTGATGATCGTCAGTGAACAGGGAACGTGCCTCCTATTAAGATAATTAATATGGATTGAAAGAATTCAATAATTTTTTGCAAAAATAAGTGAAAATGTTTCTCTTACGTCTCTTGACAAATGTTCAAGATTGTATAAAACACTGACTTACCTCTATAAATTTATAAATTATAATCCTTTCAGTCAAAGGTGTTACGTTGATCTCTTCGTAGGAAACGTAGACTTTGCCACTTCCCTTCCTTCTTGAAACACTAAATATACTCCTGCAACTTATAACACAACTTATAACAGAGACAGTCCAACGGAGAGTATTTACCGCGCTCTTCTCCTTACTGAGTGAGAATGGTGATAATTCAGCGCGCTTCATAGTAGATTGTGTTTTCCCAGGAATTTTAATTTTTCAAGAAAAAGAATGAGATAGAATGATAAGACACGGAACGACATGAAGACCTATGGGTCGCCTGAATGAAAGTGTACCGCCCCCAATGTTTCCTACCGATTCTCTTTGTTTTGCGCTCCAGAAAAATTTCCCCGGGACCCTCGGGAGAATTGCATTCTTTGAGCATAGAGGGACAGGTCTCATTTCCGATTTTATGATCCCCAGAATTTCCCCAGAAATTTCCTCTGGCCACCCTCAAAGATCCTGCCAGGAAGGCGCATGCCTTTCCATGAAGGGTTGAGGAAGGGCTATTAAGAAAGGCCGCCAAAGAAAAGGAAAATCGCAGCCTCGCTCTCCTGCACAGCTGCACTTTGAAAACTGACCGTGTGAAATATTTGCAAGGATCCCCAAGACGAGGGAATTTTTCGAGCCTGGTTCAATTATTCGGTTTTTCCAATTTTTTTTTCGCCTTTCTTAGACCGATTTCTTCAAACGATATATCCGAACGTCTTCTCCACGTTACCAGCTGAATATCTTTCCTGATTTTTGTCAGCTGCCAATGCAACAGAATTAAGATATTTTCTAAATTCTTGTGAATCAAAATCTGCGACCCCAAAATTTTGCCGCCCCAAGCAATGCTTGGTTCGCTTGTATTGTTGGGCCGGCCCTGCCAGTCGGCCGCTAACCTCCTCACTTCAGTTCGCCAGTTTAATTCCCTCATTCTCTGATCACCTGGCGCTCCGGATCGTCTTGTGTACTCCGGAAAAGAGGACGGGAAACAGCTCATATTGGAGGTTGGATAACAATCTCCTGGATAATAAAGATTACGAATATATATTGCGAAACCTCCTCTCCGCAGTATTGGAAGGGAGTGGCGACGGAGTTGACAACCGGCAGTCCTGGGATCTCCTCAAAATTGAGGTGAAAGAAGCCACCATTCGGTATCAGAACTGGCAGAGGAAGGAGAAGGAAAGGGCCATACGAGGAATGGAGGTCTTGGCCGCTGAAATGGACACAGCCAGCGGAGAAACCATGGCGGAAAAAATGCAGGAGATTCGCGAATGGTACGGGAGGGAAGAGGAGAGGATACTGGCCAGGGTGGGCTGGGAAAGGATGCTCGCCACAGACGCTCCTGCTCGCTCCAACTTCGCTAAGCACGCAATCCGTGCAGAGCCGAGACCCCTCACGGCACTCAAATGGGATGGACAGACCAGTACCTCCACAGAAAGACTGTGCTGTTACATCCACGATCATTTTTCCGGTGTATATGACCCATCGGAGTGTGTCACCGTTCCCGACGAGGATGTCTACGTGGGGCTAAAACCTCTCGAGGATCCGGAGAGAAGAGGCTGTGACGCTCCCATCAAAAGCCAAGATCTCACCGAGAGCCTGATGGAGCTGAATAGAGGGAAGGCTCCAGGAATGGACGGCCTAACAACCGAGTTCTTCATCAAATTCTGGGATCTTCTATGCGGCCCCTTCATGCGGATGATGGAGGAGAGCTTCCGCGTTGGAAGTCTTCCACACTCCATGAGAAGGGCAGTGGTGGGCCTGATACATAAAAAGGGGGACAGGCTAGACGTAAAGAATTGGAGACCCGTATCCGTCACGACGACGGATTACAAACTCCTAGCAAGGGCACTCTAGAAGCGTTTGTCGAAGGTAATGAGTTTCATCGTGTCACCAGAACAGGGCTACAGCGTTCCGGGGAGGACAATAATGGACAATATCGCCCTCATCAGGGACCTCATACGAGAAAAGAACGACGACGGAGGACCCTTGGCAGTCGTCTCGCTTGACCAGCAGGGGGCCTTCGATAGGGTTCAACACCGACATCTCTTTGAAACCATGCAACGCATGGGTTTCGGGACGGGGTTCCTGGGAATGGTGCAGACAATGTACAGCGGAGCCAACTGTGTCTTCAGGGTTGCGTTCTCTCTGACGGTGCCGATCAGGCTGGGGAGGGGAATCCATCAGGGCTGCCCACTCTCCGGTCAATTGTACGCCATATCCATCGAACCCTTCCTGCACCTTATCAGAAGGCTCTCATCCGGTGTATCCTTCCGGGGAATGCGGAGAGGAGGCTGGCAGCATCCGCCTATGCCGACGATGTCTGCTTATTCGTGGAAAAGGAGGGAGATTTTCCACAGATCACGCGGTCATTCGACATGTACGCATCCCGTTCTGTGGCACGCCTGAATGCCGAAAAGTCCAAAGGACTTTGGTGCGGCAGCTGGAAGGCCAGAGCCGATGCACCATTGAACTTCGGTTGGAGCAATGAAGGCTCCGTCTTCCTTGGCGTCTGGCTGGGGAATGACGAGGCAAAAACAACGAATCACGGGTTACAGATCCTTCCGAAGAAGCTGAAGGAAGGATCCGAAAAGTGGACAAGTAGGGTAGGGTCGATGTCTCTGAGGGGCCGAGTTTTGGCCGCCAACCAATTTCTCGCCCCAAGGTTATGGCACACCTTCCAATCGCTACCGCCGCCTGCGTCCTTTGTAAGGCTCATACAAGGCCTGCTGGCAGATTTTGTATGGGCCAAGGGGAAACACTGGGTGAGGAGCGCAGTGTTAACGAACCCGCTCAGGTCTAATCTTTCACCAAGTGCCTTTCTTAGGGATATATCCCTCGGCGCAAAGTCAACGGTATAAAGAACTGCATACATTTGCGACCCACATCTGTCACCGGCCTGAAGCGGTCACTTGGCTTGATGCACGGGTGCATCAAGAGCAGCAAATGTGTTTACTGGTAAAACTATATTATCTGTCAATGTTTCCCTGAAAAATATTTAAGGATTCTCTGGTAAAGGAGGATACTTTATGTAGGTAAAATTGTACTAAAACAAGTACCATATTTTTCAGCATATAAAAGCATCTTAAAAACACAAAATGATGATTTAAATTGCATGTGAAAGTTTTTCATCAAAACATCATAAATAAATTGAAATTCTAGAAAAATTAAATAAGGATAATGGTTGATATTTATTCACATGCCGATTTGGTGGTTGCTCATATCCTCAAATTTACTGAAAATTTGTATCCCAGTTGAAACACCATGCTTCTATCCTCTTCAGAATTGGAGAAAAAACTGAATGGCTATGACAGTGACAATGAAATCCAGCTGGGGGAAAAAAAGAGTGAGAGAATATGTATATTCACCATGGTAAGTTTACACAAAAACTATGACTTATTCCACACTGAGAACTCGAGCGAAGTCAAAAGTAGCGATGGACTTGAAACCAGAGCCCGACAACTTTTAGGACCAAATATATGAGAGGACAAAACTCGTGGGAACTTGAGTTCCCTTTCATGCCTTTGGCCCTACTTTTTAATCAAAACTTAAGTTCCCTATCATGCGATGAAGGTCAAATGTTTTAAAAATACTTTTTACTGCTTGTACCTGGAAACACAAGAAAAAATCATCAAAAGGTACGATATGAATTCAAAAGAAATATAATATATTTTAAAAAACTTGTACAGTCTCTCTATCTTACCCTTAGCGGGGAAAATCGCACCCAGCCTGGGGCTGGTGCGTTTCCACCACCACCTCTTCGGGGATCCCCGGGTGGTCTCCTGCACCTTCTTCAAGTGCATCTTCCTCTTCTTCTTCTGGTTCACCCTTGACACCAGCCTGTGCCTCACCCAGCCTAGGGCCAGCCTGTGCCAGGTGGCCTGGCGCCTCCTGCTCTACATTGTCCTCGGGATCAATTTAGGGTATTGCATTATTTTCATTTGGGGTCAAGGTGATGAAGAGAGAATTCCCCCTTACCGTGAGACCAATAATAATAATAACACACACACACACACACTTCCCTTAAAATATGAAACTGGCATTCAGAAAATTCGAAATTTAGTAAAGCAAAATGCCAAATGAAACTTATGTAGACTAATACTCACTTATCAAAACAATTATGAATTATCTGTCTTGACTAAGCTTGCGCATTCTTCATTGTGGCCAGAAGAATCATCACATTCAGAGATGGGAGATTTAGTCACAGGTGAAACACTCTTAGATGATAATTTACACTCAAGCTTTGCTAGATCAGTTTCCAGTGAATGAGTGGCAGTTGACTTACTGGCATCACCAACAACCTGACCACTAGGTTTCTGCGAGGCACTTTGGTTTTTGTCTGCACCTACATAGCTTAATTCCTCTTTATTACTTTTATTTACTTCCAACTTGCAAACAGAATTACAATTCAAGTTTCCAGGAAACCCTGACTCATCAGCTGATGATATAACTAAAACTTTCCCAGAAGTAGACAATCCATTATTGTTCATTTTATTATCTGTAGCAACCAAGTCATCAACAGAAGCACTCCTTACCTTCTCTGTGGCTACCACCTCGGTATCAGAGTCACAATTATCAACTTCCGAAATTACAGTATTAACTGCAGTTTCATTCCCTTCAGTTCATCAGATATCATTGAGTTACCAAGAGGATATCCTTTACTTGAGTCTTCACCACCTTCTGCATCATCAGGAGGGCAGTCCACTTCCGACACAATCTCCACGATAGCCAGCGATAGTGGCTCCCGTGCGCGGGCTCATGCAAAAAATCACTGTTTGTTTTAGCCGAGGAGACTACTGTCGCGGCGAGTTAAGTCGCCCGTGCTCTGCTAGCCTTCGGCTGATGGACTCTTCCGAACCAAAATTTGTCCACTGCGAAGGTGCACTGCCGTCAGCTCCCCCTTAAAGTTTCTCCTTGCCGTTCTTTCCATTCTCCTCTCACGCGTCTCCGCCTACCAACTTATAGCGCTCGAGCAATACTGCATTTTTTTAATAACTTCGTGTGTGTCGCTAACAGCAACTGATCTTACGTTAATTCGTTATTGCATTCTGATGACTTCAAATAACTATTGCCCGAACCTGTAGATTTATTTCAATAACAATTCCTCCATTTCAAAAATTGATTAAAACCAGCTTTTTTACAGCGTAGGTGGTTTATTTTATAGAGGAAAGGTTATTAATATTTTTCCTATTGTGATTTTTCCCATTTCGGTTTCGTAAATTAGTGCGAGAATTTCTTATTTCATTAAAAGTATGTATGTAAGTGTCAGGTCGTGTATATTTATGAGCATTTGAAGTGATTAGTAGTGTGTAATAATTTACTGTTTTATTAACCACAGATCTTCAACTAATTTTGTTTTTAGCTATCTGGTCAGATTTACTTCTGAAATCCAAGGAGACTGCTCCTATAAATAATTTTCGTTGCATAAGAAGATATAGTACGTTCCGAAGCCCCTTGTGTTCAATCGCGAATGCCATTGCTATGCTCCCTCAAATGCAAATTTCCCGAAATGATGAATTTCGGAAAAATTTCATAAATACGAAAAATGTCGTAAGTTCGAAAAATTTCATAAATTCGAAAATTTCATAAATTTAAAAAATGTCAAAAATTTGAAAATTTATAAAAATTGAAAAATTTCAATTTGAAAAACTTGAAAAATAACGACAATTTTGGAAAATTTCAAAAATTTGAAAAGTTTTCCGCAGAAAGATTGGTAGAATGCAGGAAATAGTGCCTATAAACCCAAATCTATCTTGAAATAATTAAGTCTAGCATTGAAATATGTATTACAACTATACGAGTATATGCATGTCAACCTGGAGTTCATCAGACAGGTGGTTGGTAGGGAGCACAGTGAAACAGATTCTATAAAATATCTCACTTTCAGGCTTCTAGGGAAAAAGATCCATGATATCATTCCATCCTACAGTCAATATCATACATTTTATCCTTGAGATCTTGGGTGCTGCAATTATTCCGAGTACTTCCTCCACTAAGCATTCTGATCTATATTTCTCTAGAACAGGAGTTGGCTACCTTTTCCTCTTCGATGCCACTCTTTATCAATATTCATACGCTGTGGGCCACCCTTAAATTTATTTTAACATAACACTTATGAAAGGCATAGGCGCCGACTCCATGGGGCTTGAGGGGGCACGAGCCCCCCGAATGTTACCGTCGGAGGGGGGCTGTGCCCCCCCAATAATTTTATGCCTTGTCCCGTGTATTTTTGAGATTAAGTGAGACAACTATAATAAAAATAATCAATACAATAATACAGATAGGTAAACAGACTCATGCCAGTGTATTGCCCGCTTCACCCCTCCCGCCAATTGTCACTCCACCTCTTTCACAAGTCACTCAGTCTTTCCTCTGACGCTGTGTGTGCTTGACGCTTTAGTTAAGTCGTGATATTGTAATGCCGTCATATGGGCGCTTAGTTCTACAAAGTGTCACTTGATGGCGCGATCTGTTTGTCCCGATTGCCGGCCGACAAGGACGGCAACAGAGAAGCATCGGGATAGCGATACTGGAAGATTCTACATTGAACCAGTCGGTGGCGGGAGCGCGAAGATTGCAGAGCTTTCTGGAATCATAGCTCCCGCCTATATAAAAGGGACCGCATCGGTCGCTAGAAGTCAGTCTTGAGACAGCGGCACATGCGAATAGTGGCGAGATTAAGTGAAGCGAGAAGTGTTAGAGGCAATTATTTTCGTAGTGAGTGTTGAGGGAGTTTTTGGCCTTTCTATTCTTGTGTACCCACGAACTCGTAACAAAACAATATTTTAAAACTGTACGGCGTTTCTTTTTAGTACGTTCTGCATTAACATTGTGTTGTGTTGTCGGTTAGGTGGTTTGTGACTGTTATTTATTAACAAAGCTGCAAGCTGCAAACACATTTGGAATGGATAAATTTGTTGTTAAAAAACCACGCTTGGAGAATGAAGTGCCGCATGCTTCCCCACCTAATCCTGTCCCGAACTTTCCGGCAAGAAGACTACTGATAAGGGTAGAACCTTTCAGAAATCGTGGATGGCGTCATTCGGCTGGCAAGAATGTGACGCCACTGTTGCCAAGGTATTTTGCAAAACCTGTAAGGAAGCAGAGGCTCAAGGGCTGCTACTATCGAGCACGAAAAAGGAGGACACTTTCACTTCTGTAGGGTTCTCGAACTGGAAAAAAGGTCTTGAGAAGTTTCGAGCACATGAGAATACACAAGCCCACAAAGAAGGTATAATGAAGCTGGCCTATTTATTCAGACCAAACGTGGCCATTCAGTTAAATGATCAAATCAACGCTAAGATGAAGAGAGCGCGCTCGGCCCTTATGGCTATCTTTACCACTTGCAGGTTCCTTTGCCGCCAGGGATTACCGATACGGGTGCACGAAGAACTAAGCTCAAATTTTAGGCAATTGCTGGAATTGAGGAAAGGCGACGTACCCAAGCTCAACGAACAGATGGGGCGTTAGGGCTACAAGTGGCTCTCCCATGACGACCAGAATGAAATAGTTCAAATATTGGGAGAAAATGTACTTCGTTCGGTTGTAAGCCAAATCAAGAGCTGCGAGTATTTTTTCATCATGGTCGACGAGACGTGCGACATCTCCATTCATGAGCAAGTCACCTTCTGTGTACGAACCGTCAACGAAAACTTTGATATATATAAAGATTTCATTGGATTGTACGAAACTGTCAGTACTAAAGCAGAAACACTCTTTGACATAGTGAAGGACATTCTTTTACGTTTGGACATGTCTACTAAAAATTTGCGGGGACAGTGCTATGACGGCGCATCTAACATGAGTGGAGAATTCAGAGGGCTCCAGAAGTTAGTAGCGGAACTGCAGCCGTAGGCAACATACGTTCACGGCACAGCTCACTCTTTGAACTTTGCGTGCAAGATAGCTTGTGTCACCTGCCGATACAATGAACCTGGCTAAAGATTTGATAAATTCAATCAGGGAATCCCCTAAAAGGTTACATCTGTTTAGAACTGTCCACGTCGAAGACAAGACTGCCCCGAAAAACCTGCGTCCACTGTGCCCTACAAGATGGACGATGAGAGTTTCCAGTATGCAGCAGATCCTGAAGAACTACGAACATATCCTTGAATTCTTCGAGACCTTTTCTGCAGAAGACACGACTGATGCAGCATCAAAATGTTCCGGGTACCTCGAGACAATGTTGTACTTCAAATCACACTTTTTCATCTCCCTCTACTGCCACGTAATAAACCCTGTCGAGGAAGTGAATTCCAAGGTCCAATGTCCCCGCATTGGTGCTACTGAAGTAGAATCAAAGCTTGAATGTTTACTCAATATCCTTGTAGAAAATCGTAAGAGCTTTGAGCAGTTTAACCACAGCGGCAGCTGAAAGATCATTTAGCGCCCTTCGCTGCCTGAAGACCTACTTGAGATCTATGATGGGCAGAAGAGGCTGAACAACATTGCGATATTTAACACCCATCAAACTATGCTGGGCAATTTGGACCTGAGGCCTCTCGTCAATGAACTCATTAAGCGCAACCCAGTCCGTCGTACAACTTTCGCCTTATACTAAGTATCTACTTTTAAGGTGTGTCACCTCTTAACTTAATATTTTATATCTTAATATTTAACTTTTTTCTTAAATACACAAATTGACATGAATAAGAACATTACTAAATCATATTCAAACCGTGACAAAATTGTAAAAATAATGTTACAATCCTCTTTCACTTTGTAATTTATAAATAATATCCCTAATAAAATAATTGTACCTATATATCTCCATGCTTTCTTTATTTGTAGATACTTATTTATTCCTAAAAACTTACTAAAATAGTCTTTATTTGAGAAAATATTACAATTCTTAAATATTAAAATGTCAAGGAGTCAGCTCCTTTACAAGGGCAACTGCTCATTAGATGTGAGCTAATGACAGTAGCAGGTGACTGTGCAGAGGGTTATACACAGGTTAAACTTGGTAGCAAATTCAATTCCATACCTCCTGGAACTAGGCCCCCCCAATATTTTTAACAAGTCGCCGCCCCTGTAAATAAATTGTACTTTTCATTGCATTCTGATAGCATTTATTTATTTTTAAATCAAAACAAAACCATATGAGACAATAAATGCAGTCCATCGAAACAACTGTGACTTTAATTGCGGCCCGCTGAGGTACTCAGAAGTACTAATGCAGTCCACCATCGGAACACGGTTTCACGCCACTGACCTAAGGTTGTGTGAGCTATCCCCAACACTTCATTCACTCCATCATAAACCATATTGTCCATGGTAAATACTCTTTCCCCTCTTTTTGTGAAGTGTCTGCCGGTGTAGTATCTCAAAAATTTTTAAATTATAGTGAGATACGTCAATCCAAAAACGTTTTTCCATTCAAATAAGGCAATCTGCAACAACTGGAGAAACACTGCATAACAGATAAGCATGAGAGTCATCTGTACAATATTTTTTCCGTGCGTTATTTCAGAACTGAATCAGAATGATGTTAACTCGGACCACCGATGACGTTAATTTGAATGTGTGGTAATTTTTTAACAACTTTAATGTGAATCAACATTAATCAAAGCTATGTAAAATGAGGACACACTGTATGTCTATTCAGATGGTGACTTAGGATGCTGTTTTCCAAAAATATTTATTTAAATATCCTAAATTTTTATCATAACATTGGCTTGCAAAAGACAAGGCACCAAGACAAGTATTGCATTTGCAACTTATATAGCTGTTCATTTATGACATAGAAATTATTTTTCCTTTTCATTGTTTGTAGACAGATACACTGGATATTGTGGAGATTGTGTCGGAAGTGGACTGCCCTCCTGATGATGCAGAAGGTGGTGAAGACTCAAGTAAAGGATATCCCCTTGGTAACTCAATGATATCCGATGAACTGAAGGGAATGAAACTGCAGTTAATACTGTAATTTCGGAAGTTGATAATTGTGACTCTGTTACCGAGGTGGTAGCCACAGAGAAGGTAAGGAGTGCTTCTGTTGATGACTTGGTTGCTACAGATAATAAAATGAACAATAATGGATTGTCTACTTCTGGGAAAGTTTTAGTTATATCATCAGCTGATGAGACAGGGTTTCCTGGAAACTTGAATTGTAATTCTGTTTGCAAGTTGGAAGTAAATAAAAGTAATAAAGAGGAATTAAGCTATGTAGGTGCAGACAAAAACCAAAGTGCCTCGCAGAAACCTAGTGGTCAGGTTGTTGGTGATGCCAGTAAGTCAACTGCCACTCATTCACTGGAAACTGATCTAGCAAAGCTTGAGTGTAAATTATCATCTAAGAGTGTTTCACCTGTGACTAAATCTCCCATCTCTGAATGTGATGATTCTTCTGGCCACAATGAAGAATGCGCAAGCTTAGTCAAGACAGATAATTCATAATTGTTTTGATAAGTGAGTATTAGTCTACATAAGTTTCATTTGGCATTTTGCTTTACTAAATTTCGAATTTTCTGAATGCCAGTTTCATATTTTAAGGGAAGTGTGTGTGTGTGTGTGTTATTATTATTATTGGTCTCACGGTAAGGGGGAATTCTCTCTTCATCACCTTGACCCCAAATGAAAATAATGCAATACCCTAAATTGATCCCGAGGACAATGTAGAGCAGGAGGCGCCAGGCCACCTGGCACAGGCTGGCCCTAGGCTGGGTGAGGCACAGGCTGGTGTCAAGGGTGAACCAGAAGAAGAAGAGGAAGATGCACTTGAAGAAGGTGCAGGAGACCACCCGGGGATCCCCGAAGAGGTGGTGGTGGAAACGCACCAGCCCCAGGCTGGGTGCGATTTTCCCCGCTAAGGGTAAGATAGAGAGACTGTACAAGTTTTTTAAAATATATTATATTTCTTTTGAATTCATATCGTACCTTTTGATGATTTTTTCTTGTGTTTCCAGGTACAAGCAGTAAAAAGTATTTTTAAAACATTTGACCTTCATCGCATGATAGGGAACTTAAGTTTTGATTAAAAAGTAGGGCCAAAGGCATGAAAGGGAACTCAAGTTCCCACGAGTTTTGTCCTCTCATATATTTGGTCCTAAAAGTTGTCGGGCTCTGGTTTCAAGTCCATCGCTACTTTTGACTTCGCTCGAGTTCTCAGTGTGGAATAAGTCATAGTTTTTGTGTAAACTTACCATGGTGAATATACATATTCTCTCACTCTTTTTTTCCCCCAGCTGGATTTCATTGTCACTGTCATAGCCATTCAGTTTTTTCTCCAATTCTGAAGAGGATAGAAGCATGGTGTTTCAACTGGGATACAAATTTTCAGTAAATTTGAGGATATGGGCAACCACCAAATCGGCATGTGAATAAATATCAACCATTATCCTTATTTAATTTTTCTAGAATTTCAATTTATTTATGATGTTTTGATGAAAAACTTTCACATGCAATTTAAATCATCATTTTGTGTTTTTAAGATGCTTTTATATGCTGAAAAATATGGTACTTGTTTTAGTACAATTTTACCTACATAAAGTATCCTCCTTTACCAGAGAATCCTTAAATATTTTTCAGGGAAACATTGACAGATAATATAGTTTTACCAGTAAACACATTTGCTGCTCTTGATGCACCCGTGCATCAAGCCAAGTGACCGCTTCAGGCCGGTGACAGATGTGGGTCGCAAATGTATGCAGTTCTTTATACCGTTGACTTTGCGCCGAGGGATATATCCCTAAGAAAGGCACTTGGTGAAAGATTAGACCTGAGCGGGTTCGTTAACACTGCGCTCCTCACCCAGTGTTTCCCCTTGGCCCATACAAAATCTGCCAGCAGGCCTTGTATGAGCCTTACAAAGGACGCAGGCGGCGGTAGCGATTGGAAGGTGTGCCATAACCTTGGGGCGAGAAATTGGTTGGCGGCCAAAACTCGGCCCCTCAGAGACATCGACCCTACCCTACTTGTCCACTTTTCGGATCCTTCCTTCAGCTTCTTCGGAAGGATCTGTAACCCGTGATTCGTTGTTTTTGCCTCGTCATTCCCCAGCCAGACGCCAAGGAAGACGGAGCCTTCATTGCTCCAACCGAAGTTCAATGGTGCATCGGCTCTGGCCTTCCAGCTGCCGCACCAAAGTCCTTTGGACTTTTCGGCATTCAGGCGTGCCACAGAACGGGATGCGTACATGTCGAATGACCGCGTGATCTGTGGAAAATCTCCCTCCTTTTCCACGAATAAGCAGACATCGTCGGCATAGGCGGATGCTGCCAGCCTCCTCTCCGCATTCCCCGGAAGGATACACCGGATGAGAGCCTTCTGATAAGGTGCAGGAAGGGTTCGATGGATATGGCGTACAATTGACCGGAGAGTGGGCAGCCCTGATGGATTCCCCTCCCCAGCCTGATCGGCACCGTCAGAGAGAACGCAACCCTGAAGACACAGTTGGCTCCGCTGTACATTGTCTGCACCATTCCCAGGAACCCCGTCCCGAAACCCATGCGTTGCATGGTTTCAAAGAGATGTCGGTGTTGAACCCTATCGAAGGCCCCCTGCTGGTCAAGCGAGACGACTGCCAAGGGTCCTCCGTCGTCGTTCTTTTCTCGTATGAGGTCCCTGATGAGGGCGATATTGTCCATTATTGTCCTCCCCGGAACGCTGTAGCCCTGTTCTGGTGACACGATGAAACTCATTACCTTCGACAAACGCTTCGAGAGTGCCCTTGCTAGGAGTTTGTAATCCGTCGTCGTGACGGATACGGGTCTCCAATTCTTTACGTCTAGCCTGTCCCCCTTTTTATGTATCAGGCCCACCACTGCCCTTCTCATGGAGTGTGGAAGACTTCCAACGCGGAAGCTCTCCTCCATCATCCGCATGAAGGGGCCGCATAGAAGATCCCAGAATTTGATGAAGAACTCGGTTGTTAGGCCGTCCATTCCTGGAGCCTTCCCTCTATTCAGCTCCATCAGGCTCTCGGTGAGATCTTGGCTTTTGATGGGAGCGTCACAGCCTCTTCTCTCCGGATCCTCGAGAGGTTTTAGCCCCACGTAGACATCCTCGTCGGGAACGGTGACACACTCCGATGGGTCATATACACCGGAAAAATGATCGTGGATGTAACAGCACAGTCTTTCTGTGGAGGTACTGGTCTGTCCATCCCATTTGAGTGCCGTGAGGGGTCTCGGCTCTGCACGGATTGCGTGCTTAGCGAGGTTGGAGCGAGCAGGAGCGTCTGTGGCGAGCATCCTTTCCCAGCCCACCCTGGCCAGTATCCTCTCCTCTTCCCTCCCGTACCATTCGCGAATCTCCTGCATTTTTTCCGCCATGGTTTCTCCGCTGGCTGTGTCCATTTCAGCGGCCAAGACCTCTATTCCTCGTATGGCCCTTTCCTTCTCCTTCCTCTGCCAGTTCTGATACCGAATGGTGGCTTCTTTCACCTCAATTTTGAGGAGATCCCAGGACTGCCGGTTGTCAACTCCGTCGCCACTCCCTTCCAATACTGCGGAGAGGAGGTTTCGCAATATATATTCGTAATCTTTATTATCCAGGAGATTGTTATCCAACCTCCAATATGAGCTGTTTCCCGTCCTCTTTTCCGGAGTACACAAGACGATCCGGAGCGCCAGGTGATCAGAGAATGAGGGAATTAAACTGGCGAACTGAAGTGAGGAGGTTAGCGGCCGACTGGCAGGGCCGGCCCAACAATACAAGCGAACCAAGCATTGCTTGGGGCGGCAAAATTTTGGGGTCGCAGATTTTGATTCACAAGAATTTAGAAAATATCTTAATTCTGTTGCATTGGCAGCTGACAAAAATCAGGAAAGATATTCAGCCGGTAACGTGGAGAAGACGTTCGGATATATCGTTTGAAGAAATCGGTCTAAGAAAGGCGAAAAAAAAATTGGAAAAACCGAATAATTGAACCAGGCTCGAAAAATTCCCTCGTCTTGGGGATCCTTGCAAATATTTCACACGGTCAGTTTTCAAAGTGCAGCTGTGCAGGAGAGCGAGGCTGCGATTTTCCTTTTCTTTGGCGGCCTTTCTTAATAGCCCTTCCTCAACCCTTCATGGAAAGGCATGCGCCTTCCTGGCAGGATCTTTGAGGGTGGCCAGAGGAAATTTCTGGGGAAATTCTGGGGATCATAAAATCGGAAATGAGACCTGTCCCTCTATGCTCAAAGAATGCAATTCTCCCGAGGGTCCCGGGGAAATTTTTCTGGAGCGCAAAACAAAGAGAATCGGTAGGAAACATTGGGGGCGGTACACTTTCATTCAGGCGACCCATAGGTCTTCATGTCGTTCCGTGTCTTATCATTCTATCTCATTCTTTTTCTTGAAAAATTAAAATTCCTGGGAAAACACAATCTACTATGAAGCGCGCTGAATTATCACCATTCTCACTCAGTAAGGAGAAGAGCGCGGTAAATACTCTCCGTTGGACTGTCTCTGTTATAAGTTGTGTTATAAGTTGCAGGAGTATATTTAGTGTTTCAAGAAGGAAGGGAAGTGGCAAAGTCTACGTTTCCTACGAAGAGATCAACGTAACACCTTTGACTGAAAGGATTATAATTTATAAATTTATAGAGGTAAGTCAGTGTTTTATACAATCTTGAACATTTGTCAAGAGACGTAAGAGAAACATTTTCACTTATTTTTGCAAAAAATTATTGAATTCTTTCAATCCATATTAATTATCTTAATAGGAGGCACGTTCCCTGTTCACTGACGATCATCACCCGCCCCCCATTGCTCGCTGTTATTCATTTTTAACAGGTACTTGTTATATTTAAATTGTTTTAATGGGATGTTTAATATTTTAATGAATTCATATTTGGCCTCGATAAGAAATTAACAAAATTATATAGGTAGTTAAGATCTCTAACTTAGCCTTTTCTTATAAACAACATCATAAATTATTTGATTTTCTGTTCTGCGACCATTATAATTTATAATATTATAATTTTATGAATTCAATCGAATAATTTATAAGGGATTTGTTTGGTTTTTAATGAATTAATTGCACAACTCGTTAAAAATAAACTTAGAGGAATAAAAATTACCGGATATTAAAATATCCGAGATTGAGCATTGAAATATGACAGACAACTAAAAATAGAATGATAGTCTTATATAGATTAAAAGACATAAGTAACATACGATTTATTTTTATTTAATCCATAACTTCATTCAATTCAAAGAAAGTTTATTTTCCAAGCACAGAAATTACCGAGGTCAACAATACACGTAACCATGGAAATTTTGTAAAAGTTAGTAAAACTTGAACATAAATTCAATAAAAGCGATTTCGACTGAGATAGTAAAATACGACAAGAATAAGAATCTATTAATTTAGGTGAGTTTAAGCAAATATTAGTAACAATATCTTGATTTTCAGATGTTTTAAAGGAAACAAAAATGAAACCCATTAAAAATAAAACTGATTTTTACGTTTTATCTCATCCTCATCCTCTTTATTTGAACCCGTGATCGTTCACGAAATTATTTTAGGTCATTACGTAGATATTCATTAACAATAATACTCTGAGAAATTTCAGACTTCTAAGTTTATTTCTAATCGAGTTATTCACAAAATTCGATCTTTAGGATCACGATGATTCCCATTAACAATTTCATTTTAAATATTACTGCTGTAAAAATAACAAATAATATTACAATAATATCCAGCTTTATATTATATTTTGATATAAATATTATAAACAATTAAGATACTATTTCTACATTACAGTTAAAAACACGATGCTTGGTCGTAAAAAATTATCGGGAGCCGAATATCGCAAGAGAAAAGCTGAGATTCGATTAGAAATTAAAAAGCAATCGGGGTCTATACAAAAATTTTTAAAAGAAAATCCGGCTTTGAGAGAATCCGCAATACAAGAAAATTTGGTTCTCGAAGACAAGAAAAATGAGCCATCTTCGCATAGGTCTACGGAAGTGGCGGATAGTGCGATCAATTCTGATCGTGGATATGAATGTAGAGATGGAATTGTTGACAATATTTCGGATCCTGCAACCTGACCCTCTGTTATCACAGATTCATTTAGATTAGAGGCAGTTTTAAGAGGACCAACAAAGCCAAGAGCAGATATTAATTACCCTAAAGATAAGAACCGACGATTTACTGTTGCAAACGTCAAACGGAAGCTGAGAAATGGAGAGGAGATTGATAGAACACTCAACAATTAAAAACGCAGTGTTTTGCTTTTTTTATAAACTCTTTAGCTTGACAAAAATTTCTATAACTTAAGATGGTTATAATGACTGGAGAAATTTGAGTCAAACCCTTAAAGAACATGAAACCTCACCAATTCACTTTGAATCACATAAAAAATGGATAGAATTCAAGAAAATATTTTTGGTCATCAAACATTAGATTCGTATTTACAAAAAAAATTGTGTGCTGAAACTCGTCATTGGCAAGGACCTCCATTCCTCGTATGGCCCTTTCCTTCTCCTTCCTCTGCCAGTTCTGATACCGAATGGTGGCTTCATTCACCTCAATTTTGAGGAGATCCCAGGACTGCCGGTTGTCAACTCCGTCGCCACTCCCTTCCAATACTGCGGAGAGGAGGTTTCGCAATAGGTATTTGAGAAAGGTTGAAGTGAATCTACAATTCTATCGTGTTGTCATCGTTTGTTAGAGGTCAGTACTGCTTCATATCTATTATTATTATGAGACGTTTGTAGTAACAGTGGATAGTTATTGTTCCCTGAAAATGAAGACTAATCAGAGCTTAATACAATTTCAGTTTATTTCAAATTACCAAATTCGGTCACAGTGAGACTTTTTGACAGCTGTAAGAGAAACGAAGTTCATTCAGATTTGAAGAAATAAGTCCCATTTTCATACATATTTCAAGTTTATATTTTGTTTAGTATTAATTAAAGCCAAGTAATTTAGTGTGGCAGCTTCCTTCATCATTATATTTTAAATGCCGTTATATATACCATTGGGTACCGGGTTCGATTTTGAACCCAGTAATGTCCACCATCTGCATAGGAAGGGAGTATCTGATTTTATAATTAATTAGGATAAACTCAGCAGCACCTAATGGATTGTTATTTTATTTCCTTATGCCTTATTTGCAAACTAGTGCCCATAAATTTTAATATATTTTTAAATTTTATTTTATTTTATGAAACTTCATACAATGTCTAAACTTTTACGCTTCTGCTCATTTTCCATTTCTCTCTAACCCACACATCTTCCTCCTGCAGTTTGATTCCAGAAATTTTCCTCTCATTCAGTTTACATAAGAAATGTGAAATCCACCATGCAGTGCCTTTTTCTTTAAGTGTTAAAAGATTGGAATTGTACTATTTTCTGTGAAAATAAATAAGGATTTCAATTTTTATCACAGAATTTTGCTTATCGAATGTATTTATTCAAATTTTACGCAAGCAAGTGCAAGTAGGAGCTAGCTATTTTAGAAGAAACTGTTTCAATTTTAACATGTATTTCTATTCAAATGCAAAATAAAAGAAGTATTAAAAACTAATATGTAAAGTATATTACACGTGACGTTGAGATATGGCGTGCGTGACATAATATTAATCATCTTTTAGTTATAGCGGGAGAGAGAGACAGTTCCATTGCTTAAATGTGGTGAGTGATCAAGAGATCATGATTGTGCTGGTCAAAGGGAAGAGAGATCCCGTTGGGATTGGCGATTTATGGTAAGGTTGCAGCGGTACACAATATCCTGTATCCTCATTTTATTAAATATTATACATTTTCCGATCCTAAAAATTTGTATTCATAACTATCGAGCATAAGTCTTATCAAAATGATAAACTGTTATCAACTGAAATTAAAGAATTTTTAAATTGGTTCTTCATTTTATCAACTGTGCTGGAAATAGAATACAAACTAAAAAATTCATATGAAGGTAGTTAGATCCCACTGAAAGCATTAAATTAAAGATTTCAAAATAATTTTGCTATTAATTAAAATTTAAGTATTCTTTTCATCACGACAGCAATTGAAAACCCATATTGTTAAAGATTCCAAATTTTTCTATTTTATCCGAAAAATTACCTACATTCCTGATAATTTGGAGTGGTTTCAAATTTAGTCTTACAAATAATTTACTTTATTCTTTCATATACAAAATACAGCTATTCTCAAATGTAACTAATCTTGAAATATAATATTGTAAATTCATGCATGATTTCCATGTATTTCTTATGGGGGATATGAAAAGAAAGAACGACATAAAAAAGGAGCCCTAAAGAGGACAAATATTGGAATTTGGATAATTCTCTTTAATTTTATTTGATGACCGATCATTCTACCAAATTTTAGGTCTGTAGCAGGAGCATGTTCTCCGAGTTACAATCGGTGCAACCGACCCATGGGTTCCTTTTATTATCATTAATCTCAGGTGCCTGGGTTCTCAGTGTACTTTTTGTGTTACCTATAAAAAATTCTAATATAGGGCATAACCATTACAACAATAATATTTTAGTCTTAAATATGTGTTAAGTTAATTAAATTGAATATGAAATTTTGAATATTAAAAGCTGAACTATCATACATGATCATTAAAAACGAAAGATGTGCCGAATACTTTGAAATCTTAAAAATGTTTCTGATCTGCAGCATATATTTAGAAGTGCCTATAAATTAGTATTCTAAATAAGAAGCACTTATTTAAGGTGGGTACGCAACCTCTAAAAAAAAAAAAATAAAATAAAAGACTAACTGCACTTCATTATTATTTACCGAATTATTTTGTTATAATGTAAAACGCAATGGAAAACAAAAACATAGAATTAGTTAATAAAGTTTAACTATTATCTATCTTACTTTTCGTAAAAATAACCAATAAAAATATGAGGATACCCGGGCAGTAATTAATGTGCCGAAATTGTGGAAATATGGGGTCAAATGAAAATAGGAAGATTATGTACCCTCATATAACGCGCATCCTGATTTTTAACTCAAATATTTCGAAAAAAAAGTGCACATTATACGCGGGTATTTACGGTACACGTTTTGAGGTCCCCTGAACACGTTTTGGCTATTTTCTCGATGTCTGTTGTGTGATAGCTTTTTTGTGGGTGCTCTAACTCAAAAACTATTAATCAGGTCAATGTGAAATTTTATATTTAACATTTTTATAAGAGTCAAAAGAATTGATTAGTTTTTGGTGTAAATCAGTCAACCAGAAGTGGGTGTTTACCCTTGTCACTTATACGTTATTTTGAAATATTTGCTTTAATATTTTATAAATTTAAAAACATATTGGAATAAAAAGTGTTAAAAATTTGTTTGAAACATTTTTCCATATAATGCATTGTTTAAGAGATATCTTATATTTTTAGCTGCCACCACCACACCACCTACTGACAACACTTGTTAACAATTGACGATGTGATAGTTGAATCATAAATATCTTCCTTTTAAATAATGATATTATGTAACAAGCACATGCAGTTTATGATTAAATAAGCTTCATCTGGTTCAGTTTCAATGCACTTATTGAGTAACCTCCATTTCTGCAATTATACCGAAGGCACATTCCACTGTTCTCCGTGCCCTGGAGAGTCTGTAGTTATAGATCTTTTCTTCCCTTGATAAATTTCTTTTTGAATATGGTTTCATCAGATAAGTCTTTAAAAGGTATGCGTCATCACCTAATAAAACATGAGGAACTGACAAATCAGTTTGAGGAAGCTTTGCATTTTGTGGTAATCTCAGTGATCCACTCACTTTCCAGAGATTCGTAAAAACTTTACGCAGCGAAAGTTCCTCCATCACTTTGTTTTTCATACCCGCCTATGTCAATACAAACAAATTTATAATTTGCATAAAAAAAATCTTGCAAAACAATGGAAAAGAATTGTTTGTAGTTATAAAAATGGGTGCCCGATTTTTTGGGACATTTCAAATGGATGTTTCCCATCAATGCATCCCACGCAATTCGGAAAATTCCATTTTTCAAAAAATGCATCAGCATTTCTCTTCAGTAATTCTTCTGAAGGACTTGGCATGTGTAATGGCTGTAGAGAACTCCATCTTGCTTCACATACTTTATGTACAATCTGTCTTACGGTATTGTGCGCCACTTGAAATAGAAAACTAATTGAACGAAACCCAAAACTGGTTGATAAGAATCTAAAAAAAATGTATAAATATCAATATACAGAAGCATAGAAATATTAACAAACCTATAAGAATTAACGGACAATGTCAGAACATTGTAAACCATAAAATCAATTAACTATATATTTATATTAATTTATTAATAAGTTTTGTTAAATTGTAGGTGAATCTGCAAAATCCAAATGGAAAAATCTACGCGTTACTTTTAGACAAGAATTTCAAAAACTTAAGCAAGGAGGACATTCTGGTGAAAGTGGTGGTAAGAAGATTTCAAGCACCTGGCCCTATTTTCAAAATTTACTGTTCTTATCAGATCATATGACTCCAAGGACAACTTGTGGCAGTATTCCAGAAAACTCTGGAATTGATACTGTTGATGACAATAGTGTCAGCACTGAAATTCAACAAATCGAGAGTGAATGTGTTAACTGAACAACAATCTTGTGTGATCAGGGAGTTGGCAGAACCAAGGTCTGAATCAATCAATGCACCTGATGATCATAAAAAATGTCGCATAATAACAAGAAACGGAGGCAAAATATTGAGGACAAATTACTAGCAGTGGAACGGGAAAAATTACAGTTTTTCAAAACGAAATACAATAATTCAGCTTCAACTTCTCTTGAGCAAGACAGTAACTACCAATTCTTGTTAAATTTATTGCCGTTTCTAAAAAATGTCACTCCAAATAGAAAAATGTTCGTTCGAATGAAATTCCAGCATGTTTTCTTGGAAGAGAAACAGTTATCTTAGGGGTCATCAAAATAGTTCCATCCATGCCCTCCTCCATTCAATCACACTACAGCAATTCAGGAAGCGGCGATTCATAATTACAACAGCAAGATGTTGGTCACTCATCAACTTCACTTACAAATTACTTTACCATTTTTGAGTACATAATTATCAATTTTTAAAATTATGTAACGTTTTAGTCTATTGTAACACTTTCATAATAAATTAATAATTGGTTAATTAGTAACTGTAGCTTTATTTACAAAAATACAAAAAATTATACAAAGATATAAAAAATAATAAGTATGAAGAATCTTACCTCAATGCCACTGTTAATCGTTCTGATGGTGAAATACAGTCTCGGAAATTACTCTGCTTCTTGCATCCTCAATAGCATTTAATATGTATTATTATGTATTCAACGACATCCTATAGTACATATAAAATTTGGTTGGTTGCAAGCATAATTTATCAAAAAGTGTATAGAATTCACTTTGGCTTCTGCCTTGGTAAAAACCATTAACCCAATATTCTCGTGCGTTATTTTCAGCTAGTAAAAACTTCAATAAACTGCTCTCTGACAAGTACATCTTCCTCAAGTTCTATTTTCATACTGATAGCTCGCGCGCTGTCGCTTACTACTTACACGATCGCGCTAACCCGCCCGACATCTCCCGACCTTGCCCGACTTTCAGTTCGCGCGAATACGCTTGCAATGTGACCGTAGCCTTAGGCTGCGGATACAGTGAAAGCGTATTCGCGCGATATCGAGTTGCCTCTACGGCAAGCATATTCGTATCAAAAGTCCAGCTAAATCCGGCACGATGTTTTTCAACTACAATCAGTTCTACTCTATAGTGCTGCCGGCGGTTGCCGATGCAAACTACAGAATTGCGTTGGTCGACATCGGTGGCTACGGTAAACAAAGCGACGGGGGGACGTTTATGGCATCTTCACTGTATGAGCAATTGGAAAACAAGAAATTGAAATTACCAGAAATAAAAAACTACCTAATTCTGATGTAGAACTTCCTCATGCCATTCTTGCCGATGATGCTTACCCTTTGAAACCATATCTAATGAAACCTTACAGCAAAAACAGTTTCAAGAGCGGAATAAATCTACAATTACAGACATTCACGATGTCGCAAAATAGTGGAATGCGCCTTCGGTATTATGGCTGCAAAATGGAGACACCTTAATAAGTGCATTGAAACTTATCCTGATAAAGCCGATATAATTGTCAAATGCATTTGCTTGCTCCATAACATTGTTATCGACAGAGAAGGAATCTCTTATTCAGCACAGATGGCGTCACAGAGTACACCCTTCGTAAATCTCACATATTGGACGATCACGTGCAAATAACAGATACGCTCAAACGGAAAATGAGATAAGAGAAGCTTTCAAGATCTTCTTTAACAGTGATTTGGATAAAAACGTTTAATGTTGAAGACAAAAAGTTTTACTTGGCCAGTTGAAAGTTTTGCATAAAGGTTTTGCCTGTTAAGTGTTGTTTGCAGTGTGAGTTCCTTTTAACATACCGAAAATGATGTACAGTAATAAAAATAAATAATAGTACATAAAATAGTAATAAATACAATTGTATTCTTTCAAAAATCAAATTGCATTGCTCACAGATTATCTGTCGGAAAGGACAGAGTTGGGTCCAGGCAACCTGCGGTCCATTTCACTATTGAGTGACTCCGGTAAGATTCTCGAGAGACTGCTCCCTTCGGGTGGAGAACAAACTGCTAAAGGAGCAGTTCGGATTCCGCGAGGGGCACTTAGTGGTCCTGCAGTTCGCCCGGGTCACAGACTTTGTCACAGACGGCTTCAACAGGGGGCACGCGTTCGCAGGCGCCTTCTTCGACATCTCGAATGTGCTCGGCCGCGTGTGGTACCAGGGACTTCTGTTGTAGATGACCCAACTCCGTTTCCCGCTATAGGTAATACGGTTTACCGAGTCCTACCTCCACAACCTGGCCTTCAGTATTTTCATGTCCCAGGAATGGTGTGTGCTTCATCGCATCCACGCTCGCGTTCTGCAGGGATCCGTCCTGAGACCGATCCTGTTTTGCATCTAAACTCAGAACATACCACGATATCATGTGAGTAACGCTCAACCAAGAAGTATGCATCGGCCAACATATTGCAGGAGGCAGTGAACTCACTGGTCTCGTCATTTCGACGCTGGAGAATAGCCGTTAACTCAGCGAAGACAAAATCCATCATCTTCCACTCGGACTTTGGAGCACTTCCAATCATCAACTTTAGGGTGGCCGGAGACGTCATCCCGTGCGAAAATGAGGTGTCCTATATGCGCGAGTGGCTGGACAAAAAGCTTCTATGGAAGCCGCAGGTGGAGAGTACGGGAGGGCTACCTGGCTAGCAGATCTCAACAGGATCCGTCTTATGCTGGGCTCCAGAACTCTGATGATAGCAACCGAGAGGCGGCTATACTTGAGTGTATTCGACCGGTCATGACCGACCCGGCACCGATGTGGTTCGGAGTACGTACCACAACCTTGAGCGGCTCCAGTTGGTCCAAAACAACGCACTGCGGTTACTCCTGGGTTGATTCAAACTGGACGGAAATGCACGATTGCATCGTGGCACTGACTTAGCACCCCTAGATGTACTTATACTAAAGATGGCGAAGGCAGCCCGCTCTCTGCACTCGATGGTGCATCAACTAGGGGACATCCAGGTTCGATGGTGGGACAAATGCAAACGCTCCATCGTCAGCCTGGATGTCAACGACTCTCTTCCTCCAGGAAAGTGTCCGAAACTGGACAAGAGCCTCAGTATCCCAGGACTACCAAATATCGTGTTAACAACTCATAAGTCTTCCGAAACAAGGTCTCATTAAAAGAAAACTGGAAATGCGCAACCCCAACCATTGTTAGAATGCGATAAATTTGTTCATTCCAGGGACCTGGGGGTGCTGGTGGTGTATTCGTTAGGACGCTGGCTGCTACTTGCCCGCTGCTCCAGGGAGCAGCGGCAATAATCGCGCGAAAGTAAGATTTTTCGGAGGTATCCAGGCTCACATCTGATGTCTGCCGGAAAAGCCCAACAAACCCGCCGGGACGGGATATTACCCGAATCAAATGTAAAACCGTCACCATTGATAGCCATCAGACCAAGTAGTGGAAAGGTCCTCCCCAGAGAGGCGAACATAATACAGGCTGCTCCTACAGGGACCCCGCGCCTCGCATCTATTATCACTAGGCTGAAAATATTTTTCGAAACTGCTCTTATCCAGACACTCATTTTTGTTCAAAAAGTATTTTTCACCGTCGCAGCGTTTTCGAAATAAAAACTTTAAAATATTTTAAACGGCGGACATTTTGTTTCATGATGAAAATTAAAATAGTTTTCATGCGGTCTTCTAGCTGGTAGAAAGAAAATTTAGTTTACCGCATTACTCTACCATAAACAGTTGTTGAGATAAAGAGGGGACAGACAGACGGACGGTCAGACACTCGGGAAATTATATATTGAACACTTATGAGTTATTATTGCAAATTTAAAAAATAAGAGTGTAATATCCTTTAAAAAATTTCTTTTATTATTTGCCCCCCCCCCCCCAAAGTTAATTCCTGGCTGCGCCAATGGTGCCATGCTTAACACGGGTGCAATGAGTGCACCGCACACGGGCGGTAGGTTATGGGGGCGACACTGATCTAGTCCTACCTTTTCTGCATTGGGGGCCGCATTGGTGGCAGTGAATCCATTGGTGGGCTGCATTGGAAATTTCCAATCCTTCGGCGGACTGAATTAATGTTAAACCGGAAGTTTCCTAGGGATTTTTAGGCACCGTATTAGTGAAAATCAAGTTAAATTATGTTTTTAGAGTTAAAATTTCAATATTTAAAATTATGACGGAATTCTATCTTGGAAATACCTTTGAAAAAGGTTTAAAAACGACATTTAAAAACTTATTTGAATTGAGAAATATTTACTAATTTAATGCTAGATATTTTACCAGATTCTCCTAGATAAAAATAATATTTAGTAAGTGAATAAATAAAGTGAAAAACCTTTGAAAACTCTGGAACATTGGCGGTGGGCAGGATAAAATTGCTTAGCGGGTCGTAACCGGACGGCGGGTCGTAACCGGCCTGCGGGCCGCAGATTGAGCAGCCCTGATCTAGAGTGGTTCTTATGAGGCGAGCCCCCGTCCGGGTGTCCGGTCGCCGCGACTCCCCGAAAATTTTCGAGAAGCAAGATAAAAACGTTTCTCCGAAAAGGAGGAATTGAAGATGATAGGTTAATTAATAATATGATAATGCTTCTATTTTATGGTCTTTTAAAATAAAATATTACCACCCTAAATTAGATATTTTCACATTCTCTCATTTATTTGATTGCATTTACGATTTGAGCAATCTTCGTAAAAAATTCACAACAATACTTCCACCTATAGATTAAAACCTGGAGGAATCTTAAAACCAGAATAAAATCGCATGGCTTAACGAAGACTGCTCACAACCACCTAAAATCCTCACGTAACCTCCAAAGGGATCGCGACCCACCGTTGGAGAGGTTTTGATCTCGACCGTTTCCTCTCCCTGCCGAATGGATCAATCGGAGGAAAAAACCGGCTTCAATCTTCAACAATCGGTCGCAGTCCGTGTTGCCAAACCAAATTCTTATATATTCAAAATAAAAAATACCTTTTTTAAAGTACTAAATGTTTTAATATGGATAATTCCAGTTAAAAAGTATTTTTAGATGTACATCGTGCTTTTTTATTATAATAAAGATATTAAAAAAGAAATTACATTGATTTATATTTATTTTTGAATGAATATAAGCGTCGCTTAATTTCGGCATCATCGCTACATTAACAGCATGCCGCTAAACACAAAAAATGTCGCTAAACGATGTGAAAAGTTCGTTAAATTGGCAACTATCCCTAGTTTGTCAGCACCGAACTGTCCCGTGCCGAATTATCCGCGCCGACTCGACGGCGTCGAACTGTTCGAAACCCGGCGAATCCTGTCGTTTCCACATGGGATATTTCTCGCATTGATATAAGTTGAAGACCGGGGTTCGATGCCTGGTCAAGGCTGGATTTTTCTCCTGCTTTCCAAAGTTACGTTTATTTTGTAGCTAAATATCTTTGGTTTTGTAAAACGAATTCCCTATTCTGAGAGTTATTTTCCTCTCCTCCTATTCGCGTAATTCTACTGAGCATCGGATTCTTCCGCATATTTAACAACATCCAATTGTATTATTTGCGCCGATAAAGTGATTTTGGGTATCGCAACCTACCAAGAACAAAGGCTACTCCTACTTGCACCGAAACTCGATAGAACATAACTGTTCAGTTTTACCCTGTATTTGAACAATTTTTCAGTTGTTTAGATTATGTAAATCTTGCGACGGTGTTAAAATCTATATATCATCTCAGTATTCTTCACTTTCTTCATTATCGGAATTAAGAACGTAATTGTTAGTTTGCAATTCTGCCATGTTTAAAAATAAATTTCATCTATATCTGTGATACATTGTCATCAATATTTATGAAACTTTTTGTACTTGCGTTTATACCCTCAATTTCAAACATTTCTCCAATTAAGTATCGAATTTCTGAAAAATCTTTTTCGCTAGATAGTTCCTGATATACATAAATCGAAACAACGGTTTTAAAACACCTTTAGACGCATGTTTCTCGAGCGGCACATGAGAGGTCGAAAATATCGAAGGTCATAAAAAATGTGTAACATTTGGGTTTTGCATGAGTGTGATCTACAGATTAATGCTAATTTTTTTCACCTTTTACATGCTATAAATATACTAAATCATGCCTAATTTTTGACAAAAAATTGTTCCCGTGTAGCTTCCGCCTTTCAGAGAGACATTCATATGAAAATGGAAATATGAATCCGATAGTTTCCTGTTTCATAGGTTTTACCGTATTAGACTTCTCCGTAGCTTTCACTCACTCCATCTTCTTCGCGATTACCTTACGAACATTGGGCAACCGATAACGACTCGAAGAATCAAATCGATTGGACATTCAAATAAAAGATACTTCCAATAAAATCGTAGGATATTCACCCCAATAGAGCTCTACATGAGACACCTCAAACTCGCGGGTCGCATGAGGCTCACGTGGTGCATTTATGTGGCTCCCGAAGTAATTTACTTTATATTACACTACTCAAACTCAAATGTATTCCTCGTAAATTACTTCACGCCAATATTTGTAAATAATCTAAGAAGTGTATTAAATCATCACTTTTAAAATACCCGCGGTTTATTCCTTATTCCCTTTATAACAGCCTGTACTGTTGGTTTACAGAATAATTTCCATCCCACTGCCAGTGTGTTTCTCGCATATCTGAAAGCAACAAGATTGGAAAGGTGTACTCGGAGTACACACAGCCTCCTAAGGCGTTCTTTGCAATTTTTTTTATCATGTTAAATATAAGGTAAATACTAATGGTTTATTCTGTTTTAAACGATATATCAGGAGCGATGTCAAGGAGATATTGAATTTGTGATTTACAGATTTATTTATAATCTGCAGTAATAAATAAAACAATTGAAAATTATTTAAAACACTTGGCTCGAAATAAGCAGTAGTAATCTTTCCGTTCACGTTTATTCCTTTGTCGTAAATTATCCATTTATTTTCACTTTCAAAATTTTGATTTTTAATTGTTGTTTTCTGATAGAATTGTCGTCTTCATAGTTATGCTTGGCATTTTCTCGAATGTTTATCTCCGAAACAAAGTCGTAGTTTTGTGGTCCCGCGGACTTTTATATAACTGCTAACTAATGTCTTCTATCCGAATATTTTTTCAAATCTCTACCTTACAGGTCATATACGAGCATGGGAGAGAAAAAGGTGGATTTTTAATTTTGTTTGCTGAGAGAATTGTCGTAGCGATCGATACAAACAAAATATGCGATGCTATATAAAGTGAAAATTCTAATTTACAGATGCAGCTGAAAATCAGAGTTTGGCCATAAATTTTAATTTCGTTAAAATCCGCCTAGTAGTTTCGGAGATTAAACATGCGGGCGGACGGACGGACGGGCGGACAGAGGGGAAGTGCCCATAAGGCTATTATCGCATCGATCGTAAAGAACGCCTATTAACACGTCAACTACTAGGCGCTGTAACAACTCTATTTAAGCTTCGAACATAGCATAGTTATTTGAAGCAGAAAATAACCTAAATAAGCGTAATATGCGTTCGTCGTTGAAGCAAGTATCGCATCAGGTACCGTTCTTCGAAGCTTCAAAGCTAAATGAAGGACTCTAAGTCGACCAGTAATGTCATTTCCGTAAAATTATGCCCATGATCTTTTTAGATAAATTTAAAATAAAATCTTTACGCTAAATTGGCGGTTTCTGTTTTTCTGGATGAATCCATTTTTACGAAATGAATTTTTCTCCGATTGATCCCCCAAAACGGGATTTTGCCGTAGCCTTCCATGGGAATACTACGTGACGTGTAGCAGAAAATATTTTTTCTACGCTGGAACAAAGACAGGAGAGGCGGGAGGGGAATTCCGCCTCGTCAATTGAAAACAGTGATGTAATTTTTCGAATAAAATGTCGAATGGTGAACTTATGATTGAATTTAGTGCTGAATAGTCGTGCCTCGTAAAGACATCAATCGTTGTTGGGTTTCTCGAAAATTAATTCGAGAAAATTTTCGTTTGAATCGAGATCGAGAAGTAATTTTTCTCGAATATTAGTCTCGCACATGCCTAGTAAATATAAAGGGATTATCAACGCAATAAAGTCTTTTTTGGAAATGCAAAAAAGAAATTAACAAAAACATAAACGATGCATACACAACGCACAAAATATGATAAGATTAAACGCAAACAATATGAGTATAAAAATGCAGTATAAACAAACAATATAAAACCATAAAACAAAAGTTATCAAATGTCAATTAAAATGACAATACAATTTGTCTTAGCAACATTTTTACTTCGCAAAAGTTGATAGCGTTTTGCAGGGCCGGCGGAACGGGGTAGCAAAACAGGCAACTGTCTAGGGCGCCAGAGTTTGAGAGGCGCCATCAAGAGCCAATGTTTTGATTTCACGGCACTGTATATGTGTGTGTCTGTATTCTTTTCAGTGCTTTTCGTCAATGCTGAAAAGCACTATTATCTTCGTTATCTCCGCCCGTCCGTACGCATATATCAGGGAAGAATTGGCTAAACCGATTTCAACCAAATTTGGTACATTATCACATAAATTAATGACCAAAATGACATATATATTACGTATTTCTACCGAATCGACTCAGCAGGGGAGCCAAAATTGCAAAATTAATCTTTTCGGTAATTATAAATTTTGAAGGAATTGGATTAACCGATTTCAACGAAATTTTGTATAAAGGAGGTGTGCAACATAAAAAAACGAAATCAAGATGATTAGCATTTATATCATAACCAGGGTTGCCACAATGCAAGAATTAAAAAAAATCTTTTTTTTACAAGTATTTGTGTTGAATTGTCCGCATCAATTTTAAGGAAATTTAATATTTATAATGTACACATGCATGCAAAACCATATTAGCACATTTAAACCGAATCAGCCAAACAGGGGTGCCACAATTACAATTAAAACTTTTTCAGTAATTAAGGTTATGGAAGGAATTCGCTGAACGGATTTCAATAAAATTTTGTATATTAGATTTGCACAACATACCACAATAAAAGCAAGATGTATAAATCGAAGCTAACGAGCAGGACTGCCACAGTAAAAAGTAAAATAATAATTCTTTTACGCGTATTTCTAGAGAACTGACCGCATCGATTTTAACCAAATATGGTATATATAATCTTCATATAAATAAATAACCATAACACCATATTTCAACCGTGTCGACTAGACAGGGCTACCACTATATCCAGGTTAGAATTTTTCTGTAACTATGAATTTCGAAGGTATTGGCTGAACCGATTTCAATAAGAAATTTTGTTTGTAGGACGAGTATAGAATGACAAAACGAAATGAACATGTTTAGAACGGATCTAAAAAGCTGGGCTACCACAATATAAGGAACAAATAATTTTCTAATTTCAAAGCTAATCCGTTAGTATACGATTATATTACGGCGAATCTCACGAAATGCACTTCTGTACCACGGGGACCCGTGTGCATCCCTACTTGTTTAAGTAATATATATTTATCTTTCATCTTTTATTGATTCATGTTGTTATATTTTTCACGTGCGTTTTTGTATAAACCTTTGTGCTCAAAATTATTTCAATTCCTCTTCAATGCTGTGCACTAACCCAATTCTAAAAATATAAGTTTAAACTAGCGGTTTGAGGAAGATTTGGAGAATGTATAATTCTTGAAGATGTTGACGTACCAACTAACTTACGAGCCTAAAGTTATGATTTGCTTAATCTCTTGCTAAAAATATTCTTCTTAATGCCCATTTTTACCGCTATTACTTACCATGAAGTTTTTTAATGGGGAAAAACATTGTTTTTAGAAATTATGGAAAAAATTATTTAATAATAAAAACAATCTTTAATTAATATTATATTTAAGTAATACCGGTGCTTATAGGCGTCAATGTGTAATTACTATTAAAAATAATTTTCATCTATTAGATTTTTAGTATCATTTAGATTGGAGTATGGCGCCAAAAAAAGTTTGCCTAGGGCGCCAAACTGCCTTGCGCCGGCCCTGGTGTTATGGTGAAATCAAAATTTTCTATAAATTCGTATTCTGTAGTTAACACAGCTAAGTTACTTTGCTTCGATTGCTCTTATGCTGATCTTAAATACAATTTGTCTTTTAAGCGCAAAAAACGATCTGTCGCTGCTCCTGTTTTACAGCAATACTACTCAATCTTAAGGCAACCTCTACATTTGGAAAAGTTGGAGCAATATTATTTTACTTCATAAATTTTAAAGTTCCACTGTCTAGTAGTTGTCCTTTTGTTTGCTATGAAATAAATAATTAAACTCTTTCTTTCATAACATTACTGTATTTGTGAAGCAAATGTTCTGCGCTGTTCATCGAACTACCTCTTAGATACCCATTGCGCGTAGACAAGAGGGAATCAGCAGGTCGTATAAAATAATCTTAGACTTCTATTCTATTTCAAGTGTTCAACTACTTGAGAACTTCGCGGAACTACATTATTAGGAGTTTATACTGGTTGGGTCTATAGAAGCAGGAGTTGCAAACTAGCTCAACATTCTCACCTGCTGACTTGCTTCAATTTCATCAGGAATCATCCATACACGCACACACAATATTTGCTGTAAACTCATTGGAGGACCACTTCGTAAATCAGTAGTGGCATACCGTATATGAAGGCAACTAATGAGGTACATCACGGCGTCCTTTCCAATGCAATGTTTGGTGATTTGTAGTTTTCTCTATTCTCATGTAGATTTCAATAGAGAAGGACTGTTAATTACTGACCATCTACATTTTCCCTCTTCCAAAAATATTTTTTATTTGGGTATTCTTCATTTTTACTTTCTCCATAAGTAGTATAGGGGAAAAGTATTGTTTTCATGAAAAAATCGATTTCGAGATTTCAACAGAAATACACGTTTTGAGGTCTCCTGAACACGTTTTGAAGATGTTCTCGAGGTCTGTGTGTGTGTGACAGTTTTTGTGTGGATGCTCTAACTCAAAAACTATTAATCAGATCAACGCAAAATTTTATATTTAACTTTTTTATAACAGTCACAAGAACTGATTAGTTTTTGTTAAAGATCGGTCTATCGGAAGTGGGTGTTTACTCTTGTCACTTATCCATTATTTTGAAATAATTGCTTTGATTTTTGATATATGTAAAAATGTATTGGAATAAAAGTTGTAGGGAATTTAATTTTCTACAACCTTTGTTTCAAACATTTTCCCATATTGTTTAAGAGATATCTTAAAAATAGTATTTTTAGCTGCCACCACGCCACCTACTGACGAGTATTGTTAACAATTGACGCTTAGTCACGTCTAAATAACGCTCCTTTTTATTTTCTTAATTGTTGGAGCTTTGTGGCTATATCCAATATCAGAAGGCTATGGTTTGAGTTTATTTGTTCTTTTTAGTCTAAATTTTTCTCGCAGTTTCTTAAAATATTTATTATTATGTAACCTATTTGGAATTTTTAGAAATATTACAGGTATGGAGAAAGTCATGTGGTAGCCAAATCAGATTTTTTAGAAAAAATCTCTATTTTGTTTACTGCCCTTTAACATTGATTTCTTTCCCGCAAGGTGATCCACTTTCTATACTTTCCCTGCCGCAAGCAGCATTACATGATTATCTTTCAACAGACCATATAACAAAATTCAATGAAATTTCGTTTGCCAATTCAGAATATCAACCTCAAGAAGTACTACTAATTTAGAACATATTCGGTCAAATTCAACCTGTCAGCAGATGGCACATTCAAATTTTGCCTTCGGAGGTGACAGATCGAGTCACTCATTGGATATGTACATTCTATGATAAAAGAGTAATCCATATGTATGACAGTGCTGGAAGGAATGACAATTCAACTAAACACCAGCTTCAATACCCTTTCAAATTATTTCTCCATGAATCTCCTGTGCTATTTGAAGATGTCCAACAACAACAGAATTCCCATTACTTACATGATTGATATGTAACCAATGCCAAGCGCTGAATTGGCAAGGAGAGTCTTTGGCCATAAGCTATGCAAACGAAGAAGTTAAGTTGGAGCCACTACAAGAACCGCCTGGACCACTTCGAAGTCTTTTAAAGGGTAATGACGCAAGATCGAAAGATTTTTTGGAATCTATTAGGAGCTACAATATTGCATTCCAGATAACTTCGTTCGGTGTATCGAAAACAGTGATGGAATATAATTTTATGCCGACCTTTAAAATTCAAGGGCGGGTTTATCATTTAGCCGCGTCATTATATGCAACCCTTGCAACTTACGTGCGCAATGCTGTTCTCATGGTCAGTTTTATGCAGCATGCTCAAGAGTAAGCAGTGGAAATAATTTGTATATTCTTTCGCAAAGTAAAAATATCCTCATCATAGTCTATAAAGAATTATTTTAAAAGGTTTTAAGTATGTTATTCAAGATAATTGAGTTTAAGGAATAGAGACTATTAATTCTAAACCATGAAAGATTGAAGTTACCTGCCAACGGAACTGTACCCTATATTAATTATAATTACTCCAGGCGAAGAACGGGCTATTCTGCTAGTTATTAATAAATCCCTTTCATAACACGCGTTGTTTGGAGAGGGGGGAGCGAACAACCTCAAGGCGAGTTGCGAAGCGCAGAGCAAACCGAAGCAAGCAACGTCTCTCTTGTTTATCTATACTTTTTAATTAACATTTATTCACTTTTTCTTGCTCCAACGCTTAGTTATTAAAAAAGAAAAAAAACTCGCCGGTCGTGGGGCCGGGCGCGGCTGCGCCTTCTGCGCCATTGTAGTCACGCCACTGATTCAGATCACTAATTTAAATTGAAAAATTTTCACCTTAACTTGCCTTCCAACATTATCGCTTTTAATAATAGATAGTGTCTCCACTCATTATGATGGAAGCTATGTTTTATAAAGCGTCGACAAATTGATTCAAGTTACTTTCTTGCCGCCCAATTGCACAGCACTTACTCAACCATTGGATCAGGGTGTGATATACTCTTGCAAAGAGCTACTTTAAACTCTTACGTGAGAAAACTTTTATGGATGGAAGCCCTTTATATAAATCCATAATGACCCTCCCCCAATTCTAGGAGTAGAGCAAATTCATAAGGATTATTTAAAAAAAAAACAAATAAGTAATGTTATTTACGCTATTTACTCTATTTTTGAGCCCAAACAAAACCATCGGTTTTTATAAATAAACTTTACTATTATTATTTAAAGAATAAGTAAAACAATATCTCCTCTTTTTCGATTCATTTTAAATTCTCTAATTTCAAAAGCAGATTTTAGCATAATTTGCGAAAGAATAAATTAAATATTACCGTCTTTCGTTTATCAATGTGCTTTAAAAAGTCGAGTATTGTAAAACAGAGCATAAATATAATTATATCGTATACAATTTGTTGATTCATTTCAAATTATCGAGTAATCTGAATCAGGAAGAAAACATCTGCCCCTGCACATTTTTGTGACAGAAACATCCGGGCTGGAAGTTCTGTTACTGGCAGGTCCCCGAGGACCCTCATGGGACCCGGACCCAAGGTTTGGGTACTACTATCCTAAAGTCGCTTTATTAAAAAATTCACCATCTATAAATAATTATTAAGAATTTCACCAAAAAAAATTATTACGTAAGAGTTGTAAATAAAATATGTATATTGATGTTATATGGATTTACATTGCTACTCGATGTCGGAACGGCAGTTGCCAAGACCTATAGAGAGAATTAAGTTCGTACAGCGGGGCCCGGCAAGTTGTTTGTCAAGGGGCCCGTATTGGCTCTCGGCGCCCCTGGTTACTGAAACGTCCGGCGTTCATGCCGAGACACCCTTGTCCAGGCATGTCAAACTGGAGGCCCTTTATATATGCCCTACTGCGGCCCGAGACTAGTTTTTGTTTTAAATAAATCGTTCGAGATTTTATATAAACATTTTATTTTTGTGAAAAGGAGGCTAAAATTGTTCATAGCTACTGAGGTACAGTAGAACGCGTTTTCTAAATTACTGTTTATATATGCTAAACAGACGTTTAGTCTTCTAGTTTAAGTCTATTTTTCTAATTCTGGCCCTCAATAAACCACTATAATCCTAATCTGGCCCTTCTATAACCTTCATTGTTTTAATTGCGACCCTGATGCCTCTTCTTGTTTGACATGCCTGCTCTAGGCAGTCGCCCGCGCTTAAAACCGATGTTTGATATTTACAAAGTTAGTTTTTTATTTTATGTGTGCTTTCTTTATGCACATATTAAAAACCTTTGGCAAATTATTGGCTAGATTAAACGTAGAGTAGACTGTAGAAATTGTTGGCGCTCTCTAACAAGGATCGCTACAACTGCCAAGCTAAAGGTCCTTGCTTTTTCGTTTGATTGTTTATAATTTCTGGCTAATCAACCTCTTAGATTATTATAGCCACTATAGGACCTTGTGCTAAGGGCTCCTTAGCATCCAGAGACCCTGGGCAGCTGCCCCTTTTGCCCGTAGAATAATGCGACCCTGCTCTTGCAAAGCCATTTATAAAATGAAATTGGCACGTGAACTTCTCACAGGTAGCAGAATAGATTTATCGGAAAGATTGAATAAAATAAATTTAAAGAATATTGTATATTTGAATAAAATAAATTTACAGAATATTGTATATTTGAATAAAATAAATTTAAAGAATGTTGTCTATTGGTGAAACAAATCATGAACGGAGGCGACATCAACAACAATCAAGAATTTTTGGAAGACATTATTAAAAGTTGACTTACAAATGGATATGAAAAACATTCAAAATTCCAATTCTGCGACTACTGAACTCTCCCAACTTTTCTTCGCAGAATCGTTTTTAATATCGGCATTAAATCGAATTTATTATAGCAAAGAATCATCGAATGGATTATTAAAGAAAATATTGCGGAAAATGTACAGGTGTATATATGGTTGAAGATTGTAACCAGGGCGGTGAGTTTAAGAGGCGATCTCTTAAGGTGTCAGTTTTCGAGGGGAGGCGTCATAACGGTGTCGCCGCTGATCTTTACCCTTGTGTCGTGAAGTGGGGCAGAATTTTTTGTCTTTATGCCTCAGGCAGCAGATTTCCACACTACGGCTCTAATCTTAATAAAGTTAGCGGCATTGAAAATGTAGGTTCCATATGTGATTCCGATCAAACACGTGATAATAGTGGAGTCTATAAAGATGAAGACAGTACTTATGATAAAAAAGCGGTTTCGATGAAAACAGTTTAACACACATGCGCGTGTGTGTGTAGGGATAGAGAGAAAGAACTCTACAGGATGTCACTAATCCGAAAATAATAATCAATGTGAGCAGTGGCGCCCCGGAATTACTCTGCCTTCTCACCCGCCACTTGAAAAAATGCCCCACTCCCCTTCCCCTCAAACGGCAAACTATTTTATCTTCTCCCAACGGACCTGGCGTTTAATAAACCTCAAATAACCTCCGTCTATAAAAAGAAGGTAATAAGAATTATTGTCTTAGTTGCATCCAGGGGCGGATCCAGAAATTTGCCACGGGGAGGGGGGCGATCGCCCCAACTGCCCCTCCCCTCTCTTGATTTCGCCTCTGCCGACGACCATACATTTTGAAAATCCCTATCCTCATGCACGTACCCAGAAATTTATTTCGGGGTAGGAGGGGGAGGGGTGGGGGGAGTCCGAGGCCGAAAACCAATTTCCAGCAATTGATTAAATAAAAATCCTATTCAAATAATATAAACTTTTACAGCGTTTTTAGTTCTCATAACTCAACGCAGCAAGTGGCAGCGTAGCAAAAGGCAACATAGCAAGTTTGTAGCGTGGTTATCGCAGATTCCACAAATGTCCGGACTCCCCCCTGGGTACGTCCTTGCCAGTGGCGTCGCGTGCCCATTTAGGTTGGGTGTGCTTTTATTGGGGAGGGGTTATGCAACCCGCGCTACAAAATTCACGTGTTAATTTGAACGTACGATTGCATTTTTATCGACGTGTGAAAGTTTCAAGAGAGCATAGCGCAGCAGCGCTCTTCTTAATTGGTCTAATGCAATTAATCTTAGAATAATTTTGAATACTTTAATTTACTAACTGATATGATTTTAACTATACAATCCATAATTATGGACAACACAAGGGTTCCCCGTCAAATAGACTTGAGCTATGCATCACGCGCGCCGTTTATGTGAGAATGGTTAACGCTTCGTTGTGAGAAGATACTAGAGTGAGGTACGAATTATCTGTATTTTGTTACGATTTTTAAATATGTACAACCATATAATACGCACAGAAATCTGAAAAAGTAATCACTTGGGAAAATATTATTTTCCGGATTGAATCAAAGAAAGGCTTAAAAAACTCATTTTACTTACTTATTTATACACCAGTTCCAATCTCCTGTTTTGCCTTAGGAATTTTGTTAGCACATCATCATAAAATGAAGGTCTTTTCTTCAGTTCCGCCAGCAATGTCTTTTCAATGGCGAGTGAACTTAGGCCGCATAACCTTTCCTGCGTTTGTGTTCCTCTATAACACGTATGTATTCTCTTCGTAGCCGAAAAAGAACGCTCGACTGTAGCAGTAGAACTCGGAATCGTCCTGATAAGTTCCGCTAATTTATAAATCTCCTTGAATGCAACCTGAAGCTGATTTTCTTACATGAATTTTAATAGGCGATGCACTGGTTTCCTCGCAAATTCATCAGAAGAAAAGAGTACTTTTAGTTCATTTTTTAGGCGAACGTAGTCAAAAACTGGTCCGTAGAAATCCTTTAATTTTTCTAGAATACCATCAGGAAAAGTTTTCGCATACTGATCATATCTTTCGCTACAAAGGAGTTGAAAAAACTCAAGTTTCGAAAGTGAAGAGTATCTTTCTTCCATCTCCAGGCACAAGCAGTCGACTATTCTCTGGTATAATCGAAGGCACGCGCTCTTCTCCTCTTCTATAGATCCTTTTCGTCTTTTAGGCTTTGACGACTCAACCGTATGCCTTTTCTTTGCAGAAACCCAAATATCATCAAATCCATGTTCCTTGTCATTCCTAAGCTATTTCATAGTATCATGCACTTTTTTACAACAGTACAATATGTCATAGGATGATGTTTGCAATATATTATTCAAAACATCAATATAGCCAAACAGAACAGAAAAAATTTCTAGCAAAAAAATTGTTTGAAAATCTTGCAAGAAATTCAGAAAACCACGAGCTTTGATTACAGCATCCACGTCCCAATCCCCAGAATTCTCCACAATGTGTTCAAAAATGCAATAAGTTCACTTCTGTGGCGTTTTACTGTGTTTGATAAACGGGAAGTAAAATTCCATCTGGTTGGTGCGACGGAGGGTAATTTTTTAGCAACAAAATCTTGCAAAGCATTTACTCTTTTCTATGATTTATAAAAATATGCTGCCAATCCACTGATAGTTTGGAAAAACAATCTACATTCCTTGATATTCAAGAGGCTTTGCTTCAGAACTAAGTTCAAAACGTGAGCGTAGCAATGCGTAAATATTGCTAAAGGATAGGCCTCGATAACTTTACTCTGCATCCCATTAATATGTCCACTCATTGCACAGGCACCATCATAAGTTTGGCCGACCAACTTGTCCTTAATATTAAATTCCTCAACTCTGTTTACAACTTGTTTAAAAAGACCACTAGACGTTCTATCATCACTTACGTCTGTAAATCCGATAAACCTTTCGTGTGTTTGCCCATTATGGACAAAACGGAAAACAGTTGATAGCTGCGATTTTGACATTACATCAGAAGTTTCATTCAGAAGAATGGCCACAAATGTAGCGGAAGAAATTTCTTTCTTTATAGCATCTTTAACTACATCAGATATAGCGTTAATGATATCATTTTGTACTATGGGAGAAGTTCCTCGAAATACAGTCGATGCCTTTAAATGACAGTCTAAAGGAGGATCATACTCACGGAGCACATTTAAAAATTCTATATAATTACTTCGGTTGGCTGAATCTTCAGACTCATCATGACCTCTCATAGGAAGCTCTTGCTTAGCCAAATAACATACAGCATCAATTAATCTTTTTAAAACGTCTCTATTTTTCTTTACTTGTTCATTATGACGACTAATTTCAATTTTTCTTTGTCTGTCAATGAGAGTGTCAATTCTTTGTTTTCCAAACATCTTAAGATTTAAAAATGACTGAACATGTGGCTGGGAGCGCTCATGTTTTTGCATTGCTGCAGCCTAATTATTAAGATCGGAATACCCGTGCTTATTCCAAACACCTTTCTCTTTGGAGAATAATAAACAAGGCCAACAAAAAAGTCTTGACAGCACTTCACATCCAGTTAACCATTCTACTGAATCGTATTGTGAAACAGAGTAATGTCTCATGTACTCAGTTTTTGCATCTTTGTGCTTGCACAGTAAATTTGGAAGAGGTCGACGAGGCTTACCTTCTTCGACTATGTTCATACAATCCGCAAAAGCTCGGGCAGAAAACGGGGCATTAAGTACATCGTCAACACTGTTTACCATTGTAAATATGAGCAAAAAGTCATAAATTATATCTAAAAAATTATAAATATATGTTAAAAACTTGTCTAAATCGGTGTCATAAACACGTCGGTTCACACTTTACCCCACGCACGCAAAACAGACGAAACTCAGAAAACAAAAACAGCATCTCATGACAAGTAACAACGTTGAATTGGATTGCTTCACACAATAGCCAATCACAACCGCTAACTACTTCTGAGTGCTGTTGTCTCAGTGCACACCCTGCCACGCCTTCTGGACGGTTTAAATCCACAAGGTGGCTAAGAATTTGACCCGCTGCGCCATCTGTACGTATGTTTAAAGGGCTCAAAGCTATCCGTATTTCTTACCGCACACCCGGGCTATTAACGTGAATGTGATACAATGTTTACGCGCCGAAACTTCTCCTCTTCATGAACCATTGTATATTGGATTTGATTTTAGGAATCACGCGAAGCCAGAAAACGATTAGGGGTCTTTAACAGGAATAAATGCAAAAATATAATATCTGTGACATTGCGAATCCGTGGGTGTGCACCGCACACCTAGCACACCCTGAATATACGCCTCTGGTCCTTGCCAATCCCCACCAGAATCTTTCTTTCCCTTGTCATACGGACTTAATCTTTGGTGTAGAAGCAAGAAATGTTGCGCGGAATGAATTTAAGAATGCACTCAATGGAGGGCAATGGGGTGGTCCAAGGGGAGGCCGATCGCCCCCGTGCCCCCCCTCCTGGATCCGCCACTGGTTGCATCCCTTTAAAATAAGCCTCTATTACGAACGAGAGAATAAAATAGTATTGCCTCATAACAGCAAACATCTCGATAATTAGTTTAATATTGTTTCCCAGCTCAGAAGAGATGACTATGCATCAAAACATAATATTACTCCCTCCACAATACAGACAAGCAGATAGCGTCGTAGTAGTTCATCATCCTTAGTTAATGGATTAAAACTCCTCGATTATGGTATCCCTTAGTTCGTGCTCCTCCCAATCACGCGGGGGTGTCGGGTATGCTACTGAATATGAGAAAAATAATTATCGAATTAAATGCTTTTATGGGAAAAAACACGTAAATTTAATTATAACGACCGTGAAAGAGAAATACTGGTAATTTTTTGAGGAATTGGAAATAAACATGAGTTAGACACTAATGGAATAATTTAAATTATCGTAGTAAATATTTGTTTTAAAAAACACGTTGGTGAAGCTTCAGTTTGTGTTGGTAAAAGAAGAAAGATGAGTTTTTCTAAAAATTGGGCATTTGTAGTTTTCGACAGATAAGCTATCTGTACCAGCTGTTTCCATGGTTCATATTTCATACGAAAAATACCTTCAGTATATTCTGGAGTTCTTGTAAAATCTGGAAAGCGCTACCTTCTTATTCCGCGCAAATTCAGCGGAGTTTTGCTAGTAGTGCTTCCCATACGCACAGAATCTTTGAGAAGTTCTTCCACCTGTTGGATCCTGCGGCGATCTATCTTGTTCTCAAATTCTGTGATGATTCTCGAGGTCTATACTTTTAGCGAGTTCATGCTCAACATTTAGCATTGCTTAACTATTTAACCCACTGGTTTCCAAACTTCACGAAGACGCACCCTCCTTCACCTAAGAAAAATGCCCTTGCACCCCTCCCCCCTTCTATGTCATATTCAATCATAGTTCGTAAGAATACCCACTGGACATTCAGTTCCAATAATATAATCACCTCAAGAAAATCATGGACGTAAACGATAGGTCCTAGCCACTTGTAGGCTAGAATTTGACAGCCGCAAATTTAAATTCTCACGTTTGGGGTGGTTAAACTGAGTTCATAATATCAAGTTTTTTGCGCACCCCCCTCCCCTCTGACAAGTCTACCGCGCCCCCCACGGGGACCCCAGAGTTTGGAAATCACTGATTTAACCTCATTTCAGCCAAGGTTAATGTACTTGCAATCATGACCCTTAGCCAGGCGTCCTTGAGCGCCTGGCCCATTAATTTGTTTCATCCATTGCCGCCCGTCTGGGATCCTGAACATTAGATAATGGAAGGACGAAGAACAAACAAAAGTAAAGCAGAGCGATATGTTAAAATACTGAACTTGCCGACGAAACGTTCTGAAAATATGAAATCGATATCTGACACTCTCTTGGGATGTGGCAACGTCGCACTCTTGGAAAACGAGGTAGTGCAGTAATTTCTAAACTCGGTGAGGCCGTGCCGCGGTAAGCTGCGGCGCCGCAGCTGTTTGTTAGGGTTGCGGCGATAAACGTTGTTAAATAAATAAATCAATAATTTGGAAAGATAGATCAGGTATTAAGGCAATAATTTCAGCTCAAAGTAACTGATCATCTAATACCAACAATTGAATGCATCCAAGCTTCATGATATCCGTATGAATAAATTTAAAACGAAATTGTTTATTTTTGACAGGGTGCCGCATCTGCAGAAATGTTGGGAGTAGAGTAGAATAGTAGAGTAGAATTTGCGGAATTCTCTCTGGGGAATGCGCAGCATACGGGAGCGATCCACCCTCTTGTATAGTTAATGCTATGTACATAGATAGTAAACATGAAATTAAAATATAGAAGAATTAGTAATAGAAAAATAATAATGCATATTGGCAGTATTACTTATTATGCACAATTGGGAAACTAAATATCATGCTACTTCAAATTAATATGGTGTTAACTCCGATGGTCGCTGAAAATCTATGAATTACCAATCAAGAAAGCAGTCTTGTAACTTAAATGCACGTTGTGTTTTGCAAACCGTTTTCTCGCTCTCGAAAATAACGTCATTTGGATTCCAGCTACAAAGATAGTTCTATATTTCCTAATTGAAACTACTCACTTGAAATGCACCTAGAACTCCGCCTTTACAGGTTTCGCCATAGATCTACAAATGTCAGGATTAGCAATAAGATTCTTTAGTGTGATAAAATCTATCATAATAATTAATTCTCAAAAATTGAATGCTGAAATTTATTCATGTTATTATCGTGTTCTATTCCAGGGTAAGGGAAGTATATTTGTTTATTATGCTATTGATATCTTTCTATTGCTGGAGGGGAGCGGCTAGCAGTCACTCTCAAGGTCAATTTTTCCCACTTTAAGCAGTTGAGTGGTACTTACATTCCTGACCTAAGCAGCCATTGTTTTCGCGGGAATTTCCTCTCGTTTTCGGTATAGCGAATAATCTTCGATAAGAATTTATTTCCTATAGTGTTGTTGGCAGTGGCGTGCTAGGTTCTCCTTCGCCCGGAGGCAAGTCACAAAGATGCGCTCCACTCCCTTTGCTTACTGTACAATTTTCCAGACAAATGTAATGTGGAGAATGTGATGGAAACCCAAGCATACTATAGTAGTATTTTAATTCGGCATATATTAAAATAGTTTATAAACAGAAACGTTAATTTTCGGTCCATGAGTTTGCGCACCTTTAGCCTTGCGCCCGGGGGTAACTGCCCCCCTCTGCTCCTCCCTCATTACGTCACTGGTCGTTGAGCGTCTGAAAATCCGCATCAAAATTCTCACCGCCATCCAGCCATCCGCCATTTCAGAATGAGTAACGCTCTTGTAAATGCCGAGTCGACATTCTTTGAGTAACTCGGCACTTATAAGTCGAAGTCCGCCGCGTCCGTATATAGCTGAATCGGAATTAATGGGCGCGGGTATACAACGTGATGTGTGCCCAACGTTCATAAATGGGTTCCATTCATCTTTAATCTGCTGTGATATAATATTCACTTTCAGCTCGAATCGGAAATGAAGCTTATGTAAACCATAAGAAGGAGTACTTGCAGAAAAAATATGATAAGAGCACTTAACTATAATCCTAAATAAAGTGGCGTTGAATAATAATATGTCGTAATCGAAACTATAAAAATTATTGTAAACAGGTTTCATTCCAGCGTTTTTGTAGCCTTCCCACATACATTATAAGAAACACCAATAAGACTATAGAGGGGAAGATGCAGTCATTAGAATGCCAGAAACCAGGTCCCTTAATGAATTTTTCCAGCAGCTTGCAAATATTGCAAATACATAGTGGTAGAGAAATGGTTTGAGTAAATGGTCCACCAAGTTGGAATTTATGGTTTCCTTAATGACTTGGCATGATTACTAAACATGAAATCTAATAATGGGATGAATTGATCTTTGTCACACACTGAAATATAAAGAAAGCTATTACATTAATATTTTTGACCTAAGCAATGAAATAGTTAATCTCATAAAGCTGCTATACAGGGATTCCAGCAGTGCTAAAAAGTAACCATACTAATTTTGAAAAGAAATTTAGGATATTCTTTCCAAATAACTGGACATTGGCTGTGCTGAAGACACAAGATCTTCCAAACCTTGAGCAAGATGAACACAAAGGAAGGCTCGCTGAATACATACATGAGCATTTTATAGAGCAAGAAATTTGTGTATGTGCATGCATGCATGTGCTTATTTGAATAAATATGTAATGTGTTTTTATAAGTGTAATATTGTACCCTAAACAGTTATCTATCTGGATGATTTATTTATTATTCAGAACAAGTATTGTAATATTATTTTCAGAACCAAAAAAGGTTATAGCCAAAATTTTAAAAAAATTTCGAAGAAGTTACATTTATTTATTTATTCTAATGAAGGATTAGGCAAAACTCTTTTCATAATGTTTGACAGAATGAAATTGAGCATCATTGTAGGTAGTAGACAGCTTAATGTGTCTGAAGAAAATTAACCGAGGTAAAATAGAGTTGTGAAAAATGTACTTTTTGGAGATTTAAGCTGAGTTTTTGATGGGTTAGTTTCAATATGAAGTTCATTTGATGATTCTGATGCTTTCTCCCAAAATTCTTCAAAGTCTGATGATCAGAATGATGTTAGTCATTACTTTATTATCATCAATTTGCTGTAATACTGTCATAAAATCAACATGAGCATTTTTCAATGTATTAGTAATATATTTTCGAGGCTGGAGAATTCCAAAGTACAGGAGAAAATACAAAATGAAATGAGTAATTTTCTTTGGTCAAACTATTCACCTCAGCAATATTTTGATATCTTTTGATAGGCTTCAGCTACTCCCAGAGATTTTATCATGCCCAATAGCTGAAATCCAGTATTGTAATGAGGATGTTTGGTACCTGGGGCAAAACTGCAAAACTCTTCCCCCAATCTCTCATATATTCATAAATAATATCATTAATAAGTTCAGGCTCCATGATCATAGTGAAACCGGTTGTATTATATTAAAATTCCATGGATGATAGATAGTTGATTTTTATTTTTATCATTTTCTAAATAATGATTTAAATTCAATGCCAAATAATAAATACATTGAATTTATTAACATAAATACACAAATTTGGTCCAACACTAATATTTTTACAAATATTTATAACAACATATATGCTCATGACTTGTGTTGTCATACATGCAGAAGTTTTGAAAACTCTATGAAAGAACAAGCTTAATTGGAGCTTAGCCCACATAGATTATTTGACTTTGTAAAGCACCTGATGGATGAGAGTTACAGTAGTTCATTTAAACCTACCATTATTCAATTAGAAATTAAAGGCCTAAGACTCTATGTACTAGTGCAGATAAATATACTAAATTGTATTTTGACAGAAGATCATAATACTCCTCAATCAAATCCTTTTCCCCTCATTCCTATCTCCTGGACATTCCCAACCTAATGTGTACCACATCCACCTTCCCTTCCCTTTTCCCCTAGAATCAGGAAATACCTAGTCTCCTTTTTGTCTACTTACTCCTTTCTACTCTCCAGTTCCCATCACCACCCCTTTGTAATGTATTCTACACCTGATGATGTTGCAGTAGAATGAAACCATGCTAGTGATTGAGTTATTCTCTTCTGCAAAATTATTTTTATTTCTTTTTTATTCATTATAAATGGATTTCACACATTTCACACACGAGAGGGTCAAAAATAGTTAAACATTTGCTGTCGTAATACATGAATAAAGAATAGAGAATAAATACGATTTGTAAAATCCTATATGCCACCAGAGGTGGCTCATTGTGTCAAAAAGAAGGGGGGCTTCACGTCAACCAAAATCTACCTATGTAGCTATATATGAAAACAAAAACTTACATCATGATGCTATTGGAGGCCTGATGTAGTGACTACTGAACCAACCGGTAATTGAAGTCAAATCGTCATCCTTTAGAGCCTGAATAGTGGACGCAGACCTCATGCTTCACTTAACAAGTAAATACACACACTATACACAAATAAGCACAATAATCTTCCCTAGCTATATATAACACTTACGAAATGTTGACACATTAGAAAATACATTGGTAAGAAATGTCAGAAGGCATATAATCGTAGCCTATATCTTGCACTGGTTTTCATGCCAAGAAATGCCTCTTCTCAGCATTATAAAGCCATATTGTAGAAGTCACAATTACATTTTTCGGGTTTCTAAAGCGGGTGTCAGACACAGCGGCGAACTTCTGCCTAGGCAAACTAGGCAGCTGCCTAGGGCCCCGACCAGGGGCCAAAATGGTACACATTGAGGACACAGGACACGGAAAATAATATGTCAATTTTTCCGAACGAAATAGAAAATAATTGACCATAGTTAATTTTTTGACAAGTCAAGTGGCAACACTGTGTTTGTGTTCTTTGTTTGTTTTGCATTGCACCCGACTTCATTCTATAACTTGTCACTACTTATCAGTTCGCGTTGAAAGTGTGTGTTAGAAAATTGTATCAATTTCAATTTTGCGGCTCAAAGGTTTTATCTTCCACGCGAATTTGCTGAGGTTAGTTAAGGTTACGATACGAGTAGTGTTGGCGACGGAAGCTAAAGAATGTGATAGAATTTTCTAATGTATAGTGTCTTAAGATTTTATAGAATAATCCCGTAAGATAGAATATTCCGGAAATGATTAGTGAATGGTAGTACACGAACATTCTCGAAGGTTCTAGATATTTCGATATTGTATGCATATAGAAAGTTCTCGAAAGTCCTGGAAAACTCTGGAAAAGTGTCGAATGTTCTAGAACTCTGTGGAAGACTATGGAACATTCAAGAATGTTCTAGAATGTCATGGACCTGTATTCTAGAATGTTCGATTAGGAAACGTTCTGGAATATTGTCAAAGTCAAAGTACGTTAAATAAATAAAAAATAAAGGTAAAGTTTGTTTTTTGCTAAATTATCATTATCTGTTAACTGCCTAGGAGCCCTGGGTCTCTATGTCCAGGCCTGGTCAGACACCATAGTCAGTAAGGTTTGAATGATTGGGAGTCCCCTAAATCTCAGGCCCCCCGCATTGCAGGGGCTGCAGGACCTATCAGTACACCCCTGAGCCAATCAATGATCAGCATTATTACCACATCATGTACAGCTGCTGTCTGCTAACTTTCAGAGCTCAAGTTAGACTTCATGAACTATAGCATTGGAAGCTGAAGAAGCATCTTGCATGGAAACAATGCATAATTTACAATTTTGCTTCTGAGGAAGCTAGATGAAAATGTTTATAATTCTATTTAACAATTTTTTACTGTTTATATCAATTTATTCATTATTATTTATGTATAAATGCTTAACAATTTCCTAATGCAACAGATATTGATAATGTTGTAATTTTATTAAACTTTTGTTCTATTTTATTAAATATTTTCGATACTAATATTTCATTTATTGTTATATGCATAAATAATATTAATATTTACATTATTGTGTACTTAATAGTTAAATGAAAATGAACTAAATATATTACCAAATGTAATAATAAGAAAAACTCATGGTCATCCCAAAATTTGATGCCATGGAATTAGATCCTATATAACTTATCTATATATGCTGAAATACAAGTTCTCATACTTAATCATTTTTCTTTTCAAAATGTGTTCTGATGTGAAAATTTCCATCAGGTAGTACCTTTTTCATATCTTTGTGCAAATTGGCAGAGAAGCTTTTGCCTCTGCATTTTAAAGAATTTCGAGGTTAAATATTTGGCATTACGGCAATCCTCTTAGTAAAGCATGAAAAAAACGTGGTCAGGACTATACCCAATTATTTGTCTAAATTAGTTCATTTTGCAGGATTCTGTCAATGTAGTACCGATTTCATGTAGTTCATGAGATGGTAATAGTTGGTTCCACTTAATTGAGATGCAATAGATATTAATACTTAATGCACAATTACTTTTTATTTTACCCATATTTTAAAAATTATTTCATATTACATTTGGCATTTTAAATATTGAGTGAAATTATATTCCTGCATTAAACTTAAGGAAATTCCTCATAATTTAAATCTTCACAAGTAAGATTGGAAAACTTTACGTTTACAGTGAATTATTATTAGAAGTTTCACTTTATCATTATGATCCTTGCTGCAAGCTAATAATTATAGTCTTTATATAATTACGTTTTTATTAATTTTCCTCCTTTATAGAAGTAAATCATTATTATTAGCTATAGGAATTTATAATGTTGACAAGAATGTGTCATTCTGGCAAGTTAAGTGGGATGTAAAATTAGGTAATACGTATTAAATACATCTTGAGATTCCATTTCAGTTTTAAATAGTGCGCCGTCTGATATCCTTTGCATTTGCATTATGGGTACTTCAGTTCTGTGATGCAGTTATGCGACAAGAGCCCCATCTAAGTCATTTTGGTTATTTCTTTCAGTGAGTAAGCATGTCGGATTCGGAAAAAGAGAACGGTGTGCAGTATTTTGAGGGTGTTGAGAAGCTCCTTGAAGTTTGGTTCAAGAAATCCGATGGAGATACGAAAGAATGTGACCTTAGGAATATACCAAGGTATGGAATAATTGGCCACGAGGCTTAAGGCAATAAAATTCTAACAAAACAAATTCATATTTATTGTGCTGGAGTTTTTCATTTAATGGAATATCTTTTTGTATATTCGTAAGGGTTCAAAGGCGTAATATATTCGGGGAATTAAATAATTTTTTATGGTAATTTTCTTAGGTCGAATTTCAAGTCTCGTTCTTAATTCGCAAATTTTGTCATTCGTTTTAGAATACTTTCTTAACTAGATTTTTATATACGAGAAAATGCTTCTCTCTAATTTAAATTGTAAATTGACTCTTTAATGACATCCCCGACAATTGCACGTGATCAAGTAACGATCTTGCTTTAATCCTTCTCAAGGATGTTTCAGACGGCGTTACAAATTTATATAATATTGGAATTCGTGTAAAGCTGAAGTTGCAATGACTTTCTAACCGCTGATAAAACAGTATCAGGAAAATTGCCCCTCAAAGCTAAACTCATTGGTTATCAAACTGAGAACTTAATGTTCGCAACCGGCGAAATGACTTCACGGCCGTGGGCTTGCTGAACATAAATATGCGATTATGGACGAATAGCTCGCTGCCAGATATTCTCGGGATTCTTTATTTGTTTGATTTTTTAGCAATTCGAAACATTGCACACAGCCATCTTTACCTGAGAATTGAAAAAAGTATGCATTCGGGGTGAGAAGTGGGGAAGGTATTGAGCGATTAAAAAATTTTTTATGCAACTGATGTAATCTGACATCCGCATTTACAGGTTAGCGAAGAGTGATGTTAACACCATTGCCATTCTGACGAAAGTACTGTACCTTTTTTGTGGAAAGTTTAGGGTTCAAAGTAATAGTTAAATTTAGATAGACTTCGTCCAATATTTTGTGAAATTTTTTCATAGAAACTTTATTTAATTTTGAATTTCATTTTATTTCAGTAATATTAAGGAAGTATTTGCAGTCATTTTATCAGTCGGCAAGATTGTCATCTTCTCTTTTTATATTTCACTCAAGTTACTCAATCTTGTTGAAAGATTGTCCAATAAATCGATTGAAGCGAATGTTAGCATTCAATTTCCCAAGCCGGGCGTAACACAACATTTGGCAGCATTCTGTAAGGTTTATTTTTACGATATATTTTAATTATTTTAATGGTTTTGCGTAAATTATGTGTAATGCAAAACTATTTTGGCTAGACGACTTTCGGTGTCTTTTGCAATAGATGGCAGCACTTAAAACGATCAGCGCGCTTAAATCTGAAGAACGGAAAGATTACAGAGGACAATTATAATAGTTTTTATCTCATAATATTCTGCTTGTTTGTCGTCAAATAAGAAGTGAGCGTTTCGTTCTTGAGTAATTTTCAAGGCTTAACTGAAACCGATTTTTAACGGATATTTATAGCTTTCACGAACTGAATGTACCTCAGTTGTGTAACCCTATACAGATCCACCAACGACCTCAGAAATTGCTAATATTCGTATTATAGTGGACTCGGCAGTTCGGTATCGCTGAATTCCAAAATGGCCCGCATTTTTAACTAAAGGCACAAAACAATGTTTTTGAATGATTGTGACAATGTCATGTTTGAATCAATTTACTTTTCTTGGTCGGAATCCCACATAGGATAATTTTAAAGATGTTTTCTCTCAAATTTAGATGGCTTTCATAGTATTTTATAGAAGTGCGTACAGCTTATGTTGGTAGAAACGTAGATTTAGTATTAGTGCTTTAATAAGTATAGGAAGCCTGTTCATTGTGCGCACTTAGTTTTAACCATAGAGCATGGTAACGTAAGGCACTCTGATTCGCACATTTCCGAAAGATAAGTCTAACGCTATTCATGTTCAAACATGCTCCCTCACTCTTAGCAGTGCTTCCTCTAGTTAGTTGTCTCTGCTGTCAAGGAGCAACACGTTATTTTTATGCAAGAGTTGCACAAGGGGCTGATGTGCCAATGGTAAAAAAGCACTGTTTCACAAACTTAAGTAAAGATCTGAAAGCTATGATTTGCAAAGCCTTAGGAGAGGACAAAAAAGCTCCTGAAACATGTCAAGCGACAAATATCAAGAAAGTACTGTCATTTGTGCCATTATTTCAAGAGAACGAAAACCTCCACTCTCTGCACACTTTGCAAGAAGCCTATCTGTGGCGAGCACCGAAAAATATAGTGCTGTAATTGTTAATTTACACATTTCTAACGTTTACTTAATTTTGACGTTAATTAAAATCATTTTAAAACAGTTTTTAATGATATTTCCTTATTCCAAGTTTGAGTCAAACTGACGCAGCGTATTAGCATTATTAGTATTACTAATACTAATACTATTACCAAAGGTAATAGTTTAAACTTATTTATGCTAAATTAGCTACTTTGCTGTTTTAATATTCTGCAAAATGCATCTAAATAACTCAAACACTGGCAATTTTATTTAACAGGCAAAAATGGGAAGGTCTGCTGAAGATTGTTCGATGTGAGATCATCAGCTTTGTACGTAATGATCACGTGGATGCCTATGTACTGAGGTAAGGCAAGGATTTGATTTATCATTGATTTATATTAAATCATTTTAAAATTCCTGCTAAGTGATCATTAATTGTAGAATTTTATTTGATCTGTCAGAATGATTAATTGCACATATTATCTTTGATGTTACCCGTCCCGTAGCATTTTTTATTGCATTTTGTGTGAGAATTCTTTCCCCAATTGTTCTTTAGATGAATGTAACATAGCTCTTGTAATTTACTGTAAGGGAAATGGCTATAGGAATTAATGCATGTGTGTATATGCATACTTGTAGTTTTACTGGCTCATGATCAAGTTGTAATGTTTGATCAGGTAATAAAAACATAATGGCAGTGATATGGGTTGAATCAAATCATACATTTTAAGCAATTTTGAAATGGATTTATCTTCAGATTTATCGGTTATTTAGGTTACACTCTTATTTGGAAATGGTTCAAGTCTTGGACAACTGAGACAATATAAATTTTGAATATTTGATGCATCTGTTTAGTATCACTGGATTGCTTGATTATCTTGGTATATTTCCTATCAACTTCTTGTAATTTAATTTTTGAATTTTATTTATAAACTTTAATTTATGTGAACATATATTTTTACTAAATGCATGCTTTTGGTGTGGGTATCTTCTAAATCTTACTATTTTAATTTATTTTATATGACTAAAAGGTATAAAGATTCATTGCTAAGATTTGCCAATGTAGAGTATATAAAGAAAGGAATCAACTCCAATGCCACAATTTAATAAATAGTTTTGCACCAAGGTAGAGAGAGAAAGGAAAAAATAAAAGGATGTTTAAATAAAAATGTAGGAAAGAAATTTCAGGGAGCCCAGGAGTCCACTTTCTACTCCAACACAAAAGTCAAGCGCCACATGACTGCAACACAATGCCACAAACACGCGACTGACATGCACACACGATTGAAAAATAAAAAAACTGGAAAAAATTAAATAATAAAACAAATGAGAGGAATAGTTGAAAACACTAAATATTGCACTCTTTCAATGCCTAAATGTGCATTTCAAGAGCCAAGGTTTCATCATCAGTAGGTGATGTATTCTCAGGAGTTGATTGCTTTCTTAAATTATCTTTGCCGTAGTCTCCACTCATTATTAATATAGAGTATGTGCAAGTATATTTATATTATCCTAAAAAAGTATGTATATTTAAATACTTTCCTTACATATGGTAATTTTTAATATCTCGAGCATAATCGCCTTGAGAATTGACCTCTTTTATGTGAATACTATCATCTGATTAGAAATTCCATTCCTTGCAATGAAATTATCAATTTTAAGGGTAGGAAAATTCTTACTTGTGTTTTCAAATTGCAATAGTTTGTTGGTGGGAAATCCCATTCGGTGATTATCTTTGTACGATCAGTTTGAAACTTTGAGAACTATTATAAAAATTATTTCAAGATCTACAGAACTAAATTCATGCAAGTTTTGTACATTTATTATGCACTTAGCATAATTTTAAGCCAATTTATGCAATGGTGAGTGAGCACAGTAAAGAAAGAAAGTGTTACCTGTGCTCTGGTGTCAATCCAAAGGTTATTCCCGAAGGAGATATTTATTGTTCTGGCCAATTATGCAGTGAAATAGTAAGACTTGGGTGTTGCTTGAGTGTGTTGACTTTTCATTGAGTTATTAAATATCCAGCATAATTAGGAGAGGTAATAATTTTGTAGTCATTAAATGAAAAAGCATATTCTTGCCAATATCCCCTTAACCCTTAACTACCGACCGCTCATCTGTGAGGCGAGTGCATTTTTTGTAATCGCTGTTGCTCTTTATTATCTAATCTTGAAACCTCCTGCATCCTAGTACCTTCAAATGACTCATCATCATCATGCTTCTGTCCGAAGACAGGTTTTAACTGAATCGCTGCCTCCATTTCTCTCTCTCCCTAGAAGCCTCTTTTATACCTCTATAAGTAGTATATCCCTGCTTTATATTATCTAATATTCCTATTCTTTTTCTCCCTCTTCCTCTTCTTCCACTAATTTTTCCTTCTAAGATCGTCCTTTGTAAACACTGTCTTCTCAATATGTGCCCTATCCAATTTGCTTTTCTTTTCCTGATTGTTTTTATCAGCATCCTTTCTTCTCCCACCATTTCTAATACAGTCAAACTCGTTTATAACGAGCACGGTTGTAACGAGGTCACGGCTATAGTGAGCAAATGCTACCTCCAAGATAAGTTTACGAGCATTTACATACAAATATTTCACGTATATAACGAGCACGCTTCACGGATATATCGAGCAAACGTTGACCACTTCTCACTGGCTCAAACGCGGCGGCGGTCTGCCCCTTCAATCCTCATAGTGACCCAAGATATGTAACCTTGTGTTCTCGAGTCCAGCCTCTACACCCTATCCCTCGGGGGAGGTTAAAGACTGCGGCGTTGTTGTTAAAAAATAATCCCTTCGTCCAAACCAAGAATTCCCAACTTGCAGGTACAGTGGCACTCGCGGAGGTCCTTTGTCCTCTCCTCCCAACCCCCAGCTCTTTTACAGCCAGGAGGTTGTGATTGGAAGGGGGTAAGGGGCTGAGGGCATGTACAATGGCGCCAGCCCCCGTCGCTCAGCCGAATGCACCCAACACCCTTTCCCATGTAAAGATGGGAAATCCCACGTTTAATCTGTCTCCTCATTAACTCTTCCTGGAATTGGTATGCTCACAGTTTGCAAAGAAAGTTCGTAGCGTTGATCACAAAAATCAGTTGAGATTTTGCCCTTGAACGAGTAACATGTCCGTACATAAAAGGAAGTGTTTGTCTATTCGCGAAAAGGTTGATATTATTCGAGAGTTAGAACGTGGTAAAAAATGTTGAAGTGTGTAAAAAATGTAATTTATCGTCGTCTACGGTTTCAACCTTATGGAAAAACAAAGAAGCGATTTTATCTGCACTAGAGAACAGTCTAACAACGAACAAGAAAATGAGGAAGTGTGACTTGGGTACTGTTGATCAAGCACTTCTGGAGTGGTTTAAGATGCAGAGAAATGCTGGTTTCCCCATCAACGGTACAGGTACAGGCAGATAAATTTGCAAAACAGTTAGGACACGAGAACTTCACATGCAATAACGTGTGGCTTGATCGTTTTAAAAATCGGCATAACATTGTTTATGCGAAAGGCCCTGTCAGCAGATTCAAAAACGGCAAGTGAATGGGTGAAAAGTGTTAGGGAGTGTCGAAAAGGTTACAGAGAAGAAGACATCTACAATGCCAACGAAACTGGACTGTTTTACAACATGATGCCAGATGCAACGTTTACATTCAAAGGTGACAAATGTGTTGGTGGCAAAAGACCTAAGAATCGTTTAACAGTTGTAATGTGCGCAAACATAAATGGGACTGACAAAAAAAACTTTTTGTTATTGGTAAGTCACAAAAGCCACGTTGCTTCAAAAATGTAAAGAAGCTTCCCGTTGAATATGCAGCTAATGAAAAGGCATGGATGACTTCCAATATTTTTCAGAAATATGTAAGTCAGTGGAACAACGAGTTACGGAGGAAAAATAGAAACATTCTACTCCTTGTCGATAACTGTCCTGCGCACCCACATATGCAGGAGTTATCCAATGTAAAACTGGTGTTTTGCCTCCAAATGCGACTTCTATTTTGCAGCCAATGGACATGGGGATAATTAAAAGTTTTAAATTCCATTTCAAGCGATTTTTTGTTCTACAGTTGATTGAAAGGAGGGAAAGAGGTTTAGATGGCAACGACTCTGTATTGGATGCAATTCATTTGATGACAGATGCATGTTTCACCTACAACTATCATAAACTGTTTTCGAATGTCTGGTTTAATATCGGGAGAATTTTCGATTGATAACCATAACGTTGATGAAGATCAGAATGGCTTAAAGAAAATGGAATTGCGAATTTTGACCATGTAAATCACATTGACAATTTTGTTCATGTTGATGATGATTTGATTACCAGTGGAATTCCTACGGAGAGTGAATTAATAGAGACAGTATAAAGCACAGCAAACAGTGATGAAGACGATGTTGAATGTGTCGAAGACACAATCCTTACTCAGGATGCCGTGGAAACATTAAATGATTTTTTTTTAAACATTGACATTTCCGATGGTGTTTTTAGTGCACTAAGTGTAATAAGAGGAAACTTAAGAGACTTCAAAGTGAAATCTATGAAACAGGCTACTATTCAAAGTTATTTTTGTAAAAAGGGGGGTGATTAAGGATGCAGCTGTGAGTAAATTTTATATGTACTTATGTTTACTTTAAATTTTCTAGTTTATTCTCATTTTTAGGTTTTTCATAAATTTACTAAATAACCTTTATGTTTATATATTCACTTTTACTTCTTATGTCTTATTTCACCATACGCACGCATACTTTTGCCTTCACGGATATTAAGTTTAACGGCTATAACGAGCAAAACTAAACGGTCCCGTGGCGCTCGTTATAGCCGAATTTGACTGTACTTCTTCGTTTCTCTTCCTCTCTGTCCATTTCACTTTCATCATTCTTCTCCATACCCACATCTCAAAACTTTCTATGTATTTTTCCTCCTTTCTCCTTACCGTCCACATCTCTGCACCATAAAGAGCTATGCTCCATATGTAGCATTTTGCTAATTTCTTCCTTGTTTCTAAATTTATTTTCTTGCTTGTGAGAAGCTCCTTCTTCTCGTTAAATGCTGCTTTTGCCATTGCAATCCTCCTTCTGATGTCCTGAAATGACTATAGATGGAGAATTTTGGTGTAGCTTGTAGTGTTTCAAAATGATAAGTTGCTTGGCAGCAGTCGTCCAAGTCTCACAGACGATGTGTCAGTGGCATTATTTTTATCGATGTTTTTGGTTTTCTTGTAATCTTTGAGCTATAATGTATTTATATACCCTTAAAAATGTACAATTGCAATAAGTTTTGTATTTTAAGACTTTATAAATTTGTATTTAAAATACTGGATCAACTATTTTCTTTCTTTTTTTTGGTACTGTTAACATATATTGCCAATTTCAATGGTTAGGTTTGGCCATTTTTTTGTACAAAAAAGGAAACTATTTGGCAATCAGATGTTAAACAAAGGAAAACAGTTTTAGTGCTCTTAGCATGCTTTATCACCGAGAGAAGATGAAGTAGTCTGTGAGACAAGGCGTGGGTATTAGCATGACGAAACTGTCAGTAGTTAAGGGGTAAATGGACTAAGCGCATATATGGGCACGTCAAAGTTGCTTGCCAGGTGGGGAGCGTGCATGTGTGCCAGGAAAAAAAATTTCTCTCTATGGGCTAGACGCAAATATGCGTGCCTTCTTTGTCGTGCTAGGAGGAAGCGTTCTTCCATCTAGTGATTTTATTTCAACTTGATGGTCACTTTCTGAGATGCATTGTATGCATTTATATAGTGATATTTTGGTGATGTTTTGGCGCAATTGATAAACAATAAAACCCTTAACAGTACTTTTGGCTTTAGCTTCTATTTGGTGAGTTTAGAGTGCGGTTGCGAGTATTTTGCCCTAGTAAGAAAGCCTTATTAGTCAGAAATACATTATATGCTAGTCTTTGTCTATGTTTACATAAAATAATTTTCTCGGGTAATTTTTTTCTGTGCTGTAACTTCACTATTTATGTGGTTGAACTTTTGTTTGATGAGATAATTTTAGGGAAAAGAAAGCTTCGAAAAAATTCGTAGGATGCATTTCATATGGGTGTTATAATATCCTAAAGTTACATGGTATAACCTTAGGATATTTTAACCTGGGACCCACCTCATTACAGTGGTTTACAATAATGTGAATTTATCTACACCCTCATGCCTGAATTTCAATTAACAACTTGAAATATGCACTCAAAAGATCCATCTAGACAAGAAAAAAAATTGAGGAAATATGCTGTCATATACAATGGGAATAGCGAACGAAAATACGTGATGAAAAATTTTAAAAATCGCTTTCAAATTGTTAATAAAATTGTTTATTTTTCAACAGAATCAATTTCAGGATTTCCATATCATTTAACTTTGTTTTCGATGATACATTTAAATTTCACTCCTTGATTTATTCACATAATAATGACCCACCTGGTGACCGATTTGTGAAAATTTCACACCCACTTAAGGGGTTAATTTGTTTTTGGCAGTACCTAGCATTAAATAATTATTAGGATATCACTGAAATAATGCAATGTAATTCGTTTTGAAATATTTTTTCAAAATATCGATCTGATTTTTTTCTGCTGGATCCTTCCAATGAAAGTTGCTAGTATGGGTTTGGGTTTTTTGTTATAAAAATATTTCTCAGTTGGATAACTTGTTCAAAAATTATTTCACTTAAACTGCATTTTCTAATTCAATTTGATTAAACCTTCAGTTTTTGCATCCCAGGAATTTAAATTAATTTTACCATTAACGATATCCACTTATAACTTCTTGAAAGATTTAAATGTAGAGTGAATTGAAATTTATTATCAGCGGAGGTGTTTACTAAATTTTATAAGATTTTTCAGTCTTCCTCTGATTCTTGTTTTAAGTGGCAATTCCAGCCATGTAACATACTTAGGTGTATTTGATGGTTATTTTATGGTTTAAATGACATAAAAAAACTAGCTTGCCTTTTCTATTAAACTGTAATGAAAAGTTTTTTTATGAATGGTTTGAGTTAATGGTTTATTTTTTCTGCTGAGGTAGTAGCCATGATCATCTGGTATTGATTAATAGGTTCAGCTTTTTAAATCTTAAATCCTCACAGGCTGATGGAATTAGTATGCTATAAAAACAACTGTAATGATTTTGTGAAGTACACTTTATTGTTGATAACTTCAAAGTTCTCCATGTTAGTATATTAAATAATGATTCGTAAATTGGGTACCCATCCTTAACGGTGGGGTGGCAGTGGCAGAGTGGTTATAGCGTTGGCCTTCGATGCAGCAGTCCTAGTTTTGAATCTGGCAGAGGTCGGATTTTTCAACCTAAGATCCTTCCGTCCCCTACTTGTGTTATTTGAAGAGACCTTGCAAGTTGATGCTCCGTCCTTTGGAAGGGATGTTAAGCAGTTAGCCCCCTTGCTGCTCCTCATAAAGAGTAGGCTAATGCCGGCACCGGGTTTACTTCCTCCCTTGTGAGTGTGTGTGGTATGTAAGGAGTTATGGCTATAATAATCCAAGAGATTGATTTGCCAAAAAAACAAACAAACATCCTTAAAGATACTAGATTTTTTATTTTTGTGATGAAGTCAGATTAGTGTTCTAAAAATTGATCTAATTTCATGATAAAGTTTTTTAATAGAAATTCCAGTACTAATTTTAAAACGGTGGATTTTCAGAAATTATGTTATATACGATAGACTGGTCTAAATTAACCTTTATCTTACTAGATTTTTTCCGGGTTATATGGATCATTGGCCGAGGTTTTTTAAATTTTCCATCATGTTCAAGTTAGCATTTTGGAAAAGAAATTATTACCAGATAACTATACATTGCATTGGGATGAAATAAAAAGTGTATTCTAGAAAATATATTGTCCTCTATGATACAAATTTTAATAAGTCCTTTTAAACTTTGAAAATGTTGTCTTTTGCTTTCTTAAAGAACATAAAATGGAATCTGAGGGAAATTTTTAAAACATTTTAAAAACATTTTATTACAAAAAATATCATGAGTTTGTCTGTGTTAAAAATTTGCAAATATTATATTCATGCCATTTGGTAAAAGTCTGCAATATTACTTTTAATCAAAATTTTTATAAATTTGTTTAAAAATAAACAAAACAATTATAGTAAACCGTCCGTAAACCGTTGTCTTACGTCGTCTGGTTTGACCACATCATCCGTAAAGTTAATTTTCTCCTTATTACTTCTAGTGTTTATAATATAAATAATAGTAATGTAACTATTTTAATACCTGATCTACATAGTGAGCAACTTTATGTTCGTAAAAAAAATATATATATAGTGCAAGAGCATTTTTTTTTGGAAATGCGGAATGTTACTATAATTCCTTACCTTATATTTGGAATTGAGTACTTTTACTGATGCCAAAAATGAAGCACAGCGATGTTATTTGTTAAAAAGATTTACTACTGTAAATCTTCAATATCTGAGAAATGCAAAAACCGCAATATGTGCATATACCAGTCGTGAGTCATATGCTTTCGGTAGAAGGAAACATCATGCAATTCATCTGTCGACCAGTAATCCTTCATTGCATCCCGACAATCATGCCCCATCAAGATGGTCAATGCCAGAAATTTCAGCATTTCTGACTGTAATTTCCAGAATTCTCTGAGACAAAACATAGCTCCGCACAACATGCTAGAAAGCTCACATAAGATCACAAGTTCAGATGAGACTGCTTTTCTAACTTGTAAACCCTTGGAATAGGCAAGTCCAGGCAAACAGTTTGGTCTTCGGAGAAAGAAAAATAAAGTGCATTCAGTGCCTTGATCAGGCCCTTCCATAAACATCCCTCTTCACGTACTTCATAAACAAACTTCTGGGCTTGGAGTAGTAAGGGTCATCTTATTCCAGAGGTCAAATGAAACCATTTGGCATGAGATAAGCAGGAAAAATATTTCTGAGGGGAGGGACAACCTATAGTAAAGGAATGCTGCGAAGAAAAAAATTGTTTGTGACATATGCGTTGTCATGGCTTTGAAAGCAACAGCAATGTGCCAAATGATCATGCTTTGCAGTCTAGGTATACATTTTTTGTGCCGGAGATGCATGCTCGTAAGGTATAGGTTAAATATGTTCTAAACAATTATTGAAAAATTGTTTTTATGGATGATGCAGGTTCCTTTTGCAAACATCTCTTAACACGTTTAAAATTATCAACTGAGAAAATCTCATGTATATGGCAGATATGCAAGGAAATTAAATGCATATTTAAATATTTGACCAAGGAAGTTGAAAATTTTAATGTTTGTGAAGATAATGTGATAGCACTGAAATTTTTTTAATGCTGTAAATGCGTGTGTACAGGATAAACCCGACTCAGAAGTTTTTTACTCAAATTCTGGAGAAATTCAATATAGGATATAGATAAAAACTGAATTCACATATCTTACCATTTAATAATAAAGATTGATGAGTAATATTACCAAATATCTTTGTAAAAGAAAAGTAAGTATTAAGTCTGCCTCGCACTACACTATGTAGTGGCTGTCTCAAATTGGTATTGTATAATATTAATACAGGCCTACTCGGCTATAACGTACAGATGCATTCCAGGATTTCGGTGCATAAAGAGAAAGTACGTTAAGCGAGTACGTATAGGAATTACATGTTAAAGGGGGGGTTAGGTTCCAGACTTAAGCTTAACCCTTTCAGAGCCACGCGACGATATATCGTTGTTTACTTTCTAAGTGCGAAGTGCCAACAAAGATAAATCGTCAACCGTGCTGAGTAAGTGTAAACTCATAGTTCCACATGCAAATGACAGATGGCAAAATATGATGGTATCAATCAAAAGAGGAGACTACGTAGTTCACGTATCTTCCGTTCTTTTTGGTTTTAGTTGATTATTTGTTCAGTTACGGAATTTTCAATTTCGCAAAATATTACCTCAATTCTTGCAAAATGGCCTATATAGGCAAAGATAATTTCACTGTTATAATTGAGGATGATGAATTGCTATGTTATATAAACTCATTAAGTGACAACAAATGTTATTTAGAGAAGGAAAATTTCGCGATTTTAGAAGATATTTGTGATTTTAAATTTTTTTTTCTAATGTAAAATCTTAACAAAATATTTTTTAATTATATAAATAAATATGCTATGAGTATATAGTTTTATAGAATGTAATGTTTTATATATCATTTGTTCAATTACTGAAAGAAATGCGTAAAAATATGAATAAATAGTGTGTATGTGATTTTTCATAGAGACTGATGAAAAAGTGCTGAAATTGCAGTTATGCAAAATAATATTTTTCTGTAATTACGTTTTTTAATAATTTTTGAGAGTTTTTTGCCATGTTTTACCTGGATGTCTTGCCTTTATGAAAATAAGTTAAATATACTAGCGAAAATAATAAAATATGTACTATATTTATTCAGTATAAAATTGACTTTTCATTTTTTTAATAAAAAAAATCACTAGATGTACGCTAACATTTCCTTAATATAATTAATATTTGTAATCATCTGTGCAGTTACTGAAAGAATCAGGCAAGAATATGAATAAATGGTGTGTATGTGATTTTTCTTCAAGATTGATGCAGAATTGCTGAAATGGCCATGGCACTTTTGGACATACCCGCCAAAATCAAGGGTTAAACATGAGTTTATTTGCCAATAAACACCAAAAGTGTTATATTGAGTAGTAAATTCATTAATTAATTCATAAACAGTTCATAAAATAGTTTTAAATTTAAAGATAGTCACAGGGTTGTATCGTGGGTTGGCTGGTTTTTCGAGTTGCTAAATATTTTAGTGTTTCAAAATCCTTGGTACAAAATTCTTGATGAAAAGTTGATAGTGGATAAGGAATGGAATGGAAAGAAAATAATTACCAATAGTAATTACCCATAGCGGTTCAGTGCCATGAGGACTTCAAGAAACAAGCGTGGTCCAGCAGGTGCATTCTCACGTAAAAGTTGCTTACAGACAATCCTGTCATCAAGTGAGCAAATTTCCATGTTTTGCAGATTTAGTTGGATTTTATCTCTATTAGTATAAAATCATATAAAATACCGATTTATATCGCAGGAAAAGCATAATGGAACCCCTAGGCCTGATGTGTTTTGACAACATTGATGGGGATCCTTTAATATTTTCCAAAATAATGTCTTTCTGTTTCAGTATCGTGTTCACAGTTGATTTAGAAAAGTTCATAGACCTTCCAATTTCAGTTATTAAAATGCCACTTATATTTTCCAATCATACTTAGTTTATCCTCTCAAGTACTATATATACTCCTGTATAAGTCGATCTCATGTATAGGTCGACCCATGACTTTTTCATCATTTGTTTTTTTTCTTATATCATGCCTATAAGTCAACTCCGGATTTTCAGGTGTAGTAGAATGAATTTTTGGTTTTCAATACGTGTTGATCCACATTAAGTTCCCTTTAGTCCGATATAACTACGTTGTGTCAAAGTAGCAGCGAAGTAGTCTGACATCTCCTATAGTGCCAATGCATAAAATCATAAGTCATGTGTATACACCTTTGTAGTAGATTGAATGGCTCGGGATAGACTTCGTATTTCATCACAGCGCTCATTCAGAAGCTATCTTTGTGAAGGAGAACAAGGAACAAAGTTGACGTTGGACTGTGGAGGATAGATGGCGCCGAAATTGATGATAAATCAGTGGAAAGGAGTACTAGATGGTCCTAGGAAATGTTTTGCACATTTTTGGAAGAGAAATGGAGGAACCTACCCCTCGGAGAGTGCAAATATGAACATGAAAGGAAAACCAAGACAACCCCTAACCAATCCAACTCAATGGGGAAGCATAATATTTTGAAAGTTTCAAATTTCCGTAATATGTAGGTATGAGTATGTAGTACAATATCTTGGTGAGGGCAAATGTGAACATTGAAGGAAAACCAAGCCAATCTCTAACTAACCTGTGGGGAAGTGTAATATTTTGTAAGTTTCAAATATCTGTAATATGTAGTTATTAGTGTGTAGTACAATATCTCGATGAGGGCAAATGTGAATATGGAAGGAAAGGATGTGAAAGGTAAACAAAGCGATGCTAGCACAGCCGACATTACAGGTTGAGTATCCCCAATCCAAAGTTCCGAAATCCGTAACATTGTATTAACTCACTTCTCAGTCCTGAGTTTTTTGAAATATCTTTGGATAATATGAACATAGTGCCACCCAGTGACTTTAGAAATGATGAAACTATTCAATATTGTCACGTTCGTTAAGTGAAAAAATACCTTTTAGTCCACTTCCATGACCGTTGACTAATTGAATAACTATTTGTCATTCGATCTCCCTTGTTTACAAATCACATGTTTCGATTGTTGTCCTGAAAAATGGCTGGCTTTACAGCATTTCCGTGATCATCACAGAAATTACCATTTACAGGTGGATTGTGCATGTTTGTTGGTAAATGTACGTTTCGTTTTCCATCAAATATTTTTTTACTTGAACACGTATACAGTATCACCCCTTTTTAGTTTCTGTATCTTTCCGTCAAAACTTTTTGGCATTCCTTGGCGATTGGGTCTAACAGTCACACAACAATAAATTTTTCGTGTCTTCAGATCATCAAATAAGTGAGGAGATGAGAAGAAATTATCCATAAAAAGTTTGTCCAACTCTCCCAGTCAGTTTCTTTACAGTTGCGTGAATGGCAGTGTGAAAGTGGCGTAGCAGCTCCTTACAAATCACAAGAAAAAGAAACTCACTTAGTTATTCCACAAATTGAAATGAAATAGCTGAAATGGTTTTAAATCTGGGAGATCATGGAGATAGTGACGATGAAGATGAAATTGTTAAAACTGCAGTAAAAATGCCTATAAACGACATGGTAAAAAAATGTGATGAACTCATTGGAGGACTGGAGCAGTGTGAATTTATTACAGAACAAGAAATAATGCCAATATATAAGATAAAAGAAAGACTTTTAAAACAAAAACCTTTGGTAATGAGGCAAATGACACTACAGGAAATATTAAAAAAGGCCATCCAAAATTCCAAAATCCGGAAAAATCCAAAATCCGAAACAATCTTGGTTCCAAGCATTTCGGATTAGGGATACTCAACCTGTACAATAAAGAATATTACATGTCACTTGAAATCTTGTATTTATGTTTGTCTTCTGTTTTTCTGCTTTCTCGGCATTGCTAGTGTTAGCGTCCCCTTGTTTAACTTCGCCCCGGTTATGCGCACAGTGCCATAATTTTTATACCATAAATACTTTGGCGATACTAATTTAATATGCGACGCTTCGAGGTAGACGTTGCCTTTCCACAAATTACCGAAGAGGTGTTTTTTATTTACATGCTACAGAGTTACCATATTGCACATCTGTCTTGCTGCCGTTGCCTTACTGAACATATAGGGTTGCCACCTGTTCGGTTTTCACCTGAACTGTTCGGTAATCAGAAAAACTGTTTGGTGTTTGGTACCGATGCTATACCAAACACCAAACAGTTAGGTAATTTGGAAAAATTTTAGGTGTTTGGTATCCACCGTATGTACTACACCCATAGAATGTTGTGTGGAATGAGGATAAGTGAATTCATCAGTGAGAAGAATTGAGAAAACTCATTTATGCTAGTATTAAGGAAATGCTACAGAATCAGATTCAAGAGGTAACTTAAAAATTTTCTTTGCACAGTTGTGTTTACCGGCCTTATTTTCCCTCTTTCGTGACGAAGAATAAATCAGGAATTCTACTTTCCTCGCTTAAATTACATCTTTATTTTTCTTATAAAATACAATGATTTTCATTTAATTATTTACTTGACAAATAAATATTCATTTATTATATGTAAAGCTATAGTTAATCACTCTAGGTCAGTGGTGCCCAACCTATGGCGCATACACCACTTTTGGCGCATCCGCCTCTCAAATGTGGCCCATGGTGCTTAAAACAATTTCTAAGATAATTTCGTTGTTGAAATATCTGAGATTTAAAAGAATGATCTCAAAATTTTATTGCATTTGCATCGATATATTGGTTTAGTTTGTTAGGTTTGAATGAATAAATGGGTTTGAAAGTGAGGAATTTAGTGGGTGAGTGATTGTAAGGAAACCTTCTCATGTCTGATGGCTCAGGTACCCAAAAATTCCACCTGACACATACAAAGTATTGCCGTTTATATTCCCTTCTCACCATTGTTTACTCATCATGGCTCGACTACTAAAAATAAGTTATTTTGTTCCCTCGTCTGAAATTTCCGCAACTTCAAAAATTTGCTCAGTGTCACATCTGTCAATTTGCAAGCACATACTCATGTGAACAAGTTTTCTCATCCATATAGCATGCTATAATAAAACCTCTGTCCATTAATTTAATAAACAGACTAAGAAATTGCAAATATAGAGGTGAGTCGACTTCCTCATGCGCCTATCCAAGGGGCTCCAAAATTTTATTCCAATAATTTCGATATATTCATTTGCATGAAGTAAAAGATTGTCCTGATTGCAAAAGTGTTTTTTGTCTCCTTTTAAAATTATTACTATTTCAATAATTAAACTGATGAACCATAAGAAATTTGCTGAGGATACCAACACTACATAACGTGCCCTGTTATCATATTGCATTACCAAAAGAAATTTTTAATTTTTGAGATATTTTGCGACATTTAACTTCCTTTGTAAGGATATATCGTCGTTGGAAATTCAGGCTCAAGAAGAAAATGATGTTGCGTGGCACTAAAAGGGTTAATAACAAATTTGTGATATGCCATGATGTTTTCGATAAGTTCTGCCAGTAAGTGCTGCGATATTTTTGCCTTCTATCACAGTAAAAAATTGTCTTGTACACCAACCAGAGCTTGCTTTGAAATCCGTAATACTAAAATTCTTTGCTTTTTTAAAGGGAAAAATTTGAATAGATTAATGGGGAACAGCAGTTCCATTTTGAAGGGTTTCGAGAACATATTTTGGAGGGTTTCAAGGACATATTTTTTCATTTCTTTTTCTAGCTCCGCCCATTTGCTAGGCTTTCCTCTGTTTGCTCATTTATTTTTAGGGCTCCATCTGAACTGTGTGTAGAAATCTTCCTCCAATTCCTATCATTCTTTTCAGATACATTAAACTCTGTGAACAGAATAAGAAACTTTATAATTTTTCTTTAAAATGATTGAGATCCAAAGATCATAGGTTAATTGTTTCTAATTTAGATCTCAAAAAGAACAAAAGCCTGCATGTCGAAAATTCGATTTTTACATGTTATTTTATGGGAAAATGTCTTCCTTGGAGTTGAATCCAGGACATTTTTTGAGATTTTTTTCCTCATCACCTTAAAAGATGTGATTCTAGGATTCCTACCAAATTTTTAAAATGTATCTCAATCTTTTATCAAGTTATTTGCATTTTTATAGCATTACAAAGGGAGCCACAAAGGGGCAGAAGTAGACTTATAGATTGTTAATTAAATGCAAAAATTAATGCAGAGATAAATGTATAGAAATCATTCAATATAAATATTAATTTTTTATTTGACTCTGTTTTAACTATTATTTTGACTTAGGTGTTCAGGAAAAATGTATGTATTGCAGGATATATTGTTACAGATAATGAATTTAAATAGCTTATTACATTGTGTTGCTTATTATGAAAATATTGAATTAAATTGTATTATTGAATCAAATGGATCAGTACACACTAGGTAAACTCATGTAATGTCATTCTGTTATACCTCAAAAACTAGAATCGGCATATACATGAGGGGTACGATTAACCTAATTTGTGTAAAAAGGTCGGGGGTCGACCTATACAGGTCAGGTTGGAGATTGCGGACACCTGCAGAGTAAATATTGGTAGATGAGTAAGACAGGGCTGCTGCCTATCGCCGACCCTATTCAATATATATGGAGAAAGTCTAATGTTTGAAGGCACAGGAGATTTCAAAATTGGAGGAAGGATTATAAGAACAGTAAAATATGTGGATGATCAAGTGCTTGTAGCAAGAAAGGAAGAGGAACTCCAAAAAATGGTAAATAGACTAGTAATAACAGGTAGAAAATACGGTATGGAAATAAATACAGAAAAATCCTAGGTCATTCGTATATCAGGCAAAGAAGAAAATCTGGACATAAGTATTGGAAGAAAGAAACACCTACTTACAGGGAATATAAGGGAAGACATCCTCAAGAAGTTCATAAAATGCTATGTATGGAATATAGCTTTTTACAGGGCAGAAACATGGATGCTAAGGAAAAATGACATCAAATACTTGGAAAGCTTTGAAATGTGGACTTGGAGGAGAATGCTGAAGATAAAATGGACAGGTAGGATGAAAAATGAAGTGCTACGAAGAGTAGGAGAGAAGCAAATGATTATACAGACTATCAGAAAGAGGAAGGCAAACTGAGTTGGTCAATACCTGAGGAGAGAGAGTATGATTAAAGATGTGTTAGAAGGAAAACTATCTGGAAAAAGGGAAAGAGGTAGGAAAAGGTTTCAGATGATAGACGATTTGAAAGGGAAAGAGTTATCAAGATATGAAGAGGACAGCGAAAAATAGGAGTATATGGAGAACCAGGTTTAACCATGAATAATCACAGACCTGTCTACGGACAGACTACCTATGATAATGATGATGATATGGTATGGTATGCACAAGGTGCTACCCAAAAGTTCCAGGAATTAAAATAGCGTATGCGAACCTCTTGTAGTATGGCCACTCGCTGCTAGGTAGTGCTAGCAGTATCCTTTGTGAATAAGTGTGCAACGTGGCGGCTAGCTTTCGCAAGTTCTTTGTGTTTTTGTAACATTGTGTTTGAGTGGTTCTGTGAATTCATTTCGAACTGAAATGGCTGATGTTAAGGAGCAAAGAATTTGCATCAAATTCTGCTTCAAACTCTGCAAAATAGCAGCAGAAACACACAGAATGCTTAAACAAGCTTTTGGTGATGATGCTTTAAGCCAAAGCAAAACGTTCCTTTGATACAAACGTTTCAAGGACGGACGGACATCATGACGTTTTTAACATCGTTGGACTGTCGTACGGAACGTTTCAATGCATTTTGTCGGAGGATTTGAACATGAGACTCATTGCTGCAAAATTTGTTCCGAGACTGCTGAGCAACGACCAGAAAGACCATTGCATTGCTGTCTGCAGGGAGCTTCAAAATGAAGTTAGAGATGACCCTGAGACAAAGCAGCAGTCGTCACAGTGGAAGCGTCAAGTTCGCAGCAATGTCAAGTCCGTGTTGATCATTTTTTTCGTCGTCGACGGTATCATCCACAAAGAATTCCTCCCATCCGGTCAAACTGTCAATGGAAAGTTTTACTGCGATCTTTTGAAGCGGCTTAGGGAAAACGTCCGATGCAAATGCCCAGACAAGTGGTGCAACAATGACTGGGTGTTCCACCATGACAATGTGCCCACCCACACGTCTCTCATTATTAGGCAGTTCCTGGCTTCCAAAAACATGACAGTCATCTCCCATCCCCCTACTCTCCTCACCTCACCCCTGCGACTTTTTCCTCTTTCCCAAAATGAAACTCCGGCTGAAAGGGCGACGTTTTGACATGATGGAGGAGATCTGGTTAACGCGATCACATCTGTGGAATTCCATGGATGCTTCACATCATGGGAAAAATGCTGGGAACGCTGTATAAAAGCCCAAAGGGACAGTGGAAATTAGGACTTAGCATAAGTAATTTTTTTTATGCACAAATTCCCGGAACTTTTAAGTAGCACCTCGTAGTTGCAAACTTGGATATTATGAGTTAAAAGAGACGCTTATAAGGCATATAGTATGACATTGCGACTATGATGACATTCCCAATGACCAAATCTTCTACTTCTGAAACAGATGACTGTTTGACAATATCATTTGGAATATATTAGCAAAGTTATTTGTGATGACAGTTACAAAGATCTTGGTTTTTAATTTATAAGTTTTAATGTGCTCACATTATATATGTAGAGTATGTGAGGTTGAATTTCATTACTCCTTTTAAGTTCTCTATAGTTCATTCATCTTATAATTTTGGACTTTTAGGATAAAAATTTTATATAATTTTATTATTTCAATTACATTAGTTAAATATTTTGTGAGTCACGCATCCAAGTTCGTAGTCTACTGAATTTGGAAAGAATTATATACCCTTGTGCAGAAAGATCTCCATTTTGAGCAAAAAAATTGTTGAAAAAAGATGCGTCCAATGCATGGGTTTTTACAGTATTTAAGAAAATGCTAGTTTCAGTTCCACTGATTAATAAAAAATGCTGGTAGACTGATCTGTCCCTAATTCATGTAAATTTGAAATGGTTACTATGTGGTTAGGAATTCAGAATTCAGTTGTAATGATCTTTCCAGAAGCAAGGATGAATTCACAAGAAAATTGCAGGAAATTTAGATGAAGTGAAAATTCAACTTGATTGATACAACTAAAGGAAACCAGTTGTTTTAAAATCAAAGTATTTTGTAATCAGAGGTGCATTTCTACACATTTGGGATGCTCAGGACCTAGCTGTTACCATATTTCCTGATTTTTACTATTTTTAAAAAATGTTTTTTCCTCAAAAATAGAACTTAGGTACAGGATCAGGTTTCCCATTAGAGGCAGTAGGCATGTGCCTAGGGGCACCAGTTTTCTAGGGGAGCAACGATTTTTTGTGTGTTAAAAATGTGTATGGAAGTTCAGTTAATTATTTACGAATTTAAAGTTTTCACAAATCTTGATCAAGTTGATTTTTTGTGAAAATTGAAATTAACATTTAAATGGCAGCATGTCATACCTTGTTTAGTTGTCTCGTCAAAATTGTTTGTAATAATCTCTTACAGCCATAAGCATAAGTTCTGATATTACTTTAGAAAAGAATAAAATATAGTTGAATATATTCAGTTGAACATTGCTGGAAGAAGGGAAAAGTTGAAATTATTGCAGATTCAAGTCGTAGAACTTCTTAATAACGGGGAATAGGATTGGGGAAAATGTCCACTTTGGCCTGTCAAAAATTCTAGTTATAGATATTCAAATTATCAAGGTTTGAATATCTATTTAAAATTAATTGTAGAACTTGATAAATCACTTCATGAATAAGCACTTAAAATTTTAAATATTTAAGTACTTCACTCGGGTATCTCCTATAGCCACAAACTTTGTGGCTATTGTTGTGGCTGTTGGAGATGCCCAAGACAAGTACTTTTTTGACGGGGTTATTATTGAATTTTTTCTGACATAAAATGAACGATAATTCTCTGGAAAATCGAAAAATCACTTAAATTGTTGCTGTGATATGTGGTAAAAGCTTTCTTATACAGCATCCATGGGATCTAGGTTGTGCTGGCTATGCCAAAGGCTGAGAAGAGAGTTGATTAAAGTTGGTCATCCTGACATTTGCCAGGCAAACAAGTTAGTCATGCATACTAGAATTTAGGCATATCTTGTAGCCTTATCCGCTTTGTCTGTGGAATGGCTCACCCGAATCAATGTTTATTGCAATGAATATTTATATTATTTGTTCATGTTTTGCATGGAACATTTTCAGGTGAATATTTTTGCTGGTTACAGCAAAAAAGTTCATTATCTGCTTCCAGTAAAGTTGCATTCCTGGTTGATTGATATGATCTTATAGGTTGACCGGACTCAAAAGACCCTTCTAGCAAAAGTGGGCAGAGCAAAGGAGGATGCTGGGAGCTCACTGGGTACCCCCACTCTTTCGGCTTCAGATAACTTCACACCTTACAGATGCTCACCCCTGAACCCCCTGACGAAATTCTCACGCAGGATAATCGATGAATTTTCTGTTTAATATTTCATGATTTCTGATAAATTATTTATCTGTTGTGTTTATAAAGTATTTTTGATTGCTGAATGATGGACTGTAACAAGTATCAAATCATTTATTATAATAAATATGCATATTTTAATTTCTTAAGTTCAAGCAGACGAGTATAATTTTGCGAATGTACGCAGATATTATTCCATGAAATATCGGTTAAGTATTTTTTAATTACATTAGTAATAAAATTAATGCCACAATTAATAAAGAATTCATTCACCATTACCAGGAGAAATATGTATAAAATGAAAAAGACTTTCCGAAACACGTTCCGACGCTGCGTCCCAGATGTCCTCTGAACCCAAAAAGGAAAACCAATAAACTGCGAATTCTAAAAGGCTGAAACACGTGCCATTCTAGCTATTGAAAAGGAGGGGCCCTAAACAAATAAACGAAAGAAATCCTGGCGTAAAGCGTAGGCACAGGAGCCATGATGGGTTAAAATGGTGAAAAATATTTGCCATTAGTGAGAGGTTACATTGTGCTGTGCGTGAATGTTCTCATATTTAGAACCTTTTAGAATCTACTTTTTTTAAGATTATATGGTGGCTCAGTTGAAGGGACTGAATCTCTTATATATGAGAATAAAAGGAAGCCTTAGCTGAAGGGATCAAATGAAAATACGTGAGGAAAATTCACAAGTAAATTGATGGAACTAGAGACTCCAGTAGCCATACTTGTGCTCTCCACTACGTTGTATTTGAGACCGATATATTTGCTTTCCCGTAAGAAAGTAGCCACTTTGTACACAATCTCCCGTGCTTGTCCTATCAATGGTCTCTCGGAAACGGGCGTACTTCTTAGTGAGGATGCCATTTCATTCAAAAACAACAATAACCACAAAAATAACAAATAAAGAAAAACTAAAGAAACAACGAAATGCTGAATAACAATAGCAACAATAAAAATAACAAATACTATCAACAATCAACAAAAACTTCAAAGAGGAAGATACCGGGGAGATCTAAACGTTCAAATATGCGCGATGAAACTGACTGAAGCTGCCGCTGTAGTGTGGAAAGGGGAAAAAAGAGGGGCTGCGCCAACTGAAGGGGTAAGCTACGGCACAGGTTCTTTTGAGTCCGGTCGACCTATAGTATTGTATTCCCATTCAGCAGACTGCATCCAGAATGGGTACAAATTGTACCACATGGTAGCTGGTTGTTTCAGTCTTGCTTACATAAGTTTTTCAGTTGGTCTACATTTTTTGGCTCTGATTAAGCTAAAAGACTGTAAGCTATTTTTCTTTCCTTTTAATACCATAAATTGTTGATGAGCCTAATTTGTATTCCTTTGTGCGCATACATCTGTACAGATCCTTGTCTATCAATGGCATACGAGTGCTACCCAAAAGTTCCGGGAATTTGTGTATTTAAAAAAATTACTTATGCTAAGTCCTAATTTCCACCGTCCCCTTCAAAGTAGTCCCCTTGGGCTTTTATACAGCATTCCCAGCGTTTTTTCCGTGATGCAAAGCATCCTTGGAAGTCCGCAGGTGTGAGCATGTTAAGCACCTCGATTCTGCCCGGATCTCCTCAGTCGTATCAAAATGTCGCTCTTTCAGCCAGAGTTTCATTTTGGGGAACAGGAAAAAGTCTCAGGGGGCGAGGTGAGGAGAGTAGGGGGGGTGGGGGATGACTGTCATGTTTTTGGAAGCTAGGAACTGCCTAATAATGAGAGACGTGTGGGCGGGCACATTGTCATGGTGGAGCACCCAGTCATTGTTGCACCACTTGTCTGGGCATTTGCATCTGACGTTCTCCCTTAGCCGCTTCAAAAGATCGCAGTAACACTTTCCATTGACAGTTTGACCGGATGGGAGGAATTCTTTGTGGATGATACCATCGACGTCGAAAAAAATGATCAACACGGACTTGACATTGCTGCGAACTTGACGCTTCCACTGTGATGACTGCTGCTTTGTCTCAGGGTCATAACCATAAACCCAAGATTCATCACCATTTATCACCTTGGAGATGAGGTTGGGGTCATCTCGAACTTCATTTTGAAGCTCCCTGCAGGCAGCAATGCAATGGTCTTTCTGGTCGTCGCTCAGGAGTCTCGGAACAAATTTTGCAGCAATGCGTCTCATGTTCAAATCCTCCAACAAAATGCGTTGACAGGTCCCATACGACAGTCCGACGATGTCACAAACGTCATGGATTGTTCGCCTTCGGTCTGCCAGGATTGCCTCATGCACATTTGCGATGTTTTCCGGAGTTGTGCTTGTTGACGGTCAACCAGAATGCTCATCATTGTCGACAGACGTCCGTCTGTCATTGAAACATTTGTTCCAAAGAAACGTTTTGCTTTGGCTTAAAGCATCATCACCAAATTCTTGTTAAAGCATTCTGTGTGTTTCTGCTGCCGTTTTGCCGAGTTTGAAGCAGAATTTGATGCAAATTCTTTGCTCCTTTACATCAGCCATTTCAGTTCGAAACGAATTCGCAGAACCACTCAAACACCACGTTAAAAAACGCACAGAACTTGCAAACACATGCACTCAGCTAGCCGCCACGTTGCACACTTATTCACAAAGGATACTGCCAGCACTACCTAACAGCGAGTGGCCGTACTACAAGCGGTTCACGTGCGCTATTCAAATTCCCGGAATTTTTGGGTAGCACCTCCTAAGTCAATATTCCTCTGTAGCCTAAGTATAATGCTCGAATTTTATTCCTTATATAAGGCTGGATTCATTAATTTTCCAGCTTTTTAATGACTGTTTTGGATGTTATAAAATTGAATAGATTGACTTCTGTCCCATAATGGTTGACTAGTTGTCATGCTGTCACAGATGCTTCATTTTCTGGTTGATCAAACTTTTACTGTACAGTTGCTTTGCTGTCTTATAAAGGATGAAGAGACTTTTTACGTTATAGTGGCCATATTACTACCTTGCAAGTTGCCTCAACTATTACAAACTGGTATGCATTGAAATTCAAATGTTATTTAATGTGGAATTATTATTTTTGAAAAAGTTTTATTTTTCTTAAATTTTTTGTCTATTTATTGCTTTCATTGGATTTCTGTGATACTAGTTGTCATTTTGGAATCACTGATCTTAGTTAGGTATAATTGGTCTCACATTTTTCGGTTCAAGATATATTTAGTCAAAGTGGTCAAATTTTATTTTTTGTGATTTATCTTTTTAATTCATGATATATCAGTATTTAATTTAACTCATAGAGTTTATATTATGTGCTATGTCCAATTTTATGTTGAAGAGTTAGTTGATTGTTTGTGATAAAAAGTTATCAAGTTTTTTCTTGCCTTCAACTTCCCTGTCAGGTAAATATTTGCTATTTTTAGTGGATTTATTTTGTTAATGAGATTTTTTGTTTGATAATGGATCATTCTTACATGTATTATTTTTTAATTTTTATCCTTATTGAAAGTTTTCTTGTAATTTTTAATTCCTATTCAAGTTTTTCTGTAGCATTCAAGCAAACTGCCTTTGATGTGCTGACATTTTCTGCAATTTTGTCATTCTTCATGGAGACCTTTTAAGGAATTCTATATAGTCTAGATAGCTTCCCTCCTAATATTTTCAGGTTTCCATTCATAGGACCTTGGCTCACTTTGGAATGCTATTCTTAAATAGGTGGTTTTTCACACCCTTCAAGTGGAAATTATGAAAGTCAACTTTGTACTTAAGACATCAGTACTTCATAGTGCATGCATCTTGCATGGTTGTGTTTTCAGTCAGTAACCGGCCCTCAGCATTTGATGGAATGTTTCCTTCCACAGCTATAGGCGCTGGGACCACAGAGGCCCAACCTCCTGCCGTATTGGCTATTAAGTGCAGGGACAGAGTAAAGAGAGGGCTCACCTGCGGCACGTGTAATGCCATCATCAGGCATTGATTGCTTGGTCAATGTTTGGTGGTGTGAAGCACACAGCAAGTACAATGCTTTCTTTTAAAAGAAGGAATGGGCTTCGATTACGTACAAAGTCTCCTTCGTAGTTTTCTGGGATGATTCATGGAGGCGAAATTAGACTCACTCAAAACATTAATTCCTAGTAAAATTTGAATTTATTTGTGATCTCGATGATCTAGTTAATGTTTGAGAGGTAAAAAATTTCAGCGTATATTGAGGTTCAATTTGTTGATATTAATTTTTAGGAGTAAGAGGTGGTGGTGTGTTCCTTGTACCAAGTTGCTTTTTCTTGGAAGATTATTCGTGATACGAGTTTGTGTCATTTTGAATTATATTTTTTAAGTAATATTTGTCTGGAATTAACTATTTGGTTATGCAGTGATGTAGTGCTAAATATTCACAACTAGCAAAAAAAGGTTCTTCAGCATTTTTGTTTGGTTCTGGTGTAGGTATTGAAATTTTCATCCAGGCTTTAAATGTTATTTTTAATAATTTAAAAAGGTACTCGGATCTTGTACATTATATATGAATGTTGCTACAAAAGGTTTTTCTTCTGTCTTTTCTCTTGCATAGCAAGAATTTGGTTTGTGGGCCAAGATCATTTCATAAGAAATAAGCCCTACTTAGTCGATATTTTTAAAAAAAATTCTGCTTTGCTGTTCCACTTTAGATTTTCATTAAATTAGTTTAACACATTCTGGTAAATGTTTATGGTTCCTGAGTGTTTCTTTCTTAATATTGCATGGTTTCATGTTACACATTAGGCAAAGCAATATAAGTAACAGTGGTTGTTACCCTTCTACAAAGAAAGACTTAATTAGCCACAGATGGATATTTAATTTCAAGATGTCTGTATGTTCCTTAGGCTCAGGTGTGGCTAATTTCACATTGAAAGTTATTGATTGGGGAAAACATTTTTCAGCAGTTTTTGCACATCTGATAAATACTGTATTTATTGCATCGAATTTTTGTTTGCAAGTAATATTAAGAACTTATTTGCATCTTTTTTCCACTTAATCAGTGTTTCCCAACTGGGATGCCCCAGCACTCTAAGTTGTTGTAGTTGATCCCCATGTGTACTGGGTGCCATGTAAATTGGTCAGCAGGCTTGAAAATGTTGATGTTTTAAAGCAATAATTTTTGCTATGCTAAACTGTTAATCCATTTTTCATTATACATTCATCAGATAAGATAACTGTATATATGCAGATATCTCCTACTTTTGAGGTGGGAGGCTGGTGATTCCTGTTTATCTTTGGAAAGGTGTCTCATGTACAAGAAAGTTGGGACTCACTGCTTTATATTGTGGTATACACAAGTTTGTCGAGCATTACACTGTTTAATTTTTAGCATTCTCTGCTTATTGTAACTGCCTTTGTCTCATTTTTATTGCACTTTTTGGTATGCTTATTGAAATTGTTGGATTTTGGTTGTAGTTCTTACCATAATTTCTTCAATCTCTTACAACATTGCCTAGCAATATTAATAAATGTTTCAAGTGTATATAGTGTCAACCCCTGATTTAACCTCACTGTTTATCCTTTGATGTTAGTCTTATAATGGTGCTGTTGGTAAGTCAATGTGGCCCTATTGCTGTAGCAGATGCGGAAGATTTGTTCCAATGTTGGTGCTATGTGGGGGTGGTGTTATATAGGGGATTCTAAATTAGTGGTTGATTGTGCTCAGTTCCATGACTTACTAATGCTGAAAATTTTGTTCTGTTCCTATAAGTATTAAGAAGTAACTCTGAAATCTGTATAACTATTAAGGGAGCAAATAAGAAGCTTCATGTAACAAAATAGTCAGTCATAGTATTATTTCTTCTATTAGAATTGAATAATATTTCAGAGTATTCTTGGATCCTTACAGGTTTAATGACAAATATTGGCATGTAATTCAGTTTAGAAAGGATTTACCAAATATTTTAGGTTATTTGCTTGCATGGTTTTGTAAAATTAATTTCAGTTTTTTAATGTATCTTATCATTTTTGTATGTGATCTTAAAATTTGGCCATATGTAAAAGTACTTAGCTGGAAATCCTTGAGATAGTTCTTTTGTTTTAGTTGTCTCACATTTCTAGCAGTACTGTTCACTTTTTTACTTGAAATTTTTTTCGATGGTTTAAAAAAGTTATACTTGTATTCATCAGGAATAGATGCTACACAAATCTCTTTTGGTCATCTTCCTGAATTTGGGGTGATGTATGTAATGAGCTAGTTTACTTGGAATCATATAGAATTCCAGCGTATGTGGTCTATGACATCTGAGATTTTTGTCTCGGACTTAAAATATTTGGATCTCATGGATTAAAAACAAGAAACATATTTTTCTTATGTTGCCTATTCTTTCACTAATATTAGTATAAAATTAAACCTTTCAAGGAGATTAACTCAGATAATTGTTTATCATCCTGTGTGCACATTACAGTCTTAGTTACTTAATTTTGCTCGAGTTTTATATATATATTTCATTGTTATTGTATTGGTGTACTTAGTGTATATTTCTCTTTAACCTATACATTAAGGCTGACCCGAGTGTTGATATTAAACATGTACTTTTTTTCTGTACTCACTGAAAATCTTCTGTTGTGAACATGTTTTTCTTAATTTTTCAGTGAAAGTAGCATGTTTGTGGCACATCGGCGGTTCATTCTCAAGACCTGTGGGAATACTACACCACTGCTTTGTCTAAAACCTTTGCTCCTCCTAGTTGAGCAATATGCTGGTTATGATGAAGTTGAGGTATGTTGTTTTAAAGAAGTTTTAGATGGAATCATAATTTTTTGTAGTATTAGTGGTTATATCATGTAGTGTAAAAGTTACACAATTTCTTTTTTTTATAAGTTCTAGTTTTTATATTTTCTTGTACATGAGATCATTTCATAGGTTGTATTATTTTAAGTTTCAAGTGCACACCACTTAGTATATGTGAGCTGGTTTGTCATTAAAGTTATTGAAACTCATAGAAGATTTTCTTTTGCAGGATGTATTTTACTCCCGTAAAAACTTCAAGAGACCAGATCTACAAATGGCTCCTCATCACAGCTTTGAAGAAGAGGTGGCTTTGCTTGATACATTCTTTAATGGTATGTATTCTAAGTTGTAGACTATGTGGCATGTATGTGTTATTGTCTTCTTGTTGAAAATGTGATTATTTTTCCTATGAAAGTAGAAAACTTCAAGTTGAAATGCTGTAAATTAAAGATATAAAGGCTTGGCAATCGTAATTTCTGAAAAATTAGTTGATAATCTTGATGACAGGTTTTTGATTTCCTTTAATCTCATTGGATTTTAAAAATTTCGCAGTACCAAATTTAATGAAATTTAATAATAGACTATAGGAAATAAAAATTTTATTTTCCGATGATATGGCACTCTTAATCGAGTGGCTGAAGTACGGTAGTCCCTCGCCAACCATGGTTTTGAGTATCTGGAGTTGAAAAATTGCACTTGGTTTTGCCAATCACAGTATCAAGTCTTGAGTATCTGCAGTTTTCTATGCGACTGTGTGTATTTGACTAATTTTACTAATGTTACAATCTATGTTATTGAAGAAGATCGATACTAACTAGTCTTTACCTGAAGAAGAGATATAGATAAAGGGATTTTTAGCTCCTTATAAGAGTACAAATTAATTGGGAGGTGGAAGTTGGAGGAAATTGAAATGTAAGGTCAGGCAAGTAGCATCAGCAGGAGCTGCTCTGCCACTGTTTTATTATAGTGTACAGTACTTCTTTGTGTTTTGAATGTTTTTGTATCCTCGCCCATGGGTGAGCAACCTGCGGCTCATTAATATGCTTGTGATGTAAAGCATTTTTTGTTATACCATAAAATTTATTTTTTAATCGTATGTAATTATGAACTTTTCACACTTTATTTCTGTAGATCATATCATCTATGGGGTTATCTTTATCTCCCTTTGTCTTTCCAACCCTTTCCTCCCTTGTGTGTGTTTGTTGTGTAAGGAGTTATGGCTATAATAATCCAAGAGGTTGATTAGCCAAAAATACAAACCAACAACAACACGTGCCCCTTGGTCCTACGAAATACCATTCAGGATGAGAGTCTCACCCCCAAGAGTCTTTCACCCCAGAATCGAAGGACATAAGCACTGCATGAGGTTTATTGCTCCTTGGCAGTTAGGTTGAATCCCTTGTTCCATTTTTGCTCGAGCTGTTTTTCTCAGGATCTTTTCATTTCCATTTATGAAATATTGTAATTTCTCCATAATTTTCCCAATCCACTTCTTAAAAAAAGTCCTGAAATTCATCATTACTTGAATTGTTACAAGTAGATACATGTACTTTTACTTCCTGAACTCGTTAATAGTTGAAGTCGCGAAGATTTCAGATTCGAATATTTTTATTTGTAGTTTCTTGAGATTCGAAGGATTTGTACAAACCCCCCAATTTATCAGTCTTTAAATGCCTAAAATGGTTTTTAAAAAGGCTTGTTTGAGTTTTCATTTTTAATCATCTCCAAATTTGAAAATTGCTGTCTAAGATTTATCGTTGGTATGTGTGCAAATTGCTTCTTGTGGGCGTAAAAAATTTCTGAGTATTTCTTATCGGCTGTCTGCTTGTGTGAAGACTGTATAACTCTTAGGCATCGTGTCCCACTGGTAGATCACGACAGCCACGAGAAGTAATGCCTGTGACCCACCCGTGGGTTATGCCGTCACGAATGTGTTAAGGACTCGAGTGCACCTCCATAATCCTACTTCTTGCTTATAAAGCTCTTGGAACATTGAATTTGGTCATGACTTGAATTACCAAAAGTTCATGTTTGCTTATACTAATGCTCTGTATATGAGTGGTATTTTTTTCAAATAAGAACCATGTTATTCACCATTACTGCAGTTCTTTTCATGTTAGGTTAGGTTAGGTTAGGCATTGGAAAAGTGGCTTTTCTGGTGTATTTGTTTTTCGACCCCTGCATTAATCCCATCTGTCAACCAGTAAATGAAATATTAAATTCAGAAAATTATAAATATCTATTTTATTTGCACAAAAAATATTCTAAATCCATCCAAATGTTTAATTGAAATACATTTTCTCTTTACCACCTTGAAGACCTTTTGTGGCTCCCAGTTGGGAAATGCAGTTTTAGTTTATAATGTTTTTAATTTTAAGATTTATATACATATTCTTAAGAGGAAAATATTTAGCTGCCATGATAATTTTGTCATGACATTTGTTAGTGTTGTTTTCTTTACTATGCTTATTTATATTTTTTCTCATTTATATTTCCTTAACAATGCTAATTAATATGAGGTTAAAGCATTTTAACAAACTTTGGGGAATTTAACTCCTGCCAGCATCGGTTATTATGTTATTTCAACACTCTACATCCATGTTTAACTACACATTTACAGTCCGATTAGTGAATATTGTGTGACTTAATATATTTTATAATAGATAATTACAGCAGTTTTTCAATATGCATTTTAAGTCTGAATTGTGGTTAGTAAGCAAGATTGATGTATTTTTGATGGTAAGGATAGTTTGAACCTGAATAATTCGATGACCTCAGTTTTTGGTCTTTCAAACTTTGAATTAACTCGTTTCCACTGTTTCTTTTTTTGGCTTTCTGCTTTGGTAAAATCATGAATACCAGATTTCATAAATGTTCATCCAGCATGAATGCAGTTGGATCAATCTTGTGGTAACTATTTTATTTTAAGGATGTTCATTAAAAGGCTATAAATTACTGCTATAGTAAAGATTGACTGTGATAACTTAGCCTCAATTGTTCTACATCAGGCCTGGTGAACCATTGACACTGGTGCCAAACTTGGCACCAAGGAAGATTTTGGTTGGCACTGCTGTAAAAGGATTGCTTACAAGTCTAAATTTGTTGCACTAAGTTCCACAAAACCTCAGTATCATTCTTATTATAGTCCTCGCCAGATACAATGTCTACAAAATAAAAAATGAGGATTTTTAAGCGCGATCTAAATTCACACACACTTAAATATTTCCCATTAATGAAACATCACTTGGAAAATAGAGACTTGTTTAAAAACGATATTGCTGATGGAAGTGGAACAATGTAAAAATTTTCAATAATAATTGATCTTTCAATTGAAGAATTTAGCAGCAGATTTAATCAATTTCAAAATCTAGACCAAACATTTCTATTTATCACAAACCCCGACACAGTTGAATATGAAGTATTGGACCTGCAACAGTTTTCTTGGATAGATATGGATGACTTGGAGATGCAAATGAATGAATTTCAAGAAAATTCAGTTTCTGACAACCAAATTTACAGAGCTGAGAAAACAGCTAGAAGTACTGGAGCATGATCCACACAAAGAAAGTCTGAAAATCTAATTTTAAATTGCATGGGAAGCCTTGCCAAATTGTTTTGAATACTGAAAAGATTGGTGTTAGCCGTGTTAACATTCTTTGGCTCAACATATTCATATGAACAATTATTCTCATCTATGAAATACATCAAATCAGACCTAAGAAGCAGTCTCACAGATGAAATGAGTGCCAATTGTGTCGCTTTCAAAACAACGGTGTACAAGCCGAGAATCTTCACTCATATAGGGCAGTGATGGCAACCTTTTTTACCTCACGTGCCAAAATTACCTTAATAATAGTTAATTTGTCTGTTGGCGTGCCAGTATCACAATAAAATCTTATCTTTGTCTATTCGTAGAATATAGCATAGAGTATGTCTTTCCCCACACATGAAGAAATATATACTACTAAATGATTCAAATGATATATCTAAAACGAAGTACGTATGAACTATAGTTTTTTCGTTTTTATCGAATTATTTGCGCGAATCCTGCATCTTCCAGACATCACAAATAATATTAAATGCTAATACATTAATGAATAACATTACCTTTGGTGGAGGTGACACTCTCAATTTAGAAGAAACAAATTAGGTAAGTATTTCATGAAAAATCATTATATTTCGTAAAAATGAATGAAATAATAAAGAAGATGTATGACATGAACAGAGTGATCCAATCCGTCAAATTCCGTTTAACAAATTTCAATTAAAAATCTATCCGATATTAACGATATACTTAATAAAAATGACAAATACTAAATTTTGTGGTGATGCCAGGGACATATTGGCCCGCCGGCATGTAATCATAATTTACTCTCGTAAACGAAGCCTCTCTTTCGGATCGTTTCAATACCTACATTTATTAGATTTCCAGGTTAATTTTTCTCATGTCGCTGTATTAGCGAGGGGCACATTTTATTACTAATTTCATTTTGTGGCGTGCCACCCTTTGCACGCGTGCCATAGGTTCGCCATCACTGATATAGGGCATCAGGATTGCCTGGCTCCACTTCACATTGGTAAGTCACTTTTGGTAAAAATTTGGCACAAGGTCTCAATAAGGTTTACCACCCTTGTTCTACATTATCAGGTATCACTTGCTATAGTCGAGTTTTATGAAAACAAATTACCTCCTATAAGCCTTGCAAAGAGCACCTGACTTACAATCCATTTTTATACCAGGGCTGGCTGCATGGCGAAATAAGCTCATTTTCTATCCAAAACTGTTTATTTTCAGATGGTGCTGCTTACTGTCTTGGAACAATTAACCGTGATTGCTGGTACCTTTACACCCTGAATCGAATTGAGCATAACAATCAAAATAATAAATTTTGTGGTCTGCCAAAGAGTATTGAAGAAGGATTGAATGAGCCTGATCAGACATTAGAGATATTAATGTCTGACCTAGATCAACGGATTATGAATGTTTTCACTAAGGAAGTCTCTTCTACTGCTGCTGAGGCTACACAGGTGAGCAAATGGATTTAAATACAGTAAAACCCCGTATTTACGTTATCGGAATGTACGTTTTCCCGCTATTTACAACATTTTATTTGGGTCCTGTCAGTTTTCCTATGATTCCAATGTAAGTAAAACCCTGTATTTACACCATTTCATTTTATGTTTTCCTGCTATTCACGCCATTTTACATTAGAATTTCCGAGTTTTTAAAAGAATTGAGCATGCGATTCCCAAGAGTTTTTAACATTTTTCAGCTTAGCTTTCCAAAAAAATTCGAATTCTTTTGGGCGAAGATTTCTAAAATGGCAGTATAGTAGGAACAGCGCTCCTAGGGGCAGAAATATGAACACTTTCTTTTTGAAGCAATTTTTAGTTGGTCGATTGTTTGGTTGCATGAGTGAGAACCATTGGCTCTAAGGAGATTGCGCTCACATGCAACTGTTTAGTCAGCCGACTAAATAGTTTGTGATTTGCTACAAACTCCATGCAACCAAACAGTTGCGCAACTCGGATGTTACAGATCTGAACTAGTCCGCGCTCACTTGCCAACCAAACAATCGGCCGATCGCTCTTCTGCTCACCCCTCAGTTATGTGTCTGCTTGTGATGTGCACAAGGGATGAAATAATACCGACAATTTTTAATAACGAGTATTTCAACATCTGCGTAAATCTGGACTTTTCAAAAACAAAATACATATTTATATAAAAAGTTCGCATATCATGATTCAGTCACATTAACCATAACATTAAACCTGACTCTAAAATACTTGAAACACTGTATGGATGGTTATACAAAATATGGACACATATAGACTATTAAATTCTGTCCTGACAGCGTTATTTATTCTTCGATAAACTCTGTTCGATGAATTCACTTGTGGCAATAGAACTGAATGTAATCCCATCAACACATGCAAGTTTCGAAATTTCTTCTTCAATAGATTTCTTATGAATGTAACCTTCCGAAGTTTTTTTTGGTTGATTTTCAGCTATCTTCATTTCAGAAATATTTATATTATGAATTGTTTTTAAATGAACAGATAATCCACTAGTCGACCCTCCACAGCATTTTATAACTTTTGCAAGCGTAGAACATTCAGCTGTGTCATTGTATTTCTTAGTAAAACAATTCCACACAACTGATTTTTTTACATTCTTTAACAAGGTAGTTGCGTTGGTTTCCAGTAGACAGTACTGTTAACCAGACTTTAGCTTTTTATTCTTCGATTGGTCACTACGCAGTTGTTTATGTAATTGTTAGTTGTTACAGCAAAAATACAGAATGATTAGGAACACAGGATAAATCCATCAAATATGTGCGATTCTGCTTATGGTATAACTGCATCCTTGATCATTCACTATTTCATTTAAAACGCATTTCAGGACGAGGAGACCATTTCCAACCATTTTCTTCATCGAACTAGGTAATATTATAAAACTCCCATACCAATCCATCGGAGTCACTTTTTGGAAGAATCCTCCACTTTATTTATATTCACACAAGCAACAAATGCATTTTTGGTAACTTGGAACTGCTCCCACAGTGTAAATTAATTTCAATACTGAAAACACGGTATTATAAATTATGATGCCGGTATTATGTATCTAATTCAATACCGGTATTAATTCCGGTTTTCCAATACCGGGATTCATCCCTAGTGTGCACGCTAGGTCTACTAGGTGAGCCAAACAAAACAACATTCTCATATTTATTCTTATAATTATATCAAAAAATACATTCGTTTCAATACATATAAATATATTCGTTTAGGTAATATGGATACCGATGATGATTGGACTGAAAGGTTCGTTCAAACAATTGAATCGAGACCAGCTCTTTACAACAAATCCATGAAAGAACATTCTGATATGAATAGGATAGGAAAAGAAAGTCGGCCGACTGTTTAATTGCATATGCACGCACATCTCTTTCGGCAGACTGTTTGGCTGCCTAGTGAGCGCGGAATGACTGATCGGCCGATCAAATAGTCAGCCGATTAAAAATTGCATGTGAGCGCTAGGCCTACTATCCTTGTCAGAACGGGAGGGGACAGCGTTGAAGTCCCCTCCCTCTTCTTCTGTTCTTCCTCTTGCTTCCTCCCTCCCTTTATCACCTTCTTCCGTCCCCCGCCCCTCCCCGCCGTAGCTAACCTTCAGGGTTGCAATTCGGTACCTCAGCGTAAAAAGTTCACGGAGTCGCCACCAGAGTGACTTCAAGGTGTCTCAAATTTATTGTCCGCGGTGGTACCTACCTTAGCGAGTTTTTACCCATCCTTTATTTTTTAAATGGGTGAAAAAAAGCATGTTGATCATGCTGAGAAAAAAAGGTTCTTCCAAATCCCAGGTTAACAGAGGAATCCAATAAAGTTATAACATGAATTTTATAATAGTCATAGCTCAAGAGGTGGGAAAAATGAACACTATTCAAGCTTCGAAAAAGTATGATGTTCCTGAAGTAAATATACCTATGTATGTCTATGTACAATTTTCCAGACAAATGTAATATGGATAATGTAATGGAAATCCAAGCATACTAGACTAGCATTTTAATTTGGCATATATTTTATTATTACTATTAATAAAAGGTGTGCTGGTTGGTAAATGAATAAATATACTCTTTATAAACTTAGCTCTTTTAACTCTGATTTTATTGTTAGTCTTACTGTAACAAATGAGGAAGTTTAAAAGTAAAATCAGTTTAACTATTTTTCCTTTTCCTGCAATTTACACTTATTTTCTCAGGTCCCTAGAAAAGTGTAAATAAGGGGTTTTACTGCATTTTAGAGCATTTTCCTAATTCATCAACATTGGGAAAAATAAAAAGTATTCATTATTCAACTTTTCTTGAAATTTTTTTTTCCTAAGCCTTCTTCACTATTTCACTTTTGAGATCAATGCACCAATAGAAATGTCTAGCTGATGAAGGTTCAAAATGATACCAAGCGATAGTGCTTCATTGCAATGATTACAACCCATTAGTCATAGAAGCATGCTGATTGGTTAATTACCAACATTACTTTCACCTTGTCAACTGGTTAAAGAATTAGCACCTAAAACCTCCCAATTTTGAAACATGGAGATTATTTTTGCAAAATGAATACCAGAAAAAAGATTGCAATTGTGAAATATGAGGGTTATTTTTTGATTTGGAGTAACATTTCTATTACAAAACAGAGGAATACCGTATTAGTCCGAATATAGTCCCCCTTACTTTTTGGCTAAAATATTCGTAAGAAAAGTAAGGGGGGACTATATTCACGCCCAAAAAAATTAGCAAATGAAAATATCACTGCCCGCAGTAAGTATAGGTAACAATTAATGCCCTCTCTTGATTTGATTGTTTTACGGAGAATTTCTTGATACATATGCCTCAATAACTTAATTCTTTTTGTTCACTCTTTGGAATCCTTGCCTTAACATTTGTATTTTCATAAGAGGGAATTGCAGAAGTTTTTGCTTTGAAAGCGTTGATTTGCCAACTTCATCCCTTCCCTAAGTCACAAATGGTGCCATATGCAATTCTGTCATCTGATCAGACTGTACAGCGTGCACAGCTGTTGATTGTATATAATGCAACGCATTATAAAAGTATTACTTGCATAAATCAAACTGAGGTGTTCAGGGTGTTTCAACTATCTACAGAATGTATTCCTTGATGTGATATTCCTAGGCATAAATATAGGAAGTAACAAAAATACGGGCAAAATAAATTATGAAAAGAATATGTTGACTGGAAATCTGGTGATAATTACTTTTTTATACAGGCTACGATTCAAGTAGACATTGTCAACGATCTGAATGATATGAATGAATTTAAATAGCATTCATAAATCAATATTTTTTTTAATTAGTCCAGTAACACTTGACACATTTAAATTACGCCTGCAACTATAACAAAAAATGTGATATCTCCGTTTCATTGTAAATTGATAGCTGTAACTAAATTGCTTGTACATATTAAATCTCGTTCTTTAGAATATTACAAGATGAGCCAAACAATTTATTACGCCTACTTACCATTTAATCATTTATTTAATACTTATATTGGCTTTAATAGCTTTAAAGTAATCGCGGATATGTAGCTCTTTGTGTTCCCAAATTTCATAATTTAGCATTATAAAATACTACAAATGCATTTGAACGGAATATTAAATTGATCATGCGTATTTGTGCTGCAAAAATGTGTGTATGCATTAGAATATACCGAATCTGAACTCAACAATAGTTGTTGCTATGGCAACACTCTCATAATGAGTGATAAAAACTGCAATATTGCCAGTATTTACGAGTAATTATAAGAAATACAATTGATAAGCAAAATTCTATGATAAAAATTAAAATCTTCATTCCTTTCCTTAGAGAATAGTACAAAACTCGCTCCAATATTAATTCTAAGATATTTTAATGTGCAAGAGAAAATTACCCTGCACGATGGATTTCAGATTTCCCATGTAAATCAAATGGGAAGGATAGTTCCAGGAATCGAATCTTCGCAACAGAAACTATCCTCGGGAGCTCAGCCCATGTAGCAAGAGATTTCCACCAAGTTTCATGAAAATCGGTCTATTAGTTCAAAAGTTAATGGGGGGGGATGGACAGACAGACACAACGACAAAACTGTAAGCCTATTTTAAAGCCATTTTTGTCCATCCATCCTTTATTGTGAATGTGGATGACTACTTTCAGAAATTTCTGTTTTGAGATGGTTTTTTCCCTTGAATACCACCATTGGCTTAAACTTTGTTCTGTCAGCCACACACGACAAAACAATGGTGAATAGAGTTTTTCCCTGCCCATTGTCTTGACTAGTTGCCAATATGGATAACCTTCAGACCTTGTAATCCTTGGGAGTCATTTCTCAAGATGTGGAAGGGTAACCTTCTAGCTGGTTGCCATCTTATTTTATAAATAATATATGCAAATGAATTGGTAAAAGATGTTAATTTGTTGAATAATATTCTTTTTATGCAGGTAATCAATAATAAACTATAAACAGCTGACAGTGTCCTCATCTGTCAGGGCTTTATTACAATATTCCCAGCATGACTGTAATAAAGAGATTTCTTATTAAGATATTGCCTTTGACTTTTTAATACTCTTATTATGTTCAGGTGCTCATTTAACTGAATTTTTAATTTTCATCGTTTAACTTGGATTTTTTTCAGAAATCTGGAATTGACAAACTCATGCCAAATATGGTGATAGATGACTTCCTATTTGAGCCTTGTGGATACTCAATGAATGGGATATCTAAAAATGTAGGTAATCTAAAGTTAAAAAGCAGTACATGTACCATAGCGAGTAATAATATTTCCTAATTGCATTTCATGGAAGTTTTGTGAATAATTTATGTGCAATAATTTTTAATGAAATGAACATCAATAAAACAGTAGCTGGCTTCAGTTTAAGCAGATCTTGAGTCTAGCTTTTTTGTTCTTTATTGATATGTTTTCCTTGTATATTAATAGTAATGCAAGGAAAATATGCATCTTTTAGCTATTAGTGCTATGACTAGCAATTATGTGGCTAAATTATATTACAGTAAGTCATTACTGTTATTTTTGTTCCTAGGATGGGCCTGATCTTGCATCTGTAAGTACAATACATATTTATCTGCACTTAAAACGCTTCCATTTGAGTAAATTTTCTTCTGTACATACTGATACTCAGTTTAAGCACCATGTATGTAATTCAGAGAAGTAGATGCAAGTATTTTTAGCTATAAGCTATATTCATACTTTGACAGGATTGCCCTTTTCTTTGAGGTACTCAATTGTAATTTTTTGCATTTCTCATCAAATTGAAAAATTTTCATGAATATTTCTTCATTTTGAACTACATTTGGGCTAATGTGTATTATTGTTTTCTTCCTAAGCCATAAGGGCTAACTAAGATACATGGTTGTCTAGGAAATGACAGTTTTGAAGTTGTTTTATCTAATTTCTGGATTTGTACCTATAAAAATTTCTGTTATCTCAGGGAAAGGGAATTCATACAAGCCTTAAATCTTACGTGATATGTTGCTTGTGATTGAATTTTGCTTTTTGAATTATCATATTTACAGCTGCCTGTCTCTCAGTACGTTGATTATTTGATGTATACGAGTATCTGACATTCTGCTTTTAAATGTTCTGTTTAGTGAATCATTTATAACTATAGGATTTTGCATTCTTTTGTATTAAATTATTTTAATTTTTTCAAATTATAACAGTTTTTAACATGGGAAGATGTTTTCAAATAAATGTATATGGTCTAAGAGATTTTAGTTTCCACTTGGAGGTATGACAGAATATTTTCAAAATCTTGTAGAACAGCTTACATGTAGTAATAGTTCTATCATGATTTAGGAGCAGAAAGTTATGTTGGAACTTATGAGCATACCTAGCCAATGAATCATGATCGAAGAAGCTGAATTATCTATGTAATGAGCTGTATTATTTGTGCTGGTGTTCCTTAACAACTGGTATGCAGAATTTTATTGATTTACCTTGTCAAGTTCAGTTTCCCAAAGTCATTTTAAAATTGTCTAAAAATAGCATGATTAAAGGCCATAGGTTTTGCATCATCATTTTGTTTCTTGTGCAATATATTCCCAACAATATTTCTTCCCTCACGGCAACTTGCGATTTTGCTGTAAGATTTGTGTTGATCAGCCACTAAGGTGTATTTATAATAAAACTTGGTTAGGAAGTTGTGGTTAGCAATCTTAGTGATGTAGTATTATTTAATTAAAATTTCATCATAAATCAAGCAATTAATGCATTTAATGTAGATGTAAAATTAATGTGCTTGTTAACAGGTTTTGGGCAAATTATAGCTAAATGTAATATAAGTTAATGAAGTAATTTTTAGCTGAAATTAAGCGATAATAATTAGATAAATTTGGATAGACTTACTTCTTGACTTAATAAGACAAATAAGTTTGCTTGTTATCCATGGGAGCTTTGGTGAAGTGTAATAATACTACACTTGCTCAAAACCTTAAGATATATATTAGAAGCAGCATTCAAGTGTAATGTGATAGCCCTATCTATCTTATTAGGTTTATCTGTCTTTATTGTGATTTTATTGTCAAATCTAGTTAGTCAGTTGGAGAATCTCAACGAAAAATCAGTTATTGTAATTTGAGGTACAGTGTCCTTGGTTTAACATTGCTTTGATTAACATCAATTCGACTTAATGTTGTTCAAAAATTACTACCCATATCCGAATTAATGTCATCGATGAGTCAACTTAACGTCATCCTGACTCGGCACTAAATAAAGGACAAAAAAATATGACACGTGCATCACTTATGGCAGATCGCATTATTTGAGTGGAAAATGCGTTTTGGATTGATTTGTTTTTATTAAAATTGCATGGTGACTTTGTAGCAATGGGTTCAAAGAGAAGTGATAGTAAATGGCCTTCTTCTCGAAGTCCCCCCAGCAGTCATTAAAATCATCTTATTCCCTATGAAACATTACAGCTTTGTGAGTTGTGCAGAAAGGAAGATCTGCCAAGTGCCCTATTTATAAACTTGAAATTATTCTATACTTTTGGGATAATTTGAGTTTTAAGCCTCCCTATTCTATTCCCATTTTTATCCAGTGTTGTCAAAACAGTGAATTGTAGCTAGATATAGCGACTTTAGGTTCGATCTAGCGCCTAGAATAGTACTATAGCAACCATATACAAAAATAGCAAATCAATTTAACATTCTAGCTAACTCTAGCAATCGGCTAAAATTATGGCATCTGCATTCATAATAAGCACAAAAAATAAAATTGAATAATAAAAATGAATATAACATAAATAAGCAGAATATACTTTTTGATTGTCTCTTACTTTTTATTTTGTTTTCTTTTTGCAATTTGAGCAATTAACTACAACACTGGAACAGTGGATATCATTTACAGGAATAGTGGCCATACGGATAAAGGAAAAGAGAGAGAGCCCTTATTTAAAATAAAGGGGAGATTAATCAATCAGGGGAAAAGTTATTTTCGGAAAGCACTAGTTACTTTATTATAATATATGCATGTTGACTATATTTCTATGGCTAAAATTTGCTGGAACAACATTGACCTAACATCATATTCAGAAAAGATTTTGTCGTAAGATTACAGCCATACTTTCAAAAGTCCTAAAATTTTATTTTTCCACACGTTTAGCATTAAATCTAACGTAAGTTACGAAACAATTTATGGCCTAATGTAACAGGTTTTCTGACACGGATGCAGAGAGTATTATTGTTTATTCTCTAGCAGATTTCTAGCAATCAACAAGTCTCTAGATGTACTATTGTGAAATACAGTAAAACCCTGTATTTACATTATTGGAATATACGTTGTCCTGCTATTTACAACATTTTATATGGGTCCCATCAATTTTCCTATGATTGAAATGTAAGTAAAACCCTGTATTTACGTTACTTCATTATAAGTTTTCTTGCTATTCGAGTCATTTTACGTTAGAATTTCCAATTTTTTTAAAAGAATTTAGCATGCGATTCCCAACAGTTTTTAACGTTTATCGACTTAGCTTTGCAAAAAAATCCAAATTTTTTCGGGCGAAGATTTCTAAAATGGCGGCAGAGTAGGAACAGCACCCCTAGAGGCAGAAATATGAACTTTCTTTTCAAAACAGCACTCACATTAACAGATGCTACTCGGGAACAGCGTACTTATAGACAAAAATACGTATGAACTCTTTTGGGTGAAAACTTCAAAACCTCATAAGTAAATCACACTAGCAGAGCATAAACAGAGCACCTAGATATGGAAATACTATTTACGCTATTTACTATATGATCCAAGTATGAATGCTATTGAAAAGATGTTAGTTTGGCACTATCATGTTTTAACCCTTTCCACTCAAATTCTACTCCTTGGTTCCCACTTGTAATTTAAGTTAATTTGTAATTTAAATTACTCTATTGTCCTGAGTATAACACGATGTTTTTTTCTAACAGATGAAATTTTAAAAATAGCCCCCATGTTATATTTGATTAATTGTAATTTTAAAAGATCGTAAAATCGTGTTTCGAAAAATCACCGTACATTCCGCACGTCTGTTAAGTGATACAAGATACTTGTTACGTTGTAGACATATTAAGCGTACATGTTACAATGTACTTGAAAAGCATCTGAGGCAAGAATAGATCAAGTTCAGTCGGCAGCTTTTCTCCTCATTAGTCATTGAATGGAAGTTATCAGTGCATTGGCATATTCTTTGTACCTACCTTAGCGGGTTTTTACTCATCTATTATTTTAACAATGGGTGACAAAAAGGATGCGGATGATGTTGAGAAAAAAGATTCTTCCAAATCCTAGGTTAACAGAGGAAGCCAACAAAGTTATGACATGAATTTTAAAATAGTCATAGCTGAAGAGGCGGAAAAAACGAACAATATTCAAGCTTCGAAAAAGTATGATCTTCCTGAAGTAAATATACCTACAATATATACAATTTTCCAGACAAATGTAATGGAAACCCAAGCATACTAGACATACTAGCATTTTAATTCAGCACATATTTTAATATTATTATTATTAAAAAAGTAAGTTAAGGAAATGAATAAATAGATATACTCTTTATAAACTTAAAACTGATTTTATTGTTAGTCTTACTGTAACAAATGAGCGAGTTTAAAAGAAAAATCGGTAGCTATTTCTCCTTTTCCCTCAATTTGCGCTTTCCCGCAATTTACGCTTTTTTCCCAGGTCCCTAGAAAAGTGTAAATAAGGGATTTTACTGTATAACTTTTTCTGATTTTGAGCGCATTGAAATGAAGTCGTCATGTTTATTTTATGCCATTTCTATATTAATAATAATATTATATTGATGTATATATGCTATAATACAATTCATATCATATTTAGTACGATAAAGCTCCACAATATACAGTATTTAACACCTTTTTGTGTTTCAAGAGATTTTGAACCCAAAGTTTTGGAACAAGTTATAGTATAACATGGGTTCTTATGGGAAATATTGATTCATTTTTATGTTGTTTCGCTCTACATCGTGATTTTCTGGAATGAATTAATGATGTTAATCGAGGACACACTGTATATGTATCACTTATTGTGAATAATTTGTACTGAATGAATTTTATTAAATTTGGGTCAAGTTCCTATGTAAAACTTTGTATGTGCATGCATAGTTCTTACTGTATTGTATATGGCATCATATATTTGTATAGAAATATTTTGCCAAAACGTTATTGAATACCTGCTCATGTAAAACAAGTCTGCAGAAAATGCATGTATAGAACTGATTAGAGATAATTTTCCTTGGATGTAGCTGATACTAGAAGCTGTTTATACTGGCTTCATTCACTTAAACCGTTAGTCATAGTGTGTGCTTAAGTACCTTGAAAAATCATTATATTCATGATTCCAAATGGTATCACTTGGAGTGAAAGGGTTAAAAGTAGGAGCCATTTTTTTCGAGATTGATTATTTTGTATACTAGCTGAAAGTACCCGGCGATGCCCGGGCTACACCAGATGTCTTCAGCAAATAAAATTGTGTCATATGGTAACACAATCATTTCAACTTTTGCGCATTTTTTCATGATCATAAAAAGAATACTTTTCCCTATACTACATTTGGAGAAAGTAAAAATCCTATCACATACAGAGAGACAGACATCATTGCAAGAATAGTCAAAATGTATTCAGGGGAACTCAAAACGTGTATTTCCGTTGAAATCTTTAATTCAAATTTTTTCATGAGAACAATACTTGCTCTATACTAGGTATATGGAGAAAGTTAAAACTAATTCTTAAATTTCTAGATACCTATGAATAGGGCCGGGAGGGTTCATGGAGGTCTGGGGGGGTCCATGGAGGTTCGGAGGGAACGGGAGTACATGTGAGAGTAATAGGATTTTGAATTTAACAATGAAATCAGTTGGCAAGGCGACTTCTCCTTAAAAACGGTAAATTTTGTCAAAATATGATATTAAAATGTTATATTCGAGAGATTTTGATTCAAAGGCGATACAGACAGTAATAATAAGAAACTATTCACAATTTTCTTTGACACATTCAGTGCGGACGACTCACACATGTGAGTCGCCCGGGATTCTACAGAGGGGCGGGCAACTCAAGGTGTGAGCCATCCGAGTTTTTCTTTTCAAAGTGGTGGGACAAACACCCACATGCGGTATATGCATTTGTAACAGTATCTCGCCTTTCAGTATGACTCTAGCTTAGTAGTGAATAGCATCATTTTCATTTCTGTCGCGTATTTTTTCTCCTGATCTTCCGAAAACCAGTGTTTAAGGTTTTATTTTATCATTCCTGTTTTTAATAATATAAATTATCTGAAGTGTTTCTTAGTAGGAGACATATATATATATATATATATATATATATATATATATATATATATATATATATATATATATATATAACAACTTACGGAAAAGGAAAGGTAAAATGAATATATGGATGTCAACAAGGTGTTGGGATGAGGAAACCCAGTGAGCACTCACCAATCAGACGACTTCAGGTTGGCGAGGCCCCGGGGATGTCGAAGCGACACACGTAAAATAACACAAAAACACAGAAACATCACAAACGTAAAGCTTTCGGAACTACTCCTTCTTCAGCTACAGAGAGAGAACTGAACACCGAATGGCGCCTTCATACGCCAATTGCTACCTTGGAGAATGGGAAAGACTCTTCCTCAACGTTCCACTCAGACCACTTTTGTGGCTGAGATACATCGACGATGTCTTCCTCATTTGGACGCATGGACCTGACTCTCTCCTTTCCTTTCTCTCGCGTCTCTCCTCCCATCCTTCACTGTCCTTCACCCACCAATCCTCTACCTCCCACATCACATTCCTGGATGTCGATCTTTACCTTCAAGACAGCCAAATCCGCACCTGTGTTCACATCAAACCCACCAACAGCCTCCAATACCTCCACTTTGATAGCTGCCATCCCCTTCATACCAAAACCTCTATCCCCTATGCCCTTGCTCGTCGAGGATGGAGGCTTTGTTCCGATAGAGCATCCCTTCTAGAGTATTACTCTGTCCTCGAGGATGCTCTTCTCAAATGTGGTTACCCTCCAGTCTTGGTCCGCGAACAGATCCATAGGGCAATGACGCCTACCCACATTGGATCTCATCCTCACACACCCACTATTCCTGCATCTACCCCTCCACTCACTCTTACGACACTTTTCCATCCTGGTATCCACGAAGCTCTCAAAACAATCCTTCATGCTGCCCACCCTATTCTTACCTCTTCCTCCCATCAGTCCCTCTTTATCAACCTTTTTGCCAATCCTCCGCTCCTCTCCTTCCGCCGGCCCCCAAATTTGGGAAATATCTTGTGGAGGAAGGAACTTCCCACTTCTACCACGCTTCTTGCAATAGGTTCCCACCCCTGCGGAAAACCTCGCTGCCTCACTTGCCCTATCCACCTACCATCATCTTCTTTCTCGAGTCCCTCCACCAACATCACCTACCCCATCACCTCCAGAAGCAACTGCACCACCCGTAACGTCATTTACCTCCTTACCTGCACCCTTTGTCCCGCGTTTTACGTAGGCCTCACCAGCAATCCGTTAAACATCCGAATGAACGGTCACCGGAATAGCGTTTCTCTCAGATGCCCCCTCCCAGTTGCATTACATGCTAATACCCACAATGTCCCCTTTAATAGTTGCTACAATGTTAGGATTATTCGCGCTTTACCCTATGACACTCCTGCCCCCCTTCTCCGACACTGGGAACTAGCACATATCCATCTTCTCGACTCTTTCTCTCCGCCTGGCCTCAACCTCCGCTAACCCTATTAGCCCCCTTACAATGTTTCCTTGTTACTTTGTAACTATTCGGACTCTACCTCATCACACTCCCTCTTTATTGGCTATCCACCCCTCCTACTCCCCACCTCCTCCAATCATCAACCTTCCCATATCACCCTGTCATTCCCCGCCCAGTGTGTCACTTTACGTTACTCTTTCGCTGAAGAAGGGCTTAGGCCCGATAAGCTTGCGTGTGTTTTTGTGTTCGTGTGTTTTACGTGTCTCTTCGACGCCCCCAGCAGCCTGCCAGCTTGGTCCTCAACTTGGTGAGTGTCCGCTGGGCTTCCCTCAACACCTTGTTGCCACCCTCATCACTACCTTTTCTTTTCCTTTAGTTAATATATATATATATATATATATATATATATATATATATATATATATATATATATATATATATATATATGTGTGTGTGTGTGTGTGTGTACACCAGGTTTAAACCTTTTATATATATATATATATATATATATATAACAATACGGAAAAAGAAATAATATGATAAAATAAATGCAACGAGTGGTTGAGAGGGATAGGAAGGAGCCAGTGAACACTTACCATACGGTGATATAATGTATTTTGCCTATTCCAGGAGTTTTTCTATTTATATTTCTTATTTATGTTACCTTGCCGATACAATTCTTCGTCCAAGAAAGAATTTTATCGACATAGTGTATTTGTTGTTAAAAATACTCTCGGCAGTATTACGATATTCATCACCTTTATATTCCTTTTACATGTTGTGTGTTAGATTTAACGCTCTAAAATTTTGTTGGCAGATTCAGATTGCGCCTGCTTTTATCTTGGTTATAGACAACAATCTTTCATCTTATAACCGCTACTTAATAAAAGCGTCGAGTTCGTAGCCCGCATTGAATGTGTTAATGCAGTCCTAGTCCAGTGATCGAATGTCAAATATGTGAATTTTAATAAACAAAAGAAAATAAGCTTGCAGGTTAAAATATCGATTTTTCCATGTTATCTTATGGGGAATGGAAATCATTCTCAGGATTCGAACCCGGGTCGATTTTGGAAATTTTTTTTGGCAAATGGATTTTACTTTAAGAATCGAACATTTCCATCAATTGTCAATTATCTAGCTACTCAGAAAGTTTGTTAAAAATAGCATTACAATTCCACTTTCCCACCCACCGACGACGACAAAGTCATTTTTGATATTAGATTCTAGAGCTATCCAGGTAATTTCTCAAATTTATTGTTTAGGATGGTACTGATTAGGTAATGTCATAACGACACCTTACTTAAATGAGCCCATGTGTGCACTAAACTCCCAAATTCTACTCCAGAAATATAATTTATAAATTTGAATGGTAGCCCACATAGTTTAGAAATACCACAAACTTAATTGTTCACTTGATCAAAATGCTTAAAAATTATTGTCTATAAACATTATTTCTTTAAAGTTGATTTTTTTGTTACAGGAATCTTGAATGTTATATGTTTTGCCACAATTTTAATTTTTCATAAATGGGTTGCACGATGTTATAAATTTAAAAAAATAGAGGAATATTTGAAGGTTAAAATTTATTCTATACATTTTAATAATGACATTTTGTTGCAAGTAGAATGAAATTACTCTTAACTTTGACATCATCTACAGTGAAGGTTTTATTTGAGTGTCACATAACTATGGAGGACAAACTCAATTAAGAAAAAAGTGGAACTTGTCATCTTTGCTCTCACATCTGTTGAAGAATATTCAAATTGAGGGCTATAAGCTTGCTTCTGAATGACTTTAAGGTTTTTTTAATAGTTATCTGAGCTTAAGTTTTTTTATGAAAAAATAATATATTTTTTCTTAAATTATTTTCAATTTTTTAAATTGGCATTTATGTATTGATTATTTATGATCTAATCACAGCTATTTAAGCGACTCTAGAAATGCATGGTCTAGGGGGCTGGTTGGCTCAAATAAGACTGTTGACAAAGTAAATCTTTCTATTTGCAAACAGATCAAAACTAAGCTCAAGTCATGAAAGTAAACTCCCTTTATTAGGAAAATACATAAAGATATCATTGGCTCTGAGTATTTTGGAAAATTGGCTTAGCAATCCTGTTAAGTACAAAAATTGGAATGATTATGTAACTAGTTATTTATTTTCTATTTTTGTAATAGCTTTTAACTAGACTCAATGTGTGACATTTACTAGTATTCGCTGATACATGTTACAATGTCATTTCTAGGGATGCTACATGACCATTCATATCACTCCAGAACCAGAGTTTTCATATGTGAGCTTTGAAAGCAATGTCCCTCAATCATCATACAATGAAGTCATATCTCGTGTCTTGGAAACATTCCAACCAGGAAAATTTGTCCTCACTGTTTTTGCTAATAAGGTGAGTGCATCAACCAAACAGTATTGGTTGTGGTGGTGGAATGGTCCTGGTTCAAATTCAGCTGAGGTAGGATTTTTCAACCTGGAATCACTCTCCCTCACTTGTGTGATTTGAGGAGATCATGCATGTTAGTTCTCCATTCTTTAGAATGGACATAAAGCATGGATTTGGATTTTGGGAGAAGTTACATCTTTCAATATTATAGAAAGTAGGATGTTTGAGTTATTGGCCTACCATCATTAGACTTGTGGATATAAAAGTAGACACTGTTTTTTGCTAGTTATCTTTCAATTGTGGTACCAAAGAGGATAGTTTGTTGAAATACATACTGTATTTCTCAGCATATAAGACGCAACCCGGTTTTTAGAAGATTTTTCAGGAAAAACGTATTTTGGTTCATCAAGGCATTTAGGAAGGGCCATGTAGTATACCATTTCCAGCCATGATTAAGTCCATACTTGGCAACATTTACAGAAAATATTATGGCGTGATAACAGTTAAATATAACATTTTAGATAATCTTGATTCGTAATATAAATTAGGGATGATCTAAAACAAATAATTGCTTCGTGACTTGTATAGCTAAATGTGCCCTGTGTGAACTTTGCTGTCGGAGTGCGCCCTGCACCTCGCTCATATAGACACCCTTGACAGTAGTACTTACTTAAACTTAAGTACAAGATGATATTTTAATATAATGGGATAAATAATAAATGGAATGCATATGTAATAAGGATACATACACTCAACTAGTCCTTTTTCTTCTGCAACTCTTTTTGCCTCGTACATAACGATTTTGATCGATACAGTAATACCAAACTTCCTATGTTTTACTATCCATCACTTCCTCCTCTAGTTGTGGCCATTTAAGACCAACCTTACGAAGACTATGTTTCTCTTATCCCATCAGCTTTAGTTTTTCCTCATTTTCTCCATTCACAGATCATTTTTTTCTGTGGGAGGTGGACCGAAATGAAGTGCTGCTGCTCAGTTTCCATGCGTTTTTCCATATTGAATCGCCTGAAGCTTATAGGTAATGGTGTAGGCATATCTTTTCATTCTTGTAGCCATTGCGATCTCAATACACGTAACGTTATTTATCCTAGATATGAATAAAATATTTGACATCTACATGAATTCTTCTGTTCTGTAGCATTAATCGTGCTATTCAACAGGCTCATTAGGAATGAAAACATCGCAAATTCACCGAAATTGTAGTCACTGAGCAGACATGCATTAAAGCGCAATAATGAAAATGCATCCTCGGAATTCACGGTGCATAAGGTATTACTGTATATATTAACAAAATTTTCACTATCAATTATAAATGTATATTTTAATATTTTTGCGACAAATGACTGCTAATTATTCCATTTTGGGAATGAGTTTGCTCGTTTGTGTCAGTATTGAGAATAGTAACAATCTTACCTTTGGCGTATAAGACGATCTGATTTGGAAGTCATTTTTCTGGGAATAAGTGCAACTTATATGCTGAGAAATATGGTATATTAGGAGCCTTTCACTTAATGAGTGCTGTTCACCTGTAACTATATCTAAACAAGGAGAAGGGAAAATAGTTGGATAAGAGAAGACAGCATTAGTAGAAAGTAGATGATGATTCTATGTTGTTTTTATTTCATTTCAAATTTAACCTAAATAGTAGCTCTACTGACTTGTAAATCATTGGTCATCATTCTAAAATATTGGTAATTATCTTCTTTTTACAGGCATCGATTGCTGCAGACACCCCTCGAGAATTGGAGAATATAGCATCATTTGGGCCATGGATGCGACATGAAATTCAGTACTGTCGCTTTAAGAATTACGATCTAACTTACGCATTTTATTCAAAATTTCCGAGCTGAGGGTCCGCAGTGGCCCCTAGCGCTTCTGGGGCTTGCCCAGATTGTGCTCGGCGCCTCACCCCCTTAATCCTTCTTCTTTTTCTTATTTTTCTGTTTCTGTTTAGCTATGTTCAGTTATTTTTTGTTTTTCTCCCTTTAGATAATATGATAGTAAAATTGCATATTAGTTCTATTTTAATTTGTATTGCCTTGTGTTGTAATAGCAGCTTTACTCCTGTGACCCATGGATTCATTTTCTACTCTTTCTATTGTTCATGTGAAGTTTCAAGTTATAAAGGGCACTCTCTCATTAGGATTTGCTTTCCCATGCTTTATTGCTGTAATCCATGTGGTTATTGTCTTTGTTTCAAACATCCGCTAGTTATCACTCTCAATTCAATAATTACTGCCATGGCTTGCAGCGGTGGACAAATAAATGCTCTCTGGGTCAGTTCTTTCGAAAGTATCGTCAACTCAAACCCTGCATTAATATTCTCTTGGTGGCGAAATAAAATTTCTTGAAGTGTTTAGTCATAGTAACTCTGCATCTATGTGGTTAATCCACCGTTAACACCAGAAGGGTCACCTATGAGGGGGACCTTTGCTGTTATAACTTTTGAGTGTTGTCACTGGTTGAGTATTACTTTTTTCTAGTTTCAGTGTTTTGGTAATGCTCTCAGTGGCCAGTTGTGGTGCCTCCACATTAGACCCACGTAGGCCCATAAATAGCCAAGGCAGTCATGAAAAGTGCATTGCTAATGCAAGTAATAATGATGTTTATATGGTTATTTTGCATGTGGTATTCCATTTTCATTTTTGCTCTGATGGTTAAGTAATGATATGAGTATGCTTCCTCAGGGGCAGGAATGTTGTATATGAAGGTTTTAAGGAATTTCAGTCTTGCATGATGAGGTTATGTTATTACTGTTAATCATTTAATTGCTATCACCTTGTAGATTTTATTTGCATCATTTTACAATTTTTTAAAAATTAGTCAAAATATTTTAGTTTTTTAAAATGTTAAGTTATGATGCAAAGTAATTGAGGGAAGTTTTTTAATTTGCACTGGGTAAATTAGCTCTAGGAGTATACCGTATTTAATCGATTATAAGCCGACACTGATTCTAAGCCGACCCCCACTTTTCACAAGTCCACGCAAGGAAAAAAAATATTTTTGGTCAATTAGGACTATTTATCTCGATATTCCAACAAGTATGAATGTGGCGGATTTTCAGTTCGTAATTAAATAAAGATTAAAAACTGAAATTGCAACAACATTAACATATTTTTTACTAAAATATATATTCACACGACGACTTTTTCACTCTCCTCATCCCACAAAACCTCATCTTCTGTGCCATCGAGCGAGTTTGTAATGGAACACTTTTTGAATGAACGTACAATCAGATCACTCGGAATGCCATTCCATGCAGCGGCAACCCAGGATGTAATCTTCTACTAATTTTATGTTCTCGAGCAATTTCACGAGCTTTTGTTTGTATAATCTCGGAGTTCACTGGCAAACAGTTATTTCGTTGATCAATCACAAAGTTATTAAGGATCTCCTCCAATTCATGGTAACGTCCTTGCTTGGGGCCTCCAAATGTTTTTCTTTTGCTTGAACACTTAAGTAACTTCTCTTTATCTCTCCTCCAGCGTCTAACATTTGATTCATCAATCCCAAAGCGCCGTTGTGCTGCAAGATTAGATGTCTCTTCTGCATAGGCAATAAAGTTCCTCTTAAAGTTCGCAGAGTAATGCGTTCGTCCCATCATGGGGTAATTAAAAACCGAAAAACTCGCTAAGAAATAAGAAGTTTACACTTGCCGCGAGGATGTTCACAACGAAACGAAATATTTCACTCGGGAATCACAGGACACACTCACAAGACACTTAAACTGATGCCAACACCGGAGTTTGTATACATGATGTATGTTTGCGAATTTGAAACAGTATTGAAAGAATACTTAATAGCTTTATCAATGTAATGAGTGGAGAGTGATAATGACTATAAAATACGAGGAAGGTAGTTTAAGAATACTATTTATTTGATGAATGATGCGTCTGTTATTTAATTGAAAAAACGGGAGAAATCGTCGCATGTTTAACATTATAAACTTGTAAGTACTTATTTTGTTAAATTTAACGATAAAATTATTTATTAAAAAAAAACCTGAAACATCAATTTGGTGAAAATTAAGTCGAAAAATCCGCTATCCCCTAGCTTACATTTTTCTAATCCCCAGACGGTATCTAGATAAAAAGCTAGATTTAGCGGAAAATACGTCAAGTTGGTGACACTACAATGAAATATTTTAGTTAGTGGAGGGGGAGTGTGAAAGCCTACGAATACGTGCACTGCCACCAAAATTACCGTATTAGCCCGAATATAATGCGACCCTGAATATAGTGCGACCCCAAGTATTTTGAAAGGAATTTTAGAAAAAGACGAAAAACATTTAATTTTCTCTATTTTGCACATTTAATTTACCTGTAAACTCATGAATTATGTACTAAAGGGGGGTAATGTGACGCCACGTTTAGACGGTCCTCGTTTTCTAACGTTGTGTCGCGACCCTGCGTGAAGTGCCGGTGCTGTGGTTGCTGCAATTTGACCTTGATTTATTTTCAAGTCTCCTCAGACCACTACCGAGTATATTTGTACAATGTAGCATCGTAACATGAACGTCCAATTGAGACGAAACTGTCTCATTTTACATTAATCTCTCGTAATACTATAAGTATTATAAAATAGTTAAACGATACGTTACATTCGGAGACACTGCTGCTGCCGACCAATTAACAAAAGCATACACTGGATAAATGTCACAAAACGTACTAACAATTATATTGCAGTGACGTTATACAAAACACAAATATATTACAATATATATATATATATATATACAATACTTATAAGAAATGTCCACTTGAATCAGAAATGATATGCCGAAGAGTTCGACGCGCCGATCACCTTTCCCACGGCTGCGTTCGCTCCGCTGTCTTCGCTCTATCTTCCCACGTCTTATCTCGCTCTTCCCCTTTCCTTCACTGCTCCCCTCACTTTCGACGTTGTCGGCTCGCAACTAACGCCGTTTACAGTCAGGTGCCGGTAGATTGCGTTCCACTCGCGTACGCTAATTGGTTCTACCCGCGTTCTACTAGTGCCCTCTTCCGTGCTAATGTCCGTTGCTATAAAAGCAGGATTCCCACGAAAAAGGGTGCGTCGCAGGCAGGGGTCGTCATTTGCTGGAGTGAAAAACTTATGGGGAACTCGAAAAACCGTCAAAAGTAGGAAAATGCTGCACAATTCACTTACAATGCAGAAATTATAAAAATATGCGCTGAAACACGCGTCATGAAACGCGCCGATACGCAGTTATTTTTTAAAGATACAAGTATTCGAATATAGTACGAATGATCTCCTCAGACCCCTACCGATTATATTTGTACAATGTAGCATCGTAACATGAACGTCCAATTCACTTACAATGTAGCAATTATAAAAATATGTGCTGAAACACGCGTCATGAAACGCGCCGATACGCAGTTATTTTTTAAAGATACAAGTATTCGAATATAGTACGAATGCAACAAGTACTCGAATATAGTGCGAATCCGACTTTCAAAGGTACATATTGAGGAAGAAAACATCGCACTATATTCGGGTCAATATGGTATTACAACTTTGACGCGCCTCTTATTATTTACGTAATTTATTTCGTCTTAGTTATTCGGTCATTTTTATTCTTCTTTATAGTAGATAGTTTACGTATTCTTTAAAACGCTTATATCTTGCATTATAATGTAACTGAAGAAATAAATTCAATTACTATTTCATTTGACACCGATTCTAAGACGAGTGGCAATTTCTGAGATGGTGAAAAGGTAAAAAAAAGTCGGCTTACAATCGATTAAATACGGTATTTATTCTCCACTCAAAGCAGAAAAGGCATATTAATTTTTTCTCAATTCTTGGTTATAAGCTAGGCTTTTCATGTTGAAACATTTCACATGAAATCCTTGAGGAATATTTTTAACATCCTTGTATATGTTGTTTAGTTGACGTTATTCTATTAACGTTTCTTAAATATCATGCCTCAAAGTCATACTGTTTTTATAGTTTTACATTAGTAAGCTGTCAAGGAAATTTTTCTTATATTGAATTTAAACTTCTAATATAACATCATTGTAAAAATAATTTGTCAACTCTGATTATTATTATCTTTTAAAGTATTTCGTTATCCATTGTTTCAAATATATTGTGTTACAGGGCCTTGGATTTTACAGTGATCTATTTTTCAAATATTTAAGTTTAATTTTTGATTGAAAACCACTCCATCTTCATTTCATGTCTCTGAGGAAGCAAGTACTCTCAAATTTATGAGCAAAATAAAGTGATGGAGTTATTTCAGAATAACAGACCTGTCATTGTTTCATTTTTATGAATACTTCTGTTATTCTTCTTTGCACATCACATGCAACCACAAGGCATGTGCATTAATTTTTATTTTATGCAGTGAAACCTTCTTTTCATTTTCCCTCTTCGGTAATCCAACATGTTGAATTTTCATACCAGCAAATCAGATGCACCGTAATAATATTTTTCACTTATTTTTATTGATAATAAATAATAATAAATGTGATCTCTGAAGTATTTCCTACTAAGTTAAAACCAATAATTATTAAATGCTAGCAAAGGTGATTGATACCGGTGTGCATTTAATAATTCTAGTTTTACTATCATCATGACTCATATCTTTGTTTATATCTTACTGTAAATATTTTCATGTGATGACCATACAGTTATAACTTAAATTACCATGTATTCAAAATATTTTGTGAAACCTAACAATTGTAATAGCTTTGAAGCTGTCATCAATTATGGTGATTTTGAGTGAGTCTCCTCAAAGTATTATCCAGTGAATCGTATACATATACTAATATATTTTTTATATTATTTCATTAAATGAAGCTTATCATATATTGTGGCACATAAGTCAAACTTGAAACCTTAAAATAAATATTTCAAAAAGTTGAGTTAGCTTGTAATCGGAATATAAATATAGTTATTACCAGTCAGTGATTGCTGCCCGTTCTCTTGGCACAATTGGTTTTAGGCATTTACATCATTAAGCTTTTTTTCTCTCACTTGGAATATCTTTCTGTTGAAACTTAATTCCCTCTCTGCTGCATAGTTGTTTGATTATTTAGCAAATTCTGTGATTTTTAATTTGAAACTTTTCATTTATCACGAGGAGGATATTAGTTGTCAGTTTGAATAAATGGTATGTCAAATTGCAATAGATATCAAGGAATTCATTCATTCATTCATCACGCTTCTGTCCGAAGACAGGTTTTAACTGAATCGCTGCCTCCATTTCTCTCTCTCCCTAGAAGCCTCTTTTATATCTCTATAAGTATTATATCCCTGCTTTATATTATCTAATATTCCTATTCTTTTTCTCCCTCTTCCTCTTCTTCCACTAATTTTTCCTTCTAAGATCTTCCTTTGTAAACACTGTCTTCTCAATATGTGCCCTATCCAATTTGCTTTTCTTTTCCTGATTGTTTTTATTAGCATCCTATCTTCTCTCTCCATTTCTAATACTTCTTCATTTCTCTTCCTGTCTGTCCATTTCACTTTCATCATTCTCCTCTATACCCACATCTCAAAACTTTCTAAATATTTTTCCTCCTTTCTCCTTATCGTCCACGTCTCTGCACCATAAAGAGCTATGCTCCATATGTAGCATTTTGCTAATTTCTTCCTTGTTTCTAAATTTATTTTCTTGCTTGTGAGAAGCTCCTTCTCGTTAAATGCTGCTTTTGCCATTGCAATCCTACTTCTGATGTCCAGGGTACTACTTCCATCCTGCGCTAAAATACTGCCAAGATATTTGAAACTACTTACTTGTTCCAATTTTTGGCCATTTACCATTATATTTAATTCTTTGTTCCTTTAAAACCACCATGACTTTCGTTTTTTCTGCATCGATCTTCATTCCATATTGTTGGCCAACCTCCACTAGTCTGTCTATCATCCTCTGAAGCTCTTTCTCGTCTTCTGCTATTAATCCCTGATCATCTGCATATTTAATGGTGGTAATACTTTCACCTCCTATCTTAAATCCTTTCTCTTCCATCAACGCTTCTTCTGTTATTGTTTCTGCACAAATATTAAATATCGCTGGTGAAATAGGACATCCCTGCCTTACTCCCCTCCCTATTGAAGTACTTTCTGTTTCTTCTCCTTCAACCCTGGCTCTAATCTTTTGATCAAAGTAAAGGTTTTTAAGCAGTCTTTTATCTTTCCAATCTATTCCAATTTGGTTTAAAATACCCAGCATTTTATCCCATTTCACTCTGTGAAAAGCTTTCTCCCAATCTACAAAACAAAAATGCATATCTTTATTGACTTCTAGCGCTCTTTCTATCATCATCCTCATACATCCTATAGCATCTCTAGTCCCTCTTCCTCTTCTGAAACCAAACTGATTATCTTGCAGCTCCTTTTCTATTTTATATTCAATTCTTTTGGTTATTATTCTAGTTAGAACTTTAGCTGTATGAGAAATTAAACTAATTGTTCTGTAATCCTTACAATTTTTTGCATTGTTCTTTTTCTCCAGTGGTACCATAACAACATCTAAAAAATCTTCAGGCCATATGCCAGTATCATATACTTGGTTAAAGAATATTGTGAGTTTCTTAACTGCTTTCGACCCCAAAACCTTAAGAACGTCCACTGGTATATCATCACTCCCAACAGCCTTCCTTCTTTTCGTATTATCAATTGCTCTTTTAACTTCAGACTCGAGAATACTTGGTCCTAGCTGATCTTTTTCCACATCCTTTTTTTCATTTAATTCAATATTTCTTGGCTTTCCTTCTTTGTCATACAGCACCTCAATGTATTCTTTCCAAACATTCTTTACATTGTCTGGCTCCGAGACTATTTTACCACTTTTGTTCATGATTCCTTTACATCCTATCTTTCTTGCCTTTTTCTTGAATAGTTCCCTTGCTTTGCTATACATGAGGTCTGTTCTACAAATTCTTTCACACTCGACAATCTCCTCGCATTTCTCATTTATCCACTGTTCTCTGGCTTTATCTGTTGCCCTTCTTAAAGCATTATTTAACTCCTTGTATTTTCTTTGGCCTTCTTCAGTGTTTATGTTCTTCCACTTTCTCCGCTCTTCCATTTTTTGCAGCATGGCTGCTGTGATCCAGGGTTTTTTGTTTCTTTCACCTGTTATCTTTCCTACCTTCTTTTCCATTACATCTTTAATGTTGCTATGGATGTATCTCCACTCCTCATCTACATTCTTCCTATTTTCTTCAGCTCTCTCCCCCAACCTTTCCTCCAGCTCAATCATAATAGCCTCCTTGTTTTTACGGAGTTCCTCTAAGTTCCATTTCTTGTTAACTCTTATGTTTCTCTTAACGCTCTTCAGTCTACATTGTGCATTTGCCACCAAAAGGTTGTGGTCGGAATCGATATCTGCCCCTGGTAGTGTTTTCACATTTTTAATGCTATTTCTAAATCTTTCATTGACTAATATGTAATCTATCTGGTATCGTCTCTGGTCTCCTCCATGTGTAAAGTCTCCGCTGGTGATGCTTAAACTATGTATTAGTTACAATCAATCTATTTCTATGGCAGAATTCCACAAGTTTCTCCCCTCTTTCATTTCTCTTCCTTAGTCCATATTTTCCCACTATGTTATCTTCCTGTCCCTCTCCGACTACACTGTTCCAGTCTTCCATTACTATGGTGTTGACCCTTCCTTTTCCCTCCTCCTCCAATATCTCCTTAATCTGTTCATACATTTCATCTACTTTGTCGTCACCAGCATTAGTTGTTGGCATATACACTTGAATTATAAGCATTTCCACTGGCTCCATCTGAAGTTTTACGGCTATTAATCTATCATTAACTTTCACTACCTTGCTAATTCTTTCAGCTATCTCTTTTCTCATTATAATCCACATTCCCCTTTCCTTTTTCTCTCCTCCTGAGTAAATAATCTTAAATTCGTCTGAATTTATCTCGCCTTCTCCTTCCCACCGAACTTCACTAAGACCTACTATACCTACATTATTCCTTCTCATTTCCCTTTTTAAGTTCTCTAGTTTATCCCCAGAATTCATAGTCCTAACATTCCATGTGCATATTCTTAATTTCTCACTACTTGCTTTCTTCTTATTAATGTTACATTTCCTCTGTGCATCCCCTAGGGTAGTCCCCACCCGGAGATCCGATTGGGGGACTATTTTACCTCCGGAATATTTTACCCCAGAGAGATCCATAGAGGTATTTGCAGCTTTTCAGCCTATCATGGGAAATATAATGAGGTAGTTTCCCCTTGCTTTCCTCATCGCAATTTCACAAGAGTGATTACTCATCTGTAGCTGTTCAGATCCACATGATCACCACCTACAGAGGTACTGTGCAAGCTGCTGCCCTTACACAGGGGGATGTAAAACCCCCAAGACTGCTTCTTAGTCTGACTCTTCCCCTCAGACCTTTCCGGCTTGGATGGTCCTATCAGGAGAATTATCTCCCGCCGGCATAGCTCTTTGGTTCATAAGAGTACACAAACCCTCCCACCTCTGTAAGGTTATGCAGTCCTTAGGGAGGGGAATGGCAATACATAATGCCATAAATCTGCAAACGTAGGGTAGGGTTACTAGATTCTGAATAAGAAAAGCCAGGACATAAGTTAAAGAATCAGATCGAATTATACGGACCCTTTAACATGCACTTTCCTGTCAAGAAATTGGGGTTGACTTGTATGCCATGATATACAATGACTTTGTTATTAAAATTCCACTTTTCATTAAGAATATAGTTTGAGCAAACAATTTTTTAAGAGGTATTTAAAGTCTGTCGATTGTTGCAGATTATATTTGGATATGAAATTACCAAGTATTCATATTTGCTGTTTCTATGTGCTGGAAGATTTAATTTTAAACTCGTGAAAATTAACAATACTTTGCTCATAATTTAACTTAATCTTCTTTACTTGATCGATTTATTTTTCAAGTAATCTTGCCTGAACAATAGATTGTAATTGTAACTGCTCAAATAGTTTTGGTTTATTCTATAAATTTTTGGGAAGACCATAGTTTATATATTTGATTACTATATTTCTTTGGTACTTTTTTGTTTACATAACATTTCCTTCATTAATAAAAGTAGAAATTTGTAATTAACTGTAACTAATGTACCGTATTGACCTGAATCCAAGATGAGGTTTTTTCCAAATTTCAGCTTGCAAAAATCAGGAGTCATCTTAAATTCTAGCGCTAAGTTATGTACCATCAATACATCTTGGTTAATTGACAGTGCATCCGTTCGTCATGCTTAAATTTGTGGTGCATAAATTCGTCACATGGCAAACTCTTCACGCTTCAATTTATCGTTCGATGATTTGATCACGTGACAATTTTGTCGCGAGACAAATTGAAAGGGGATACACCATGACTGGTGTACAGCAGGGAGATACACTAATTGTGTTGGAAGTCAGCCTTTGCCATACACTATCCAATGTGTCCCACGTAATTTGCCAAGAGAATTGCGATTCATTCTGGTATTATCGAAATATAAAGAAACATTTTTTTTTGTACAAGTGGCTCCCTCTGCTGTTCACCATTCAGTGTGTCTCACTTTCCAATTTGTCGAGAGATGAATTGACACGCGACGAATTGACGCGTGACGAACTGACCTCGACGAATTGATGTGCGACGATGTGACCAAGACGAATTGTTGTGCAATGAAGTGACCGCAACAAATTGTCATAGCTCTGTAGGAAGTATGGTTGCATGTTTAATCGATGTTTTTTAAACAAATGATACATAAGATAATATAATGGTATCTACTGAAACTTTTCATTGCAAACTTAAATTCCGGAATTCAATTAATAAAGTCCTAATTTTAAAAATTGTTTTTTAAACAAAAATTTGTAACAAACCATTTTAATTAATAAATGAACTAGTACCTATACTGATTACATTTGTTCGAAATATACACCAAATGCATTCAGTGAGAAATTAGGTCAAAATCTGTTTTCTGTTTTGACAGTCTGCTAAAAGGGGGGTCATCTTAGATTTGTGGTCATCTTGGATTCGGGTAAATATGGTATTTTCTGGCTAATAAGACTCGCTTAGATTTTCACCCATTTCTTCCTAGAATATAAGTTTCCTATTTTTAACATTTTTCCTAATTGAATAGATCATATACTGTATTTACTTGTGTACTGTGCACACCTTTTTTCCCAAAATGTCGGTAGAGAAAAGGGACTACTCGTCTTACATGAGGATTTCTGAATAGTTTGTATAAATTGCGAGTATCGATAGGAAATTTACTGCAACATGCTTGCATCTGTTTATACTCACAGAAGACAAAGAATTCTGTCAAGTATACACACCAGGTATTTTAACGATTGAGATGAAGTTATATTTTATAATATTAAAGTTGTACCTTTTAAATGAGTTTTAAGTTTATTACTGTTACTCAAAATAAGCAGTCCCACCATTAAGCATTTACAGTGGAACCCTGTTAAGAAGTTTTCCAAGAGACCAGAGGATAAAAACTTTTTAAGCAGGAAAACTTCTTAAACGGTAAAACTTCTTAAGAGGTAAAACCTTTTAATAGGAACAGGATCATAACTGGTACATTAAAAATTCAGAAAATAGGAAAGCATTTATTTAATATAATAAAGAAAGTTTATTTATGGCATCAATTACCTATTTTTTAAATAGCCATCCAGAGTAGTTTGCTTTGTAAATGTGAGAGAGTTTCTCAGAAAATGACTGTATCTCCCTTATGTCCTTTAAAACAGATTCAGGAACATTGGAAACACTATGAATAAATGTCTGAAATGTAGACAAGGCATTGATTGCTTCATTGTATTTAGGCACTACACAGGGTTCTTCTTCACTCTTGGAAACATTTTGGTCTTCAATGCAAATGTCTTCAATTCTTTGCAACTCACAAGGTATAAAGTTATTGTCTACATTAATATAGTCCTCAAATCTTCTACTGGAATCCAAACTTTTCTGTATGAAATTTCATTCACCCACACACTCTTAGTCCTGAACAATACCTTCCTGCTTATCGCAAAATCCAGCCTTTTTAAAACAATTTGCAATTACTGATGCACTAACTTGATCCCATTATGTTGCCAAAAATGCATAGCATCCAGCACTGAAAGTTTGGAATTAGGATTTATTGCAGCTTGCTGTTTGACCTAAGATGCTGAAGTAGCCTATGGACAAGCCTTATCCGAAAATAAGTTTTCAAAACTTTAATCACTCCTTGATCCATAGGCTGTGCAACTATCATCGAATTTGCTGGAAGGAACTCCATGTGGACATTAGACAATTGTTGTGTGTTGGTTGGATGTGCAGGACAGTTATCAATAAACAAGATAATTTCCTTATTCTTACCTCCCATCTTGGCATTGAGAACCTTAAGGTATACAAATATGCCCCACGTCATCCATGCTGTCTGATTCTTCCTGTACTTGCATGGCAAGGTTTTCATGTTTTTGAAACACCTTGGTTTCTCAGATTTTCCAATAACTAGCAATGGAAGTTTCTCAGATCCATCCATATTGACTCCTACTAGTAACGTCATTCTCTCCTCACTAATTTTGCCACCATGACAATTTTCCCCTTTAAAAGCATGTTTTATTCAGGAGGAGATTATAAAATAGGCCCAACTCATCGGCATTAAACACATCGCAAGGTCTATACTGTTGGAGTAAAGGATCCAGTATCGTTCTTTTCCAGTCCTTAATTTCCAATGTATTGACACTGCGTGCTTCTCCACTAACTACTTTATAAACCAGCCCTGATCTTTTTTTGAACCTATCTATCCACCCATTTGAAGGATTAAAATCGACATAAAGTCTATCAGAAATTTCAACAGCCTTTTCCCTCAATAAAGTACCATCAATTGGTATGTTTAATGCAGTTGACTGCTTGAACCGTACAAGTAACTTTTTCTTCACATCTTCGTACTTGCCAGACTTTTCTTTTAATGTTGCACAAAATAACACCTAACCTAGAAATTAATGTTGCTTTTTTAATTCCATTGACTGTAGATACTGCCATGCCCAACTGCTTAGCCACTTCAACAAGTGGGATTTGATTCCACCTTTCCAATTATACTCAGCTTTTCTTTTACTGTCAAAGCTTTGTTTTATTCCTCTGTGGGCCATGGTTCCAAAATATACACCAAGACCTTATTAATGAAAGAAAGAAAATTTTGAAATTTATGACATTGTTTTATTGGGTGACCATACAGCTAATCAACTGTTTCATTTGGGCCGCCCATATTTTCACTTCGAAGGAGTTCCTACTGTTTCCTAGCTTGTGACGTATTTTTGACATCAAGAATTGTTTACTTAAAATATAATAAAAAATTATTAAAAATCAGCTATTGAAATTAAAGAAACAAAACATACACATTGATGTAAAAAACGAGGAATGTGCAAGCACCAAATTTTCAACTCAAGTCAAGTCTTATGTTTAAAGTTATATTTAATGTTTTTGTAAGAATATGTGATTGAGAGACTTATTTATCTCATTAATTATTCATAACAAAAAATAAAAAACCTCGAATTGAAAGATAATGCCAGATGGATCAAAGAGTTTAAAAATCAAATAACATATTGATAAACTGTTATATGATTTTATTTGGGAATGCATTAATATATACCAGATGAAAAAGTATACTCCATAAATGGAATACAAAGAGATTTCAAAGAGGTTCTTCATAGGAAATAGATGAAAAATTGCATCGAAAGATTCTTGAATTTTTATACCCGAATTTAAAGTTGTAATTATGTGATCTCGCGGACTGTTCTACGGCAAATATTGACCTCTATCTGAATAATTTTTTAAATATACAACTTACAGATCACATAAGGGCTAGGAAGAGAAAAATATGGTATTTAATTGCTGCTTGCCGCGAGAACCGTCTTAGCAATCGATGTAAACAAAAAATGTAATGTTTCGCTCGGGATTTCTCAAATTATTTTCTCGGTTTAATTCGTAATTATGTGGTGTTGTGAACTTCTTTGTGGTAAATGAAGTGCCTATCCGAATAATTGTTTTAATCTATACCTTACAGATCATATAAGAGCTAGGGAGATCAATTTATGTATTTTGAATTATTGTTTGTTGAAAGTCCCAGCGATCGATGGAAACAAAATATGCGAGTATTTATATCCACTTAAATTTATTCTTAATAAAAACTCATAATTTGCCTTTTCCTAGTGTACATATTTTAATGTTCTCTAGTAAGCCCAGTAGAATCGGTATAATCGATGAAGCCGATCTCAGGCTCGGAAAAATAAATACGCCGGGCCTTGATAGGAAAAGGTTTTAAACCACTGATCTAAGTCAACCAATGATAAAGGATTAAATTTGAATGCAACTTCAATAGCTGTAACTTAATAAATTTTGTGAAATGATTTTTTAACGGTCATGTAGGCATAATTTTTTTAAATAAATTTTTTTATAATTCGAAATTTTCGAACTTTTATTTCAGCCTGAACCGTGTCGAGTTTTAAAATAAAACGACTCAGTTTGAAATTTTGAACGTTTCGCACATCTCTAGAAAAAATATCACGATAGGAACTCTTCCAAAATGAAATCATCTCGGGATCAGGTAAAGGATTTTAAAGCAGTTCATGTAACTTACCGTAATTCCAGAGATTTTCTGCGGCACAGAAACAGTATACCATAGTCTTTAAAGACAGAAAGTAGATGCGTCGACCAGATCGTTGCACTTCAAAACTACCTGCTGCAAATTAACATGTGGACCAGGATGTCATATGCACAAACTTCCTGTTACAATCCTAGCATCCCTAGCGTAATATATATTGATCGATGACATGTAATATATCAATAACAAGTGATTATCGATTGCTACATAAGCGATATCTTTGTCTGCATCAGAAAAAAGAGAATTTTTGAAATTACATTTTAATGTATGTTCAAAACTTATTTAATGGGTAAAATGGCATTACAAGTCATACCCCTGGCATCATAAGCTTCAAACTTCTTACGCGGGAAAACTTTTTAAGCGGGAAACCTCTTATGCGGGAAAAAATTACATTCATCTTATGGGTGTAAAATCAGCACTTCAAAAATCAAGCCTCTTAAGTGGGAAAACTTCTTATGCTGGAACTTCTTAACCGGGTTCCACTGTATTATCAATTTCTATTTATACTTTTGCCAGAATAAGTTGGTGTCTGGTATCTGGGTTCGTTGAATTCATCGTGAGCTCTTGATGCCCCTTGAACATATGAGGTGTGACTAGTGAAAAGGATATTTCTGCTAGCAACAGCATAAAGAGATCACCTGATAAATTGCGTCACGCAGGCAGGAGGGATGATTAACTAGGACAGACCTTCTTTCAGGGAGTGGGAATCAGTGAAGAGGCCAACTTAATTTTTAAATCCCAGATGTCAACTTATTCTTATTTTTTCCCTCTGAACTGGTCCAAAAATAGGGGTTTGCCTGTACATGAGGATGCGTGTTACATGAGTAAATACAGTATCTCTGCAATAACACAATACCAGCATAAATTAATCAATACAACACTTCACCTGCAGGTAAAAGATGGGGTCTAAAAGGGCCCAAAAAAGTTTGCATTAGTTTTTTCTGGCTAAATCAAATTTTTGCCAAAACCATTATATTACAGAAGTGCTTGGAATCTTAGCTGCATGATCATATAAAAAGTGAAAAATATTGGTAAAAATCTCATCTTGTCACGCCGCTCCATGGCATTAGTCCTGTCACTGCACACCAATTTGGTCTTCCTACCAAAACTTATCAAAAAACTGCACCAGCACAGTTGTTTTTTGTGTACAAAAAAAAACATCTAACTAGTATTTTTGAAAAATTCAAATGGATGGAGTTATGAAACAGCGAAACCAGGGTGGGGGTGGTGGTGGCAGTGTTTAGAGCATTGGCCTTCCACACAGCGGTCCCAGGTTCAATTTCGGCAGAGGTTGGATTTTTATACCTGGAATCATCCTGTCCCATACTTGTGTGCTTTGAGGAGACTCCTCAAGTCAGCACTCCGTTCTTTGGAACAGACATTAACCAGTTAATGGTCTCCTTGGTGCTGCTCTTCATTAAGAGTAGGCTAATGCCAGCAGAGGGTTTTACCACCTCCATTGTCTATGTTCAGTTTGGAAGGAATTCCTGCTATAATAATCGAAGAGGTTGATTGTTGATAAATACAAACCAACACCAAGAACCAAAACCGGGGGTCAAAAATGACCTACAGGTCATAAATGGGTTAAGACATTTCTCAGAAATGAGTCATCTACCAGGAAATGCGGTCATTATTTTGATTCATTATTAAGATTTTTGGGCCTTACAATGTATTTTCATTAAAAAGGCTGTGTAGTTGTACTGTTCATTGTTACAAAAGTACATGATTACATAATTATATTGTAGAAGCAGATGTTAACTGGTGATGTTCTGAAATGTTTTATGTTGGTCATGTGTTCTTGTTTAATTCATGAAATTTATGGGGTTTTTCAGCCATCATACAATCTCCTTATTGAAGTTTTATGTTTCTTACTTCACTATCTCTTGCTTTCTCTAATAGTTTTATTCTAATATTTTTTGTATTTTCTCATATTATTGTAAGGTAGCATTTTTGTTGAATTTATGGAAAATCATTTATCATCCCTTTATTTTCATATGAGATACATGACAAAATTTTAATGTAATGGTGGAAACAGGTTAATTTAGGCTGAAAATGAAAGGAGGTTTCACTGTTTATTTAGATTATGTTACAATAATGGGTGTGTAGTGTATAGTAGTCAAATCCAACAAGATTTGCATATTGAAATTGTCATGTATTTACCATCTCTCATATTGATATAGTGAGCTGTGATACTGAATACATTTGAGTGTCAGCTTTATTCATGAAATTGAAAGTTTTGTGTAATTTCTCAAAAGGTTAATTGTTAAAAATTTTCCAACAACATATAAGTTAAGATGGTGTTATGTACATGTGGGTCAATAAAGTGTTCTCTTTAAATTGTTTAACTTTTTTGGTCATTGTTTTGGAAAATTTTGCTATAATGTTGTTGATTCCTTAAAAAACTTCGATTTACACAATGTGATACAGAAGTGCCCCAATTTAGGTTGATTGGAAGTTATGTCACCGATCAATTCATACCTGTGTATCAATTTATGTTGTTTTGACTCAGACTCTCTGCAATATAACATCTAAATAAAGAATGATCATAAATATATTGCATCACTTCAAACTCAGGCCAACACTCTCTAGGTGATAGCTTGATGTTGTCCCTTAGGAGGATTTTGTAATGAGGGAGCCTAATGGTTGAAAAAAATTAGTGATTTCGAATGTGAACTGATCAAAGCATCCGGGCGCATGAGTAATTTTTTTCACATTTGAGCTGATTACAGAGTCACACTACATCCGACTACTAGCTGTAGAGCATTCCACATCTCGAGATTGTTGTGATTATGATAAATTTGTTATTTAAGCAAGATTATGATGGTCTACTGTAGTAAATTTGACCCAGTTTGATTATACATATAATTTTCTAAACATTCAGGAAAATTGTTTAATATTAGAGAAACAAAAGTTTGGTGCACTAAGCTTTCTAAACACATCATATCTTGGCTTTTATATATCCAATAATGACAATTTTTTGTTATTCCTCTTGAAAGATTGTGAATAATGATTACATAAATGGTAAATACATGTATAATATTATTCAAATGCATTTGAAAATTAACATTTTCTTGTTTTTCTAAAGGTATAAAAAAGTTGATCTGCGGAAAACTTCTCCCTTAATTCATTCACAGGAGTGTATCAAGTGAACAAAATGTGCGGAATAGTTGAAATTTTTATTTAGAATAGACTTCATTCCAATAACATTTTTAATTCTCATGATACAGATAGTCTTAAGTTGACAAAGAATATTTTTTATTTATATATTGAAGGTTCAGTAACAATATTAATAATTCTAATTCACTTTATTAATTCTGCTCCTATATTCTTAATCACCATTATCCTAAAGAATGGCCACTTTTTCTACTTCACTGGTTAATAATTCACTGCAATTAAGACTGTGTTTACTGATAACAAAACTGTGCAAGGCCAGGCAACTATGTCCAAAATTGGGATTAAAAATGCTGTAGTGTTGTGATCCTATTGCAGTTGGCCCTGAGAAGTAGCACTTCTGTTTACACTTAAGGAGAGTACTCATCCCTGTGGCCACCTTGCATTGGATCAATTTCCGAACTCAGATGGGAAAAAATTCAGATTTGCCCCATGCTGAATCGGTTGTGCCAAACTGTCCTTAACTCCTGCATGCATATCCACTCATACTGTTGATTCTTTTGGGAAAAAACTGCTTTATGACACTTGAAAGGAATGTATCTTCGATGTAAATCATGTTATACCTGTACAATATATATGAAGGGGGAAAGAAGGTAGAGAGAAAATCATGATTCGCAGACAGGAAGTTATACTATAAGGATTTTTCCTAATGGACGATAAAGGCTCAAGGAATTAGCAATTTAAGGCTCAATGGTTAAAATTTGATGTTAGCAGGAGGAATGGGAGATGAAATAGTGCTTGTTTTTAATGTTGTGAATGGGTTATAAATCTCCAGCTATTCTATTTCCATTATTTTCTTAACTATATTCAGCTTTAAATAATAATAGTGGTTGCTATCTAGGAGGTATTTAGTTAAATGGGAAATTGAAGATCCTTTAAGAAAGTATTTCCAGTGTACGTCTGATATGATGCTAAAACTTATGCTCATTTAGCTAATGTACATAACATTGCAGGCACTGCAAGTTGACTTGTAAATACTGCATTTTTTAGATAATGATGCAGGCATCCCTCATTGATTGTTGTTTTACAATATCATCGTTCACCATTTTCTACTTAAATACTGTTTTTGCCATTTATATACCTGTGTTGTAAATATTTCTCCGGAACAAGGAGTTTTGAAGGAAGGTGTAGGATGCAATAATATGGCAAGCAACTCCAAACTGAATGCAAAAGATACTATCTTAAGATTTCATTACTCTTTGTTTGTAAACAAGAAAGATGTGTTGACTGTAAACGGACTGATATTATCCCGAGGCTTTACCAGCTATATTACATGCTGACAAATATATGTATGCATGGGACAACGTGAGGCTGGTTATAATGAGTGAGGGACACAACCGAAGTTTGAGATGTTGTCTCTCACAAACCTCGTCAATTTTAGGGTAATCTAAGTGCCTCCTAAATTAACTTTATTATTTTTGCATTGGTGGTAAAGACAAGTTAACTGGAAACAGAGTTCATATATCAATGCACTCCATCACAATAACCTGGCACATGCAAAGACCAAATAGCCACTGGGGAAAACATTTAGTGGTTCATATACAAAGGAAGATGAAGGGTTGAAATTGGGACACATGATTGCGTCACAGTTTTTTCAGAGCCAGGGCCAGCCCAAGCAACTGGTGGGCCAGGTGGCTGCCCAGGGTGCCAAGGTTTTGGGGGCACTATCCTGATCATTTACCTATGCATTACTTGCAAGTGACAAAATAATGGATACCAATTGATATTGATGAACAAGCTAGAATCTTGTTGGAATTCCTCTTAATTTTTCCTTATCAATAACTTTTACAGAGTGATGAATAAATTAACATGTACTTTGTAAATATCTGAACAAACAATAACGGAGGGGCGCTGGAGTACTACCTCGCCCAGGGTGCCAAAATTCTTCGTGCCGCTCCTGCTCAGAGCTGCCCAGGGTTCATCCTTGCTCTTTTGTCGCAACTATGTAGCACATCATTTGTCTATATGTTTGGTCTGGGACCCCATTTAATGTTTAGTCACAGTGATTCCATACATTTTTGCATTTTTAAGGGTTTATTTGGCAAGAAATTATTGTTAGTGCTTAACCCATTAACACCCAAAATATTTTTGTTCGGAATTTTTAGTTAATTTTCAGAATATATAGTTGTGGCAGCAACTGGAATGCAACACAAGTAAAATTTCAATAACTTTTTCTGTTTTCGAAAATTGGACTGTCCTATAAATAGGATGCTGGGAGTTTCCATAAATAAAACAATCACATCTTAACCAAACTTATTTATTGTACACTTTAAGTAAATATGATACAAAACTGCTTTCATTGTGCAATAAATTTCAGAAATAACACAAAAATCGAATATGTATCATAGAAACATCATGTAAACCGAAATTTATAAAATAAAAACAATAAATTTTGAATATTACAATTACTTGCTATGATATCATGGAAGGGAGGCACAGTGGCCTACCACTGTAATTTTCTTCCATGTCCTAATTTAAGATAAGGAACAGCTATTGCTCTTCTAAAATCTTTTATTGAAATGCATTTTTTCCCATTAATTTCACAGTATAATAAAACTGCATACACAATCCCATTCTATTATCCCTGATTGTCCCTATTGCCCTAAATCCTTTTTCCTGAGCTCATCAAGCAACGTGTGGCATAAAAAAGTTATCAAAATATATGTTATAACTGGATGGGTCATCAATTACTGAAAGCATTTTGTTCACTACTTGAGTACCTAGGGGTCCAGTACCTTGGTTCTCGGAAGATTCTTTACCACAATACAGAAAAATTTTAGCAGTAACCATTTTCTCCGCACATTTCCCATAATTTGTAACTGAACCTACTTGCTTTACCCCTAATAAATTGTTTCAATGGATGGTGCCCATGGTATCTGACAATCATCTCATCTATAGACAAATTTCTGCAGCCCCTGCAATATATTTCGTGAAAGGTACTTCTAATTCATCATCGTTTACTTCTTCTTCATCGGTAAGTTCAACGATTTTAGGTGAATGTGCAGCTATATCTGCTTCTGTGTGTTCGGAAAATAAATATTCAGAAGCCTCTTCCAGGGTTCTAAATATTTTATGGCTCATTGTTGGAGCTGATTACTGAAAAAAATAATATAAAAGATTTCACAAAATATCATACCTACATGAAAAATCTACGCAATGCCCAGCATCCTATTTTTAGGACAATGAAGTTGATCACTTTTTATATCATCCATCAGAAATATATTACAAATTATTACCATAGAGTAATGTTACACTCATATACAAAGGGATTCAGTGGAAATATTCATAACTAACTGTATAAAAAGTTTATTTCAACGTGTAAAATCAAGATCACACTGCACGAAGAAGGCTGAGGTTCATTGAGATGTAACTATCTGAGAACCAAATCTCAGAAGTGAATGACATGAAAAAAATGCTTCACCAGTCGGGATCGGAAAATCTCAGAAAACTAAGTGTCCTATAAATAGGACGCTGGGTGCTAATGGGTTAAGGTTCTGATTCCAAGAAAAACCTAATTGCAACCACTCTGGAGAAAAAGATTGAGATCAATAAAAACATTTGAAGGAGGTTCATGTGCTGTGGTTATTTCCAGAGAGATGGGGATATTTCCAACAATGGTAAGAAGTATTCGTGGTGATCCTCAAAGTATAAAAACATGGCCAAATTGGCTATTCCTGGATATATTAAAACTTAGAGCTAGGGAGGATATAATGATAGAGATAAAAAAGTTGTTGATTCAAAGATGAGGAGAACAAGCATAATTACAATTACATTGGGCTTAGGGAAAAAATGGATTTGTTGGTCATTTTGCTGTTCATCGTGGTTTTCAGCAACGAATTAACAATGGTGAACAAGGGATGCCTGTATTTACCTTTGGATTTTACAAAGTTTGGTTTAATTGGCCCTACTGTAAAAAGTAGCCTTCAATGTTTGGTAGTATATTGGAAATATTTAGGTTTACACAGCCCAGAAACACTGCACTGCCAGGAGATGTACTTAATAGCTATTTCTTTTCTTTTGGATCTTTGAAAGGAGTTAGTTGACAACCATCTCTTGCTGTAATATTGTTATTTATTGAATTTTTCTGAGGGGAGAGAATCACATTCGACAATACAAGGAATGGGAGTGTATCAAGGCTGTACACTCGCCTGTAATTTTTAACATTTTTGCTGAATAAATGGCAAAATAGGCATGGGAAGACATAGATACCTTAGTTAAAGTAGGAAGTGTTTTAGTAGAAACATTTGAGAATGATCAAACTTCGAGTAATTTAGAAAAGAGATGCCATGTTTAGTAAATGAAGTTAATGGATGAGACCAAGACTGTGTAATTCCATAATCAAACCAAAATTAACAATACAAAAAATGTTTTTAATAATATCATTACATGGAATTAGCCCAATTTATTATTAAAAACATTTTTTCGTATTGTAAATTTTGGTTTGCTTGGTAAATGACCATAGTGAAGGTATTCTGTATGACTATAGAAAATAAAATCATTTTCTAAGAATGGAAATTCAAAGATAAATGTATGTATGGTAGAAAGCTGGAACAGATAAACCATTATACTTGGACAATGTAGTGACTCTGAAAAAATGGAAAGCAAAAATGAATGAATATATTTAAAAGAGATTGGAGAAATTATTGATATGATTATTGTAGTGTTATATGATTGTGAAATATGGACTACAAGGGAAGAAGATGGAATCTTGTTTGGGGTTGACTAAAGAATGTTAGATAAGAAAACAAGTAGGCGTTAAGCATAAGGGAACATAGAAACTTAATTAATTAATTAAAAATACACACACACACATGTAGAAAAGATTGCCCACCTCTGCCATAAAGGAAGTGCAATCAATAACTGATAACAGATTTCCAGGAAATTATTATCATTATTGTCTTACAAATGCACTTTAATAAGATGCATCTAGCATTGATTAATTTTCATTTCATGAAGATCATTTTTGATACTCTCAATAATCTTCCTCTACATTTATAATCATACTATATATAAAAATAATTTAGTGTCTGAGGCGGTGTCCAGTCAAGTATAAGTATGTATCTATAACTCAAAAACTTCATAATGGAGAGACAAGTGTAATGCATCATTTTAATCGAAATGATGAGTATAGGGTCGTAGGCTGGTTTTTAAACTGATTCATTCAACTAATTTATTTTAAAAATATTTTTTCTGTTTTCATTTTCCACATTTAAAAATATGGGGATGAGTGTATTTTTCACTTGTACATAAAAATTACAAAAAATCATCGTTCAAAGTCAGGAGTTAAATTTGAGGATGAAGAAAATAATGAAGTTTCATTTTTCTATGGTGAAAATTCAGATACGGATTGAATTTGTCCAAAATTGAACTTTAAATTACAAAATTTTTTTAATGAAAAAGTTTTCCTTTCCATGGCAACCGATATTGTTGCCAAACTCAATATCGTAAGCCTGTAAAATTGAATTGAATTCAAGGTCAGTTAATTATCCATGTAAATAAGAGATGGCATAACAAGCTATTGCTTCAGTTTCAAATATTAAGACTAGCAAGAAGAAAGAAGAGAGAGAGGGATAGAGAATGGGAGAAAGGAAGAGAGAGAGGGTGAATGGGGGGAGGAAGATAGAGAGGGAGAAAGAGGAAGGGAGAATATGGGGAAGAAAGAGAGGGAGAGAGAATGGAAGGAAGAGAGGGAGAGAGAATGGAAGGAAGAGAAGGAGAGAGAATGGGAGGAAGGAAGAGATATAGGGAGAGAATGGGAGGAAGGAAGAGATATAGGGAGGGAATGGGAGAAAGGGAAAAAGAATAGGAGGAAGGAAGAGAGTTAGAGAGGTACAATAGGAGGAAGAGAGAGAGAGAAAATAAGGAGAGATAGAAAACGTATTTATTTGTTGTAAGGCATTGTTACAAAATGGTCTGTCACACACTATCTATGTTTGACTATTCTTTTCTCTCTACTCTTCATTTGTTATTACTTTTATCATTTTTGTTCATCTTCACGGTTCTTTCTTTGTTCTTATTTGTTTTTTCCTTATTTTGCCACTTTCCCAATGTTTGATTCTTCTTTTCTGTTCTTTCTACGTTTATTATAATATTTTTTCGATGTTTCTCAAAATTTCCCACAGTAGAACTGCGGGCTCTCTACTAGTTATTAATAAATTTTGTCTTAGTGTGTGAAATATTTAAGTTAGCCAATTTAATATTTCATTTTTTACTTTCTCTATACGTAGTATAGGGAAAAGTATTGTTTTCAAGAACAAAATCGATTTTGAGATTTCAATGGAAATACATGCTTTGAGGTCCCCTTAACACGTTTTGACCATTTTCTCGATGTTTGTGTGATAGGAATTTTGTGGGCGCTCTAACTCAATAACTATTAATCAGACCAACGAAAAATTTTATACTTGGCATTGTTATTAAAGGAACAAGAGTTGATAAGTTTTTGGTAAAAATCGATCAACCAGAAGTGGATATTTACTCTTGTCACATTCGTTTTTTGCAAATATTTGTTTTAATACTTTATCAATGTAAAACATTACTGGGATAAAGGTTGTAGTAAATTTAATTTTCTACAACTTTTGTTCAAAATATTTTCCCATATAATGCATTTTAAAAAAGATACTTTACAAACCATATTTTTTTAGCATCCACCACCACATCACCTGGAAGCAACTTTTGTAAACACTTTATGCTTAGTTAGGTCTTAGTAACGCTCTTTTTTAATTTGTTAATTGTTGGAGCTTCGTTGCTATATCCAATGTCAAAAGGCTAAGGTATGAGTTTATATCTGTTCTTTGTAAAGTCTGAATTTTTTTCGCAGTTCCTTAAAATACTTATTATCAATTAACGCATTTGGAATTATTAGAAACAATACAGGTATAGAGAAATTCATGTGGTGACCACATCAGATTTTTTTGCTCTAGGTCTGTTGATATTTATTTACTTTTGCATGAAAATGCTACCAATTTTATATGCTTTTATACAAAAGAGAATTATGAAGCTCGTTTTATGTCTAGAATCCAATGAATTACCATAAAAAAGGTCTACTATCGCCTCTGATGCAGGCTGCCTTATAGCCGAAATGAGCATCAGGGTTTCACAACCTTTTTTATTGCTATTGGAGCTATGTAGTCTATCAATTACTTAATATGGTAAAATATGTTTGGGTTTTTCAGAAATAATGTATTTTAACTTCTTCATTGTGTCTGAGGACACGAGTTCCATTCCGATAAAATTTAGAAAATAAAAGCTAAGAGCCGCGTTTTTGTTAATCAATTTCTTATTTTATAGCCAGTTATTATACATGTGTAATAAAATTCAATAAATTGTTATAAAAAGTCATATGTTACATTTTCATGTTCTTAATTAATATGCCACTTTTGTTTTTTTGTAGTAAGGAATAATGACAATTTTTTTTGCGTTCGGCATCTTTGTCCTTAGAAAAAGCTCTCTGCTGGAATGATAATGGATATCTTAAACTAGGCGCCATTTCTGATACTAACCCTAGTGCCCAGATGGCAGCGCTGTCCGTCTGTGAGAAAAGTGAAAGATAAAGGAGTTATATTTGGGTGAATTCAGCCCAATCTCCTAAGTAAGATTCAAAACATTCTAGTCGGAGTGATGGGTTTACCATCACAAAGTGACAATGCGTGTTCCGACCGTATTCGAGTGAGACGAAGAGACTTGCCTTACGTTTTGCAATATGCGGAGAGCATTCGATGTCTGTTTTCAGTGAGATTGTCGGAGAACAAAGATGCAAACTACCAGGACACGTCCAATTGCGAATTTGCCTTCCTCAGTGTTGAATCCGATGGGAGTCATCAGTTTCCTGATGTTACAGCTAAAGTACAGGTATGTGTACAAGGAATTTAGTTCCATTCTGAGGAATTCGGAAAAAAAACCTTTCGGTACCTATGCTTTCTATATATCTCATTGTTGAGACACCCTTTTAGAACTTGAGCTAAAATGAAAGTAGAGAGTGGAGTGTTCTGAATTCTTAGCTGACTGACACATTTTTATGTCCGGGAGTACTCGTCTTTGGCACGGAAACAAAACATTGTTCGTCATTTTGTACTTTCTTCATTGACATTGCATAGGTGAGTAATTGTTTTCCTGAGTTTTTTAATGATTTATTATACTTCATCATTTTTCTGAACTGTTGCTGATAATTCGTATTGAAAGTGCTCTAATATATTCGTTTTTCACAACCCTCTTTGTTGGTGCATTTTTACTAAATATGCCTATTTGAAATGTTTTGTTTACCAGTTACTTATTATTCCAATTGGCGTGAAGGAATTGTACTCGTCTTATAGCTAAAAATTCAAGAATAAGCACTTAAAATTCAAAAAATTAAAAAAGTACTTGTAGATATCCCCAGTAGCCACCGCAAGTATATGAAAAACCACAACCTTGTTGGGGCTATTCAAGATACCTGAGAGTACTTTTTGTTTTTTTTTTCTTTAAAGTGCTAATTCTTGAAACTTTCATATCGTTAGAAAACATCTTGAAAAATTCATATCATATTCTCCTAGTTAAAATTGATGTACACCTATTTGCCATGTAGGAAATTTTTGTTAATTTTACAACATAACTGTTAGATTTTTCTTTATTTATGTATTAATAAGATTTTCGTCTACTCGAATTATGTATCGATTCTAATTTGTAACTGGCAAAAGAGTTCAGGCAAAAAATATGCATTAATGTTACCTTTGAAAAAATGTTCAATTCATTTAATCTCGCGAATGTTTTATAAATCATCCTTTCTACATTCTTTAGTGATTATTATTTAATTGATAGTTTATTATAATCATGAACTGTCGTTAAAATTAGAGCCCTGGCGTTCTTAGACTTATTGGGCCGTATTCATAGAATCGTTAGTGAGCTACTAAGGCCTACTAAACACTCTTAGTAGCGCGCTGGTCCGTATGCCGTATTCATAGCGCCCTACTAAGGGTGATTAAGCTTAGTCATCTACTACCTTAGTAACCCTTAGTCACTCGCTCGCTAAACATACGACGCCGGTGTTTAAGCGTGTCACTAGTGAGTTCTCCTCTTCAGTTTTCGAAGTGTTGTCGTGCTTTTTAGGTGATCGTTTGTTTTGAATATATCTGTACGTATTCCATAGGTAATTAAGGTTGTTTAGGTTAATTCTGTAGTAGTGTCTCATTTTTGGTTAGTGGATTCAGAGTAGGTCAGTTTAGTTTCGTTCTTATTAATTTATTTATCGTATTGTTAGTTTACCGCATTCTTCATCTTATTGTTTATTTTTGTATTTTGTCGTAATTGCAGAAGCTAAGGTATATTTTTCGTGGTTGTTTACACCATTTTCTTTATAGTTTAATTTGTTTTGAAATAACTATAGTGAACGATAGATTTAATTAATTTAGTTTATTATTACGATACATCTTTAGTTATTTCATTTTGGTTTAATTCATTGTTGTTAAGTTAGTGTAATTTAGCTTCAAAGTAGAGTAGGGTAGTGCAATTTCGTTTTTATCAAATTAGTTAGCGCATTGTTAGTTTATTTATCCCGCATAGGTAATTGTTGTAGTTTATTATATTTTAATTCACATTCAAAATTCACTAATATTGGATATGGCAGTGTCCGATTTTGAAGACTTGGAAGAAGCATTGGAGTTAAGGGAATTGGAGGAAATTGGAGTAAATCGCGCTATAAAAGTGTATTTGCAGCGTCAGGATCCCTGCAGGAGATACTCCGATAGACTTTTTAGGCGTCGGTATAGGTTCTCGAAAGCCAAATGCTCAAGCATTCATCAACAGGAAGAATTTCTTCAGCATAAATGTGCAAGTAAGTATCATTGTAAGATGTAGGTATATGTATATTTACTTGATTTTTCATTCATTGAAACAGAACATTAAAATGTAACTTAAATTATCATGAAATAGGTGGTTGCAGCAGCCAATTTGAAGATAAAAAATATTGTGGCATGATGGAGAGGCAGCTCACGACTTAAGGATACTTAACAAGTCGAATTTGAAAAAGAAATTTGAAAGGACTCCTGTTGGGTGACAGTGGTTATGCTTGTCGTCCATATTTACTGACAGCCATGCGGAATCTTCAGGTAAACCTAAAATAGTCATTATATGGGCATATATATTGAGCTTACTGTATGTTAATGAGTAATTTATACCAATGATCATTACAGTCAGCAGCAGAGGAAGCATACAATGCAGTCCACATTCAAACCAGAAACACAGTTGAGAGGCTATTTGGTGTTTGGAAAATGACATTTCGATCATTGTACAGAGGCCTCACAGGGAACCTGGAAACCTCTAAAGCCATGATAGCGGCAATGGCTGTACTCCATAACTTGCGGATATAGTTCAGAATGGAAGGTTAGCAATCTTACATTATTTCCAAGTTTTATCCTTGGACACATTTTACCACCCAACCTCATCCATTACATAGTTCAAAGTTTGACAAATCTGTGCAACATTTATATTTTTTATTGCTCACTACATCATTCTCTGATAAAAAGCCATGATTTAGATATATATGTATTTCTCTATAATTTTACTTATGGCTTGAGAGGGAGTTATATTACTAACAGACTGCAACATAATTATAAATTACAATTAACCTGTCCCTGATACCTGCAATAAAAACATTGTTAATTTTCTTTGACAGAATCAGAAAGCAGCGATGATGACAGTGAAGATGAAAACTTGGAAGAAAATGACGAATATGAGGATAATGAAGTACCTACAGGAAGAGGAAATATATTCAGGATGAATTACATTGCTAGCTACTTTGAGTAGAATAAAAAGAAATCATGAAAATATTTGTTTTGTACTCTTTTATTTAATTTTTATATTTTTCAGCCCAATACAGTTTTTTAATCTCCATTTCCTCCTTCCTTATCTTCATTTCCTCCCTGTGCAGCACCTCTTCCCTTTCTCCCCGCCTTCTAAATGCATCCTTCTGCAACTCAATTTTTTCTTGGTGAAGTTGAATTATTACCTCTTCATAAGGAGACATCTCCTTACTCCTTTTCTTCCCTTGTTTCTGCCTGAAAGGCCAAGAAAATAAATTAGCGATTTACATCAATTACTGCTGTCATCATCAGCACTCATGTTTATTAGGGATGGAAGGAATATTTATACTGATGTTGACAGTTGTTAAGGGAAGTGGAAGGAGTGTAGTAGGTGGTTAACTGAAACAAGGGAGATAGGACCAGGTTCATTATTCATGATGCTGTTTTTGTGTATATAAATGTTTTCATAAGCATCTAGTTTATTTCTCTTGCATGCTATTCTTTATATATTACCTTTTATTGGAGCACTAGGAAGGATGAGGAGGGGTGTCAACTGTTTCTCTCTCCTGCTTGACATTGCTTAAAACTGGGATATTTTCTTCCTCCTGCTCCAAGTTAAACAAAACGGGTGCTGCTCTCTGTTTGTTTATCCTGCTGTTAATTCCAGAAAAGTCTTATTTAATATAATTTGCTCAAATTAGTTCAATTATAATAATTATTTAATAACTTGAAAATAAAAACCACCTACATTTTGAGCTTAACAGTGATAAGAAATCGAGTTCTCACCCTTAGCCCTTCCAATTACATTGAAATTCATTTTTTACCATGTATATTCTCAAGTTCATTCTTAAATATTAAGCTTACCAATATTTCAAGTTCAGCATCGTCATCCAACATGCTGCTATCCTTCACAAATTGATCTGGGATAAAATTGTGGATTATGTAATCCACCTCAGTTGGGGGAGTACTTCCACTTCCAGAAGGAACTGGTCCACCACCATCTCCATCTTTATACATTCATCATTACTCAATAACTTCAACTTGAAAGGCTCTTACCATGGTGATCGAATCTTGGGAGGATAACTTCATCCTCCTCCATTGCTCCTTGATCCTCTGCAAATTTCTTTCTCCACCATGCTCCGCTTCAAAAAGAGTTTATCTCCATCCACATTTTCTGCTTTTTTAGCACCATGCGGCCATCGCAACTTTTGTCTTCGACTATCGAAATTCTGTCCCCTACTAATGCCAACAACGAATCTCTCTCTCCCTGCGACCAATTAAGAGGTCTTATCCTTTTCGCTTCCATGACAAAAATAACTTCAAACCCACTAAATAACGACCCAATAAAATAATAAATCAATTAACAATGATAACAATGAACAAAAACAACCCTATTAACAATAACAACACAATTAAATCCAATAAACAATGACGCAATGCAAAGGAATACTTACACCAATAATCCTCTATTAAAATAACTACAATTATGTAACCTATATGAAAATTAATATAAAGCTAGAAATATAAGGAAAATAGTAAATAATATGTCCTAACTTAAACAACCAATCCACAAGAAACTACACCAACAAACCGACTAAAATAACTAGAACAATGATACCTATATGAAAATAAAATAAAACACACAATAAATCCGCAAATACAAGCAAGATATTAAATAATACGAGCAAAATAAACCACCCAACCCACAGTAAACTACATTGATAATACAGATAACTAAACTAGCACTAATCTAAATGTTTTAAGGAAAAGAATTATCAACACCGAAAAACAAAACAGCAATGAATTAAGTGTGCCCTGCGTGCGCATGCGAAATAAGAGCAATCCCAACGTTGCCAAGCGTTGCATGACACCCTCACTATCGTAGTAGCATATTAAGTTAGTGACCCTTAGTCAACCTTAGTAGCTCACTTCTTTCGGACTATGAATACCACCTTTTAGTAACCCTTATTTACTCGCTTAGTAGGTTACTAGTAAGTAAGCCTTAGTAGCGTGTAAATATGAGAATCTATGAATACGGCCCATTGAAATAACGAGGTTATTCAAAAATTATTCTCCCTTCCTGTAAGCCTTTTTTCTATTTTATTTCGTAGATCTGTTTTTCTTTGATTCATTCTTTTCTATGACCCTATTATCCAAGCTACCCTGCTAGAAAAGTTCATGATTCGCATTTACCATGGAAATTTTATTTAGTAAATTCATTTTTAATTTAAAACATTCAATCGTCTGGATTTTATAAATGAACTAGATCGTCATTATAGGTAATCTATTCGTAGACAGGTCCATGATTATTATTGGTTTAACCTGGTTCTCCACCTACTCCTGCTTCCCGTAATCTTCTTTCCCTTTGTAGTAGTCTATCAGCAGAAACCTTCTCCATAAAGCCAGCAAAATTAATTAAAAAACCTATGCGAATTAAGCATTACAGCTAATTGTTATAGTACACTTGTGTTTAATTTAGCTATCGGCATATTTTCCTGCGTGTAGCATAAAATGGTGTCATCTAATTGTAAGATGGCCTGCGACCCCATTTAATGTGGCCCTCAAGTCTTTAATAAAGCTTTGCCATTTTTTTACTAGATATAACAATCTAGCAGTGTTGGAAAACGTTATTCGTAACGTAACGAAAAACATTTGCCTAACTTTAAAAATAACTGGAATGAAAATGAAAAAATTTCGTTATTTTTACGCTTTTACTGTGTGACATGTGGATAAAATACCTGGAAAAATCGTAATTTATCCAATTCACTAAACCACCTTTTAATACGAAAATAGCCTACGTTTGTATATTGTGCGCCTATATTTAAAAAAAATTTTTTATGTTGATACTCTGGCCCGCGAGCATAAAATTTATTGGCCAAGTGGCCCACTTGTAAGAGTTTGGAGACACCTGATCTAAGAGAATTTCTTAGATTTATTTTGCCTTCTTAGTTCGTTGCTTTGCAGTTGAATTTTTATTAGTAAATCTAGCTATGGAGCAGAGGTGTCTAATCCGATTTCGATGTTGCCATTAGAGCATCATTTTCTTCACATGATACGAAATTTATGTTATGTTAATAAATAAAATTGCAATTTTTAAAAGTTGGTATGAGGTTTTAAACCCCCATTAGTCAAGACTGCACTGTGCAAAGTAACTTCTGAGTAATGAAATACTTATATAAAGTAAGTATTTTCCACCCCTCATACCTCCAATATAGGAGATTACAGTCATACCTCGCTGAAAGTTTCTCGCTAAGCGAAATTCGCACAAAACGGGGTCATTATGTCAAAGAGGGTACGTTCCATGGACGCGAAGACTAGTGTAGTTTTAATAAAAATACGCTGTTAACCTGAAAAACAGCTTCTTGTCGACTTGTATCCATCAAGCATAAATGCAAATCTTGACACTTTTTCAATAACTTATCTTCAACAGTAATTTTCAAATGGTATAGAAAACAAAAAAATCATCATATTCGGGTAAACATTTAAATATTTCCTGAATGAACGAAATCTTAAATAAATCAGCTAGGAAGTTTTATTCGGAAATTGGCCTTCCTTTAGAAATATTAACGCCAAAATAATCGTCGATTGAGTGATAAAAACGGTGTGCCATCCTGGGGATTTCTTGATAGCATAGATGTGCCATATCCTGGCCCTAAATGGGGATCCAAGGACGATTATAGAAAAGTGAGTTATGACAATAATTAAAAGTATGGTAAATATTATACTCTTAAATGCTTATTACGAAAGCATTTTCCACATGCCGAAAAACGTAAATTCGGTTATTGTTTTGAAATTATAAAAAATATAAGCGCATGTTAACTAGCTGGGATCACATCCGAAAATGACCGCTGTACGTGCCTCACAACCGTAATTAACTCGGATTATGAGTGTGGAACTCGAGGGTTCGAGCCGAAACCGAGCTCAAGTACCTGCCCCCTTGCAGCAGGGGTCTCTAGCCGACCAAATCATTTGCAATGAAATTTTTTTGTTGTTAAACTAGTGAGAAAGTAACTCAAGCGTCGAATCCGGGTAAATAGGCTGATTAAGAGCATCTTTTAAACGTAATTCTACAATAAATTATAAAATATTTACGCTCACATGTAATCTTAATGCCCAGAAATACCAACCTTTTAAGAGTTTCTGGGACGGGATTGTATTGAAAACAGTTTATGACTGCAATATTGAAGTTCATCCTTTTCGTAGGTTTGTTTACAGACCTTGTTTATGTTGATACAGGAAACCCCAGCCATTCGCGAGGTCGGTTTGATTTTATCATAAAAATATGTGCATTGGATGTGTTGGGTCGGTCGGGCGAACAAATCGCATGTCGAACGAACGTTGCACCATTAATCCTATCCCTGATGAATGCCAATTTATTATATAACTAGCGTAATTGCCCGTCAAATATGACGGGATTAGTTCCAAGTATTCCAAATATATTTGATTTCGATATGAAAACTCATTAAGATATGCTAAATGATGAGCCCCTTGTCAAAAATTAAGTATGATGGATAATAATATTCCCTCCCTCAACTCTCGTCGTCCATCTCTCCTTCCCTCTCTCTTAGGGGTTAGGTGGAAGATGGGACTTCCTAGTCTCAATCTCGCCCCAAATAAAGACCAAATCAATCAATCAATCAGTCAATCTTTCCTTCCCTCTCTCCCTCCATCCTGTATCATTATTACTATATAATCACCCAGGCATATCTTACCTTACAATCCATATTTCCCTCTCACCCCCTTCATTATATGGATATTAATGTATGTATTTATAAATGACTTTTTCTTTTTTTCTCAAATTATTGTTTTTTTCTCTTTCTCTGCACTATTTAGGAATTTTTCGCGGTTTTTTTACACCTCTCTTCTCTTCTCTTCGTAGGTGTTTTTCGCAGTGGAAAATTTTTTTCTGTGTTAAAATATAACTGATACACAGTTTTTTTCGATGCACAAAACTAACAATATTCTTTGGTAATGCTCTGTAATCTATTAACCAATATATAATTAACTTGTAATTAGTATGTATTTTATTGTAATTTCTATGTAATTAATTTCTTTTAATATGTAAATATTGTAACTACTTATATGACGAAAGGGTTAAATGTAAGAAGGGACTCATCATCATCATGAGGTGTTCTGCCTCAAGGCAGGTCCCTGGCACCAGCGTTGTCTCCACTCCTTTCTGTTCCTTGCCATTTCTTTCATTTCCTGATACCCTCCACTTTCTTTCAGGTCATCAAACATTTTTATTCTTCTACGTCCCCTTTTCCTTTCACCTTCTACTGATCCTTCCAACACCATCAATAGTAAACCTTCTCCTCTCAAGATATGCCCTAACCAGTTACTTTTCCTCCTCTGAATTGTTTCAAGTAATCTCTTCTCATTCACCCTTGTTAGTATTGCTTCATTCCTTATCCTATCCATCCACTTAACCTTCTCCATCTGCCTCCACACCCACATTTCAAATGCCTCTAGCCTTTCTTTCTCTCTCCTCTTTAGCGTCCATGTTTCACACCCATAAAGCAATACACTCCAAACATAGCACTTCACAAGACATTTCTTCAGATTTAAATCCATTTTACTACATAGTACCCGTTTTTTCCTATTAAATGTTTCTTTTGTCATTGCTATTCTTGTTCTTATTTCTTTTTCACTTCTCCAGTCTTCAGTTAGCATGCTTCCCAAATATCTATACTGTTTTGTCATTATTTATTTCATCCTGCTCTTCAATACGGAGATCCTTTGGTTTTTCATTTGATTTGTACAACTCCTCCATGTATTCTCTCCATCTATTAAGAACCTCCTCTTCCTTATATAGAACTTTATCTTCTTTACTTGCAATCTCTTTCACACATGCACTTGTTCTCCATCTATCCCACGTTACATTTTTTACTTTCTTATACATCAAGTTATACATTCTTTTTCTTTCTAGATCTTCTATATCTGAGCATTCCTCCTCTAGCCATCTCTCCCTTGCTTTTTGGGTTTCTCTTCTTAGTTCATTATTCAGTTTCCTGTATTTCCTTTTTCCATCTTCATCAGTCCTGCTTTTGTATTGCCTTCTTTCTTCCATCTTTTCTATCATTTCCTTTGTCACCCATGGCTTTTTTATTCTTTTTCCTTTGAAAAACCCAATAGCCTGTTCTGCTGTTTTCCTTATAGCCTTCTTTATCCTATTCCATGCTTCATCCACATTTTCCTCCGACACGTTTTCTCTTTTGATTGCCTGAGCTAATTTTTCTCCTATTCTTTCTTTTCCTACTGTGGCTATATTCTCTAAGTCCCATTTCCTAACTATCTTAGCCTTCTTAACCTTCTTCAAGGCTAGTTTTATTTCGGCCATGAGGAGCACATGATCACTGTCAATGTCTGCTCCTGGAAGTCCATATGCCTTTTTTACTCCATTTCTGTATCTTTCTTCCATTAAAATATAATCTATTTGATATCTGGCTCCATCTCCTGGTGATTTCCACGTGTATAGCCTTCTCTTATGATTTTCAAACCAAGTATTTGATATGAACATCCTCTTCTCTTTACAGAACTCGACAAGTCTTTCACCTCTTTCGTTTCTTTTCCCTAGTCCAAATTTTCCTACTACTTGGTCTTCTCTTCCCTCTCCTACCACAGCGTTCCAATCGCCCATCACTATCTTGCAACAGTTTTTACCTTCCTCCTCCATAATATTTTCTATCTTCTCATATTTCTTCAACAGTCTCATCTTCATGTTGGCTGGTCGGCATATAAACTTGTATCAACAGTAGATCTTTTGGGTGCATTCCTATTCTAAGACCAATTGCTCTATCATTTACAAACTCTGTACACAATTTGCTATTTCTTTATTCAAAATTACTCCTACTCCATTCATTCCTCCAGTACCTCCTGAATAGTACACCGTGGTATCATCACTTTTTATTTCCCCTCTTCCTTCCCATCTCATTTCACTTAAGCCAATCATGTCCATTCTGTTTATTTTCATCTCTCTCTTTAAATTTTCCAACTTCCCTGCTCGTAGGAGTGTTCTAACATTCCACGTCCCAATTCTCAACTTCTTTCCAGCTTCCTTCCTTCCTTGTGTTAAACGGAACCTCTCGTGTTGTCCCCCCCGGAGATCCGAGCGGGGGACCATTTTACCTCCGGAATATTTAACAAGAGAAGACTCCGTCATGATGCCTCTACATGGGATATATTGTGGCGGTGGTTTCCCATTGCCTTCCGCACATATATTCAGCCGCCCCTAACATGGGGAACAGACGCTGTTTGCAGCCGCCCCTAATATGGAGAACAGACGCTGCTGCCTGTTGGTCCGCGGGAGGTATTTTATTTCCCTCCTACCCTACATATCTGTAGAGCATTCCCCTATCCGCCACCCGGGGACGCGCCCTCTAGAGGTTACAGGCTCCTCCGAGGGAAGAAGGGACTATATAGTCTCAATTTCACCCTAAATAAAGTCGTTCGTCTGTCTGTCGGTCTCTGCCTCTGTTTTGTCCCACCCGACCCGCTCTCTCATTCCCTCCTGTCCCAATCCATAGCTCTCCCTCTTTTTCTCCGTCTCCCACTTTATCTCTTTCTTCCCGCCCTTTTCTAATTCTGTACCTCCCTTACTCTCTATATACCTTCCAATCTATATCCCTTACTTCCTATCTCCCTCCCCACATCCCCCCCATTCTTGCTCTACATCTACCTATATAGTCGTTTAGATAAGCAAAAGAATCCAAACTAAATCCCACTCCCATTAGGATTACGCAATTTCGCGAAAAAATCCTACGATAATTTAAGGCAATCTATGCAATCGTATATATTACACGTAAGCGTGTTGAGACAAAAATTGATTTTCGATGTTTAACAATGTCGTGTTCGGCAAGGCCAAATCCCGTTTAAAAGCCGATATTTTCCCAAAATATGTTATTTAAATGTTTAATATGAGAGATTTCGAACGGTAGGCGGAAAAAGATTAATAGAATAAGAAACTTCATTAATTTTCCTAAAAGAGTTCAAGTTCGAAGATAGTACGTCAATTCTTTATAATTTTAATTTCCAGAAGAATAAAAGCCTGCACTTTTAAAAAGTAGCTTTTTACATGTTATCTTACGGGAAATGGAAATCGCCCCCTGGAGTCGAACCCGGGTCTTTTTTTGTATTTATTTTTCGTTATTTAATTTTTGTATCCGAATAAAATATTCCTGCGAAATATCAACCTTCCACCTAATCGGGAAGTTTGTTAAAAACGCTTTAAAATGTGCCATTGATGACGCAGCGTGACGGACAGAGAGAGAGAGAGAGAGATTAAGCCTTTTATATAGGGGCGATTTTAGATTCCTCATTTTGTTATCGCGACTAACTATAAATAAATGTTAGTTTAACGAAATTTGAGTGAAAGCCATCTAATTCATATTCCTCCCTACCACTTAACTCGCCTTTTTAGACACGAAGTGTCGAACTGGTCGGCTAGTACCTATTAAAATTAGAGTTTTTATCATGAATGAGGCATGCAAATATGTATGAAATAGCAAGCAAGAATTATAGTAACTATGACTAAGAGGTACATTATCCTATATTGTATTTAATTAAATGATAATCTCATCATTTATATATATAGACATGCATGATTCAATAATATTTAGAGGTTGGTATTCCTGGGCGTAAAGATTACATGCGAGCGTAAATATCTTATTATTTATCGTAGAATTACGTTTAAAAGACGTTCTCATTCGGCGCATTTGCCCGGATTCGACGCTTGAGTTACTTTCTCACTAATTTATCAACAAAAAAGTTTAAATTTTATTGTAAATGATTTGGTCGGCTAGAGACCCCCTACTGCAAGGGGGCAGGTATCCGAGCTCGGTTTCCAGAGAAGCCATCGAGTACCGCACTCATAATCCGAGTTAATGACGCTTTTGAGGTCTGTACAGCGGTCAGTTTTGGATGTGGTCCCAGCTGGTTAACAATAGCCAAAATATAATTGGTGAATCGCATCAATTTTCACATGTATATTACCGATTCATCGCGAACGTATTGGATACCACTGCTCTTGACGAGGGGTTCCTAAAGTACGGCCCGCGCAGTGATTTTATCCGTCCCACCTTACTTCCTTAATTTCTTTATACGTCGAAATCGAAGTGGTGTCAGTGCCGCTTTTGAAGGGATGAATGTTACATAAGATTGTAGTTGTTTGAGGATGGCCAAAATATGGAAGACGGAGGGGTCTGTTTTACTTTTAAAGAAAATTATTTAGAAAACACGTCCTAATGTAACTAAACAGCCACGCCTGCTTTATGACATATTTGTATGGAGGTGTCGTTTATGAAATCTAAACGATATGTTTCGAGTAGGTGGATGCAATATACGTTTAACATAGACGTTCCAAAAAGGGTTGCACAAATAAAAAACACATACACGAGAGTGAAGAAATTTTTTAAAATGAAAAATAGAAACATTTAAGAGTCAGTTGTTCCTTGCCGGGGTTCTTGGTTTCCAAACTCGCACTCATATCTAGGTGTTAGTGTTTTTCTACACCGAAGAAACTTCCTCGGCACCAACACTATCGCTCAATCGCAATACTAAAGGTGGAATGAAGGAATAGTACGTGTTTTTTAATTGTAGTATCCTTTTTGGTATCTCTCCATCATTGTGATTCTCTAAACATTGTAATTTAAGGCTTAGGAAGAATTCTTTCATCATCAGAATAAACTAATTGTAAGACTCATGCTATCGCAGTATTCTTAGCGTCCTAACGATAACATCTGAGAGTAGTTCTAATTTACATTTTAAAATGTATTTATTGAAGGGTGAGTTTCATCTGCATTTGGTATCTTATCATTCGGAATTGCATACAAATTAATGCTACCTTGCAATTTAACGAGTCCTTTTCTCATTGATTTATCATCTGTTATGCTAATAATAATATAATAATTTTTCACGCAGTTCAATGCCTCTATTCTTCGGATAACATCAGACCTTTTCGTATCAATGTACATGCTGCAAGATTCCATTCGATCATTGTCAAAAGTGAGCAGACATCTGAATCTAACCACAATTTAAGTATCTCTTTATCCATCTAGCAATGTCTATTCATGATACCAGCTACTTGCATCGAAACTTGATCGTTATCAGGCATTTGAAGCATTGTTATGGTTGAAGTTTTCATATTTACTCTCGTTATTATTTTCTAAGGAAATACACAAACTTCGCTTTATATGTTTCATTCTTCTAAACTGTTTGATGAGCGATGGTGAAACATCCAGTATTTTGAAACATTTCTTTTCGTGAACTTATTTCCCTTTGCTATAACGCATTATAGCAGCGGTGCCCAAACTTTTAAGCTTCAGGGCCGCTTAGCCTAATTCCGCAGACGTCGTGGACCATACGCAGTCGAAAACTAAACAAAGGGTTAATTCGGGGGCATTATTGCCCGATTCATTTGACATTGTTTATATTTATGTATTGTTTTCATGTATTGATCTCTTATGAGAATAGAGAGTTAAAGAATAAATATGTTGATTTTATAATTTTATTTTGTTACAATGTTAATTGCTAAATCATGGCGGGACGGATGAACGCACTCTGCGGATCGTCTTTTGGACCCCACTGCATAATAACATTGAAATAGCTGTTAGCATATTTATCGGATAGAGGATGGATTTCCAAAATTCGACACGCCATGACTCAAGCGGACATTTACCGCAATACAGTATGTTTTCATAATATTTATTTAATCTTAGTGTTTTATAATTTAGGATCAATAATTTCATGCAAATCTCTGTCTCGCAAAAACTTCCTTGAGCCGCAGAGCATTAGGAAATACCCTTCCGTCTGGGTAATCTATTCGGGGAAAGAGATCGCTTTATCCATTAAGTATATGGAACGTGCGAATACTTGAAAATATTATGGGATATCGACCTATACGTTTATGATTGAAATAAATGATTTAATCCTGAATTTTCCACCATATTAGAATACTAGTACAGTAAGTCCCCAACTTACACTGTTAATTCGCTTCGAAGGTCGCCGTGTAAGTTGAAAACCGTGAAGTCCAACAAAACACAATATATATTTTGACCTATACGTTCGTTTCGATGGATATTTAAAGCTAAAAACGTAGTTTATACGAACAAAATGTTAAGAAAATGAAAATTTATTCAGTACAGGACATATATAACAATGTAATTATAAGAAAACTAATACATATTTACTTAGATTCTGCAGATGTTGATGGCATTGGATCTTTTCTCTGTTTTATGTAAGTACTTGTCCAGCGATGTTGGTGCTGTAGCTTTTTTCTTCTCACCATAAATCACTTTATAGCATGCAATATAGTTGAACACAGGATTGTACTCGTGTATCCGTGTATCTACGAATCCATGTAACTCGGACCCATGTAAGTTGGACACTTACTGTATATTGCCCGACAAAAATTACGAGTTCAAATTAATAAAAAACGGAATTAAAAATTTTCACTTTAAATAAATTATTTTAACTATCACTATTTATATTTATTTTGTTTCTCGCAGCAGTTGGTTGTCAAGAAAAACAAATTTAGAGGTAGAGGAGGGGAAGAGGGCAAAGCAACAATCTGAGCTCAGGTTTTGGTAGTTACAATGTCGTTAAAATGAAAGTATAACCCCAAAATATGTGATTTATTATTATGAACAATTTCGAGCTGTAGGAAAAAGATTAATAGAATAAGATCTTACAATGGATAGATAGAATAAGGTGATCGTAGGTCAGTTTCTTCTAATTTTAATTTTTAAATTAATAAAAGCCTGCACGTCGAAAAGTAGGTAGGAGAGTAGAAGGCATTTAGTCTTGGGACAACAATATGAGCTCGAGTTTTAACAGTTACATCGTCGTCAATGCAGTTAATGTTAAAATGTCAATATTTCCGCGAAATATGTGATTTAAACGTCCGATATGAGCTACGAGTATTTCGAGTCTTAGGCGTAAAAAGATGAATAGAATAAATGACTTTATTAATTTAAAAAAATAGTTAAAATCGGCTGATCGAAGGTCAGTTTTTTCTAATCTTAATTTCCAAAAGAATAAAAGCCTGCACTTCGAAGAGTCCATTTTTACGTGTTGCCTTATTAGAAATAGAAATAATCCCTGGAGTCGAACTCGGCATGTGCTCGTACAAAAATGCATACAATAAATACAATATAACTCCTTATTGTATATAACAGTACAAAATAAACGACTATTATTATAGATATTATTTATAAAAAACCCTTTATTATTTACGTGAATCGATTTCCAGATTCGTAGCAAAAACTTAGTGTCGGACGGGTTGGTGAGGATGTTTTTGGTTTGGTGCAGACTTGAAAAGTTAAAAATATGTTACAGAAATTTAGAGTTTCACTTATTAGATCTGCTGTTGGTGCGACGTATTTAAATTAATTATTACAGTTTCCACAAATCACAAATGCTGGTTTTATTTTTGTTGTGTTTGACTATCGTTGAGGCATGATCTCAATTGGGGAATAGTTACAGTGAAATTCCCCAGTAACGCGCGTCAACAAATCGTGAATTTTAAACTTGTTGCAATAAATATTCTATAGCGAAAATACATAACAGCGTGATTTTAAACATGAAAAATTCTTTAAGTGTTTTTCTAAAATGCCTGGATTTTTTCGCGATTACATTTTTAATAAAATAGTTTTGATATATGCGTCACATTGCCTTTTAATATCGCGGAAATTTTTAGCGATATTATTTTCCATTGTCAACTTCCTCTACAATATTCTTTCGCGTAACGAAGACTTTCCTTTTTATCATCATTTGATTTATACGACTCATGTTTGTAAGGACTAATTAGGGTTCAGTTTATACAATACAAAATTGAAGTGCTTTTTAGTGAAAATCAGATACTAAATTCAGTGTCTGTAGCGACAATGCTGATTTGTAGATAAATGTATACGAATAAGGAATAGGTTTCTAATATGGAAAACAATATTTTTCCTCGTCAGATGATTCTATATTTATACAACAATCACTACATAAACGGACCAATACCTCATTAAGCTTATATTAGTAACGCGGTGATTCTTTGTGGCGAGTGCATCCAAAGGTAATTAATGTCGATTCTTTATACTGCGCAATAGATTTCGGTGACGTGCTAGTCTTTATATTGTTTCAGGGTGTAAATTCAAAAGGAGGTACTGTAAAAAAACGGTAGGACATTTTTTTCTGCATTTTGAAATTAATTGGTATTGAGATGCAAATCCTGCGCTAATACGAATATGGCCCAGGGAATGAAATACTTCGTTGAGCCCATTCAATTCGTATTCGAATAAGCCCAAAAATATGCGTAATACATGAAATTTTTTGAAATTTTCATGGTTTAAATTATATAACCTGAATATAGCCTGAATTTTTATGAGTGGCTAAATCAGGGTTCTCAAACTCACATCGGTGCGCGGGTCGCATGAAGGCCCTCCACCGATTCCGCGGGCCGCATTAAGGCGCCGTGTCAAGTCCGCGGGCCGCAAACTTTCCCAGCTCGCACACCGTTTCATATTCTTTGGACATCTATTCTCCCCTTTTACAAGGAAGAAATTGCTTCAACCCTATGATGCGGCCTTAAACCCATTCATTACAAAAATGCTAGTTTTGGCGTTGAGGATTGGGTTCTTTTGACACGCAAAACAAACACTGGTTGCAGGAAGAACGTACTTAGTACCCCACCTTTGCAGAAATTTTATGAATCTGAATGAGCATTAAACTGCTATATTTTAAATGTGCTGATTTAACATACTTCATAGATTGCATGAAATATTTTATAAGAAATGCATTTCAGTTTTTGCCGCCTAGTGTCAAGTACCTTACTTCGCGGTCCGCGGAAACGTACCACGGGGGCCGCATGCGGCCCGCGTGCTAGGTTCTGATAAAGCAATCTAGGGACATAACATGCTCTAAGGAAGAAAAATCGACACAATATGTGATTTTTAGTCCTTTTCTCGTTTATATGCTGTATAAAACATTTTGCATAGCTTGGTTATAATTTTTTTTCAAAAGGTTACAAATAATCTTACAAACTCAAATAGTACCTGCTCACTATTTTTACAGAATTTAGCAGGGAATTAAGTGGAACGATTTTAAGACCTCGTTTATTGCAAACTACCAAAATAATACTGTCTTGCAATAAAGTCAAATAGTAGGAATGTTTAAAAAAGAAAATACGATGTTCCGAAAACCGGGACAAATCCTGGAAAACTGGGACGTCTAGTCACCCTACGGCCGTGGATCACAAACGTGGTCGCGAAAAGTTTTCATAGAGTCGCAAATACGGAATGTTTTTGTTTTATTTTTAACTTTATTTAAGGATATATTAGAATAAAATTAACTTTTTCGCGATTAAAACAGATACTTCTAATATTTTGAAATTAACATTATATTTTATACTTATTGGTTAATGGATGGGGTCAAGAGGGTCGCGATAAGCTTTGCTGCCTTAAGGAGGAGTCGGAGATGCGTCAAGTTTTTGAATCGCCGCCCTAAGTGTAGTTGTTGTCAGCAATAGAGGAGACCACACTCTTTATTCCTAAAGGATGAATGCGTTTTAAAATCTAATAGCAGGGAAAAACTATCGAGACATTTTGATGGAATTGTATACGAATTAAAACATGGAATATTCCATATAGAGCCTGATATAGGCACGTTCCGACCATTGCGCCAAACGTTGCCTCGCCTATAAGGTGTCCCGTCGTCTTGTTGGCGTAATATTTGTTTAACTCACAATGCTTTACTAACCGGCTCCATCAGATTTGATTTGTTGAATTTATTCCACGAATTATATTTTAATTTGTGTCCCAAGTTTTTTACATACGGATGTGCCGAATATGAGTTTGGGTCGTTTTCTGCGAATATTAACCGTTTGAAACTGTTATTTTATATTTATGAACCTTTTCAAATGTATCAGATTTTAAATTGTTACTTTTTCACATTTATGCTGTTATAAATTTTTGATTGTTTTTTAGTAAATTTATTGCAGATAGATGTCTTTCTGGAGTATTAAAGGTTTTGTGTTTTGAAAAATTAATTGCATGCAAAGCATGTCTGGTATTCTTTATTTATGTACTTTCCTACAAATCCAGCGCATCCGTGGGTGCCCATTACCGTACCTAAGTTCTGGGAAAGTGGTGAAGTGGTGTCTAGAAATGTGAAGAAGGAAAACCCTTAAAAGGGTTTCTTGTAAAACGAAAATGAGTTGATAAGCGCGATAAATCCCGGCGTGGACTTTAAAATTTTCCTCGTTGATTACTTTTTGGCTCAGCGCATCTCAGGAGGCGTCAATCAGATCACTGAACTGGACACGTAATATAGAAAAGTATGTACTTAACATTGAAGTACGTTACACCGAAATATTTGACATTATTTATGTTGAATATCCGAAGGGATTAATAAAGAGCACGCAAATCTGAGAAGTTGTGTTGCATGTTATAACGCGTTTCTCCTGTACTATGAAATTGGTGAAACCGTAAATTTATAAAGTAGGAATAGATAGAATACATATAGTTGATGCATGAAAGCCTTGTTAAAATATGCAATGGTTTCAATTCTCATTCTTGAATGATGTATGGTTTGGCAATCTAGCTCATATTTACTTAAGAACATTCACCGAGGAGCGTTTTAACTTGTGAAGTCCTGTTGCTATCTCTTCACTCGCATGTTGCGTCATCACTTCGTCCTTGCATGCTCTTTTACTTAAATACAGGTAGCGTATGCCACTTCAAATACCGCTCACGATGTGCCTCTTAAGCATAACTTCGCCTTATCTTGCCTTGACCGCGTTATTGAGTTTTAATAATTTATTTTCTATGTTGTTACATCTCGGAAAATGGGTTTTCGTCCATCGTTTGTATTTCCTGTATGTGACAATCTAACGGCCGATTGAATTATCATAAGTGCGGATTATTATTTTATGGCATGGTCAATCATTGCTAAATACTTCGTCTATTATGTAGTCCGGAATTATTACAGTGAAGCAGATTTATTTAAGGGAGACGGTATCGAGGGGGGAAACGCCGCGTTTAATATCAGCGGGGAGATTCAAAATCAAGGCCAAGAGAAGTTGCCCGTACTACCTCTCGTCCAATGAGGAATGTGACTGTGAGGACAATTGACGAAAGCAGTGAGTTGTAATGCGAAGAACAACATGAAAAGTGAACACGGCAGACTTATTCTTGAAAACTGTCGTCATCGGTATGAATTATTGTACAAAGTACAACATAAATTGAAGCAATATTTTTATGAATAAACTTTTTCCGTAACTGTCTATTAATTTGAACTTTAAATTTACAATAAACATTTAGAGTATATCAATGAAAAGTAATGCGTGTGTGTATATATATATATATATATATATATATATATATATATATATGTATATATATGTATATACTAGTAGTTGGTGCTTGCATACTGCAAGCATTTCATCTCAAATTGAAAAAACATTAATTTTTCAGACAGGTATTTCATCGTTACAAATATTCTTTTAATTCTAAAGATTTCACCTCCGCAGCGATTTTCGTTTTTCCCACATGTAAAAATAATAGTTTAAAACAATCCCCAAATGTTTGAAATTTTAAACATTTTACACTTTATCCATTATGGGGTACTAATGCTACACATTTGAGCCATATTTTAAAGTTGTAGCACTTCTAGAAGTAAAATAATATTTTTCTAATTGTTTAAAATTTAAACATTTTTAACGGTTGCCGCAATATATATATGGAGAGATTGAAATGTATATTTGTGCAAATACACTGTTCTGTAAATAATTTGAAAATCGCAGCTTCCTAGCTTATCCCGTAGTACCTAAAACATTATTAAACTTTAATGTTCAAATGGGGTTAAAACAACCCCTAAAATTTACAATTTTAAAATTTTCGATTTTTATAGTTGGTTATGAGAAAAGTCCTATAATCTTGCAAAATTTCAGCTTCCTAAACTTATTAGAATGGTCTACAAACTAGATTACGTTTTCCCATGCTAACTTATGGGAGATATTCCGGGGTCTCTGAAGTAGAACCCAAGACACTGTAAGCAAAAGTGACAATAATTCCAAATAGATATTGCGGCCATGTAGCAACACTGAAAATTTCATCATTCTAGCTTACCAGCAAGTGCCCATAATTAATTTACAAAAATGGCGCAATGCTTTTCTTATGGGATAAAACGCAACTTTCGGAATTTCTGGAGTCCATCTCATGTCACTTAGGTGAGAAGTATTAACTTATCTGCAAGTTTCTCCATAATATCTACAAAAACTAAAAGTTTCAGCTCTTTAGCTCTTGTAGTTTGGGCTGGACATTAGTATCCTCCTATCATTATATATAGATGTTTCTTACAGAGGAGGATATAACATACATATAGGAGGATACTAATGTTTAGGCACTTCTAGATGAGCTGGGCCTTCGAAATTTTTTCTTAGGTAGGATTTTGTGCAAAACAAAATTTCGAATCTCCAGCTTATCTGGAAGCTCCTAAACATTAGTATTCCCTGTTATATGTTATCATTATATATCGACGACTCTTACAGAGGAGGATATAACATACTAGTAGTTGGTGCTTGCATACTGCAAGCATTTCATCTCAAAATAAAAAAACATTCATTATTCATCTTTCATCATTACACATATATTTTTAATTCTAAATATTTCACCTCCGCAGCGATTTTCGTTTTTCCCACATGTAAAAATAATATTTTAAAACAATCCCCAAATGTTGCAATTTTAAATATTTTACACTTTCTTCATTATAAGGTACTAATGTTACACATTTTAGTCAAATTTTAAAGTTGTAGCACTTCTATAAGTAAAAAAATATTTTTCTAATTGTTTAAATTTAAATAATTTTTTACAGCCGCCGAAACTCATATATGGTAAAATTGAAATGTTTATTTGTGCAAAATCACTCTTCTGTAAATAATTTGAAAATTTCAGATTCCTAGCTCATACCGTAGTATCTAAACAGTTATCTAATTGTTTAAACTTAAAGAATTTTTAACTGCCAAACAAATTAAAATATCAAAATTTGTATAATCCCTATTTCGTTTTTTTAAGAATTCTACTTATAAAAAAATTTCAACTCCGTAGCACATTGGGAAATACATAAACCGTGAAACTTTGTTTAAACAATTGCCAATTTCAGCTTCCTAGAGCTGGCGGCACGTCCCCAACCTCGGACTTCTCAATCTGACTGACCCTCCGCCCTAGGCCTCGTCCCACCTATATGCCACCCCAACACCAGCGAGCCTATCGCTGGCCGTAAGTGCATTTATAGGTAGGACGGTCCGGGACGGACGATCGGCCAGATTGGCCTCGGTGGGAACGTACCTCCAGGTCACTAACTGTGACATATTCTTTATTATATTCAAATACATTTCAATACACATATCATGTTTAAATAATATTCCAGTTCCTTTTTGTAAAGCAAATAAAACAGCCATATTGTCTATATGTACACAAATTTCAGCGTGTGGTGGTGCTGCTTGTTGGGCATTAAGTGCACCTGCTAACGCTGCAAATCCTTCAGCCAGGTAAATAGGTAACTCGGCATCCAATACTAATATCTGGTAAAGCTGCAGTCGTGGGACACCCACGCAACCTGCCACGGTGTGGCATCGGACCAAAGTTCTACCATCCTGTGCCAATTAGCAAAGAGGCGACGTTTATGAAATAGCTTATGTTCCCATAACAACAGCAACCACTTGGTCCTTCTTACAAAAACGTTCTTCACTAGAAACATAGGTAATTGTAACACATATGCCACCCAGGAAATAAATCCTGCAACTTTCGGTAAGTCCAATGTTCTTATTCTTGGAAGCACAGAAATTAGGTAATGCACACTTACCAGTGACATGTTTGTTAGCCACAACTGTTGACGTTGGGTGTTAATAAAAACGCCCAAATATTTTAACTGATACACAGGTTGCAATATACACTTTTGTAAATTCAATGTTATGCCTAGGTCCTCTTGCAAAAATTTCTGAACTTTTTCCACCATTGGTATATCCTGAGGGGATAGCAATATCAGCAACCAATCGTCCAAATAACATATTAACTTAAGTTTAAACCTTTGCCAAATTTCAAAGGACACCGCGCGCGCCCATCGCTGCATCACTGCTGGTGCTAAGCAGTGGCCCATGGGTAGTCGAGTAAATTTAAAATACATGTTATTACAGTAAATTCCATAATATTTTTGATGTTGTTCATTAATGGGAATTTGGTAGAAGGCTGAGTCCAAATCGAATTTTATAAGTAAAGCATTTCGCGGTATAGCGGTCATGGCGCGCGCGCTGTCCCATAGCTTAAACTTCGGCTTATGGTAGTGATCTGTCCAGGACGACAGGTCATGAATTAACCGAACATCGCCCCCGGCTTTCGGGATAAGATGAGCCCGAAAGGCACATACCGGTTTTTCATTAACCAAAATCCCGCGATTCACCATGTTCTGTAAATAGTTAAGTAAGTTATCACTAACAGTTGATGGAAGAAACTGCATCGGTGCGGTCGGGGGTTTTGGAAGGTTCGCGCCATGAAGAAAGGTTTCCAATGTTGAGGTGCAATGATAGGGATACGCTGCTGCAGGGGGTAGCACTGGTTACCTGTATCCGTGGCAATGGCGTAACGGGTATGTGCAGAGGAATTTCTGGTAAGAGGTTGTCCTGCGGCGGTAACCAGCCCAGGTCCGATGGCGTATCGTCCCCCGGGATTTCTTCAGATTCCTCCTGTGTGGTGGATAGGCCTGAATCAGAGAAGTCATCGTTGCACGTGCTAATTCCTTCGTCGGAGTCGGAGAATGTGGTGTCCTCGATTCCGATGGCGTTTTCTGGTTCTCCGGAATCTGCGAATGAGAGCAGCCCTTGGAGCTGATCCGGGGGGCCGTCCGCAAGCAAGTCTTCTATCAGGCCGTCTAGGTGTTCATTGTTGCCGGGTGGAGAAGGCGCCTCGGCCCGGGCGGCTTCTCCCTCGGCGATTGGGGGGGTTGCGACCTCGTGGCGCGGCGTAAGCGGGGCTAGGCCGCACATGCTGAATAATCACCGCCGGCGGGGGTGCAGATGGCAGAAATTCCGGTGGAAGATGTAACATTGCGTTTGCTGGGGTCAGCAGTCTTATAGCGGTGTTCCATCCATGGGCAGCGACTACACCGAGAAGGCGCAGGCGGTTATAGATGAGGTCTTTCGTCCGGTTAGAAAGACCGGTCCAGTCCGCCGCAAGGTCCAGCAGCGAATTAATTTCATGGATATCGCGACGCGCGATCTTTTTGGATTCGCGTAGCGATTTAAGGTGCAAAAACAATTGTAAAACTTCTTCATCCGGCGGGACGTAGATGTAGCCCGGGAGTCTGTCCTGACGCAAGGAGTCGAAAGACGCAATAATGGCGCTTCCCGTATGGCCAGAGGTAGAAGGCGCTTCAGAAAGGCGCTCGGCTAGCCGAGTCATTTGCGTTTGGAGGGACGTGGCCGAACCAGCATTTGATGTTTCATCTTGCCCCGCGTTAGGGCGACGAGTGCGCGGCATTTCAATAAATATACTTTCGCGAGAGAGAGAGAGCTGGCGGCACGTCCCCAACCTCGGACTTCTCAATCTGCCAATCTGCAATTTTAAACATTTTACACTTTCTCCATTATGGGGTACTAATGCTACACATTTGAGCCAAATTTTAAAGTTGTAGCACTTCTAGAAGTAAAATAATATTTTTCTAATTGTTTAAAATTTAAAAATTTTTAACGGTTGCCGCAATATATATATATGGAGAGATTGAAATGTTTATTTGTGCAAATGCACTGTTCTGTAAATAATTTGAAAATTGCAGCTTCCTAGCTCATCCCGTAGAACCTAAAAAAATATTCAACTTTAATGTTCAAATGGGGTTAAAACAACCCCTAAAAAATAACAATTTTAAAATTTTCCATTTTTATAGTTGGTTATGAGAAAAGTCCTATAATCTTGCAAAATTTCAGCTTCCTAAACTTATTAGAATGGTCTACACACTAGATTACGTTTTCCCATGCTAACTTATGGGAGATATTCCGGGGTCTCTGGAGTCGAACCCAAGACACTGTAAGCAAAAGTGACAATAATTCCTAATAGATATTGCGGCCATCTAGCGACACTGATAATTTCATTTGTCTAGTTTACCGGTAAGTGCCCATAATTAATTTACAAAAATGGCGCAATGCTTTTCTTATGGGAAAAAACGCAACTTTCGGAATTTCTGGAGTCGAACTCATGTCACTTAGGTAAGAAGTCTCATTTTATCTGTAGGTTTCTCCATCATATCTACAAAAACTGAAACTTGGAGCTCTCTAGCTTATGTAGTTTGGGCTGGACATTAGTATCCTCCTGTTATATCCTCCTCTGTAAGAGTCGTCGATATATAATGATGATGAGTTGGTGCTTGCATACTGCAAGCATTTCATCTCACATTAAAAGAACATTCATTTTTCAGACAGAAATTTCAACATTTCAAATAGTTATTTCATTCTAAAGATTTCATTTCTGCAGCGATTTTCGTTTTTCCCACATGTAAGAATAAGAGTTTAAAACAATCTCCAAATGTCGCAATTTTAAAATTTTTTACACTTTTGTCATTAAAAGGTTCTAATGCTACACATTTGAGCCAAATTTTAAAGTTGTAGCACTTCTATGAGTAAAATAATATTTTTCTAATTGTTTAAATTTAAATAATTTTTAACTGCCGCCGCAATACATATATGCTAAAATTGAAATTTTTATTTGTTCAAATTTACTATACTGTAAATAATTTGAAAATTTCAGCTTCCTAGCTCATCCCATAGTACCTAAACAGCTATCTATTTGTTTAAACATTAAGAATTTTTAACTGCCAAACAAATTAAAATATCAAAATTTGTATAATCCCTATTTGGTTTTTTTATGAAATCTACTTACAAAAAAAATGTCAACTCCGTAGCACATTCGGAAATGCCTAAACCCTTAGAATTTATATAAACAATTGCGAATTTTTAGCGGCCGCATTGTTGCACTTTTTCAAGATTTTCGGTTTTTCTAGTCGGTTTTGCACAAATGCCTATCTATGAATAAAATTTTGAATCTCCAGCTCATCTGGAAGTGCCTAAACATTAGTATCCTCATATGTTATCTCCTCCTCTGTAAGAAACGTCGATATATAATGATATATAACAGGAGGATACTAATGTTTAGGCACTTCCAGATGTGCTGGAGATTCGTAATTTTTTTCTTATTTAGGATTTTGTGTAATACCGACTAGAAAAAACGAAATTCATGAAAAAGTGCAGCAATGCGGCTGCTAAAAATTCGCAATTGTTTAAACAAATTTTCATGGTTTATGTATTTGCAAATGTGCTACGGAGTTGAATTTTTTTTTATAAGTAGAATTCTTAAAATAACGAAATAGGGATAATACAAATTTTGATATTTAAATTTGTTTGGCAGCTAAAAATTCTTAAAGTTTAAACAATTAGATAACTCTTTCGGTACTATGGGATGAGTTAGGAAGCTGAAATTTTCAAATTATTTACAGAGTAGTAAATTTGAATAAATAAACATTTCAATTTTACCATATATGAATTGCGGCGCCCGTTAAAAATTATTTAAATTTAAACAATTAGAAAAATATTATTTTACTTCTAGAAGTGCTACAACTTAAAAATTTGGCTAAAATGTGTAGCATCAGTACCCCATAATGAAGAAAGTGTAAAAAATTTAAAATTGCAACATTTGGGGATTGTTTTAAACTATTATTTTTACATGTGGGAAAAACGAAAATCGCTGCGGAGGTGAAATATTTAGAATTAAAAGAATATTTGTAATGATAAAAGATGAATAATGAATGTTTTTTTATGTTGAGATGAAATGCTTGCAGTATGCAAGCACCAACTACTAGTATATCATCATTATATATCGACGACTCTTACAGAGGAGGATATAACATATAGGAGGATACTAATGTTTAGGCACTTCCAGATGTGCTGGAGATTCGAAATTTTTTACATAGATAGGATGTTGTGCAAAACCGACTAGAAAAAACGAAAATCTTGAAAAAGTGCAACAATGCGACCGCTAAAAATTCGCAATTGTTTAAACAAATTTTCGAGGATTATGTATTTCCGCATGTGCTACAGAGTTGAAATTTTTTCTAATAAGTAGAATTCGTAAAAAAACGAAATAGGGGTTATAGAAATTTTGATATTTTAATTTGTTTGGCAGTTAAAAATTCTTAAAATTTAAACAAATGGATAACTGTTTAGGTACTACGGGATGAGCTAGGAAGCTGAAATTTTCAAATTATTTACAGAGTATTAGATTTGCACAAAGAAACATTTCAATTTTACCATATATGAATTGTGTCGGCCGTTAAAAATTATTTAAATTTAAACAATTAGAAAAATATTATTTAACTTCTAGAAATGCTACAACTTTAAAATTTGGCTAAAATGTGTATCATTAATACCCCATAATGAGGATAGTGTAAAATATTTAAAATTGCAACATTTGGGGATTTTTTTAAACTATTACTTTTACATGTGGTAAAAACGAAAATTGCTGCGGAGTTGAAATCTTTAGAATTAAATGAATAATTGTAATGATGAAATGTCTGTCTGAAAATTTAATGCTTTTTCAAGGTGAGATGAAATGCTTGCAGTATGCAAGCGCCAACTACTAGTCATTATATATCGACGACTCTTACAGAGGAGGATATAACATATAGGAGGATACTAATGTTTAGGCACTTCCAGGAGTCCTGGAGAATCGAAATTTTTTTTATTGGTAGGATTTTGTGCAAAACTGACTAGAAAAAACGAAAATCATGAAAAAGTGCAACAATGCGGCCTTTTAAAATTCGCAATTGTTTAAACAAATTTTCAGGGTTTAGATATTTTCGAATGTGCTACGGAGCTGAAATTTTTTTTATAAGTAGAATTCTTAAAAAACACTAAATAGGGATTATCCAAATTTTGATATTTTAATTTGTTTGGCAGTTAAAAATTCTTAAAGTTTAAACAAATAGATAACTGTTTAAACATTACGAGATGAGTTAGGAAGCTGAAAATTTCAAGTTATGTACAGAGTAGTGCATTTGCAGAAATCTACATTTCAATTTACCATATATGAATAGCGGCGGCCGTTAAAAATTATTTAAATTTAAACAATTAGAAAAATATTATTTTACTCATAGAAGTGCTACAACTTTAAAATTTGGCTCAAATGTGTAGCATTAGAACCTTATAATGAAGAAAGTGTAAAATTTTTAAAATTACAACATTTTGGGATTGCTTTAAACTATTATTTTTACGTGGGAAAAACGAAAATCGCTACGGAGGTGAAATCTTTAGAATTAATAGAATATTTGTAACGATGAAATATTTGTCTGAAAAATTAATGTTTTTTCAAGGTGAGATGAAATTCTTGCAGTATGCAAGCACCTACTAGTATGTTATATCCTCCTCCTCCTCTGTAAGTAACGTCTATATAGAATGATGATAACTGGAGGATACTAATGTCCAGCCTAAACTACAAAAGCTAGAGAGCTGAAAGTTTAAGTTTTTGTAGATATGATGGAGAAACCTACAGATAAAATGAGACTTCTTACCTAAGTGACATGAGTTCAACTCCAGAAAATCCGAAAGTTGCGTTTTTTCCCGTAAGAAAAGCATTGCGCCATTTTTGTAAATTAATTATGGGCACTTGCCGGTAAGCTAGAAAAATGAAACTTTCAGTGTTGCTAGATGGCCGCAATATCTATTAGGAGTTATTGTCACTTTTGCTTACAGTGTCTTGGGTTCGGCTCCAGAGACCCCGGAATATCTCCCATAAGTTAGCATGGGAAAACGCAATCCAGTGTGTTGACCAATCTAATAAGTTTAGGAAGCTAAAATTTTGCATGATTATAGGTCTTTTCTCATAACCAACTATAAAAATCGAAAATTTTAAAATTGTAAATTTTAGGGGTTGTTTTAACCCCATTTGAACATTAAAGTTTAATAATTTTTTAGGTTCTACGGGATGAGCTAGGAAGCTGTAATTTTCAAATTATTTACAGAACAGTGCATTTGCACAAATAAACATTTCAATCTCTCCATATATATATTTCGGCGGCCGTTAAAAATGTTTAAATTTTAAACAATTAGAAAAATATTATTTTACTTCTAGAAGTGCTACAACTTTAAAATTTGGCTGAAATGTGTTGCATTAGTACCACATAATGGAGAAAGTGTAAAATGTTTAAAATTGCAACATTTGGGGATTGTTATAAACTATTATTTTTACATGTGGGAAAAACGAAAATCGCTGCGGAGGTGAAATCTTTCGAATTAATAGAATATTTGCAATGATGAAATATCTGTCTTAAAAATTAATTTTTTTTCTAGGTGAGATGAAATGCTTGCAGTATGCAAGCACCTTCTACTACTATGTTATATTCTCCTCCTCCTCTGTATGGAACGTCTATATAGAATGATAGGAGGATATTAATATTTAGGCACTTGCAGATGAGCTGGAGATTCGAAATTTTTTTCTTAGGTAGGATTTTGTGCAAAACCGACTAGAAAAAACGAAAATCTTGAAAAAGTGCAACAATGCGGCCGCTAAAAATTCCCAATTGTTTAAACAAATTTTCAAGGTTTAGGCATTTTCGAATGTGTTACGGAGCTGAAATTTTTTTAATAAGTAGAAATCTTAAAAAAACGAAATAGGGATTATACAAATTTTGATATTATAATTTGTTTGGCAGTTAAAAATTCTTAAAATTTAAACAATTGGATAACTGTTTAGGTTCTATGGTATGAGCTAGGAAGCTGAAATTTTCAAATTATTTTCAGAGTAGTAAATTTGCACAAATAAACATTTCAATTTTACCGTATATAATTTGTGCCGTTAATAATTATTTAAATTTAAACAATTAGAAAAATATTATTTTACTCATAGAAGTGCTACAACTTTAAAATTTGGCTAAAATGTGTAGAATTAGTACCTTATATGGAAGAAAGTGTAAAATTTTTAAAATTGCAACATTTTGGGATTGTTTTAAACTATTGTTTTTACGTGGGAAAAACGAAAATCGCTGCGGAGTTGAAATCTTTAGAATTAAAAGAATATTTGTAATGATGAAATGTCTGTCTGAAAAATGATTGTTTTTTCAAGGTGAGATGAAATGCTTGCAGTATGCAAGAACCAACTACTAGTATGTTATATCCTCCTCCTCTGTAAGGAATGTCTATATATAATGATATATATATATATATATATATATATATATATATATATATATATATATATATATATATATAGGAGCTTACGAAAAAGGAAAGGTGAAATGGATATATGGATGGCAACAAGATTTCGGGATGAGGAAGTCCACTGAACACTTGCCAATCTGACGACTTCAGGTTGGCGAGGCCCTGGGGATGTCGAAGCGACACACGTAAAAGAACACTAAGACAACACAGAAACATCACAAACGTAGAAGCTTTCGGAGTTATTCCTTCATCAGCTACAGATATATACATAACTGTTAACGCGAATGTAAGGGAGAATAAAATCATGTATTAACCAAGTTCATGTTCATCAAATTATGTATGAAAAACGGTAAAACTATTACAGTTATCTGATGAAATATATGTACGTACATGTAATTGGAATAACCTATTTTGCGTTAAATAAATTATTATTAAAAACAGCAGAATGCAAGATTTGGACCAATATTCAAATGAACGTCACATTAAATTTTATATAAATGATAGATCTCAATTATCTGCAAGTTTAAGTTCTTATTGAAGTTGAATGATATAAATATGTTTGTATTAACTTACTTTTTAACTGGTCATCATATGCAAAATTCAAGGATATGAGATAAATTCATATAAAAGTTCATTTCACAACAACAAAATAAAATAGCTATAACATATCTATTTTGTGCCATTGACATTGCAGCAATGACCAGTTGGTCACTCCTTCGACTTTGTACCGCCATGGCACGTAACACGTTTGAGGTCCAACGAACGATGTGGCAATACATTGAAGAAAATTCCCGTCTCATCCAATTGCCCCGATCAGAAAGTGAGCTCTTAACGATTTCAAAAATTTGAAGCCATTCGTTCACACCTATTTCATCCACTTTATTATATTCACCACAAATCGCATGTGAAATAATTCAGTGTCAATCTCAAAAGCCATCCGCTTGAACAGTCCGATTTTTCTATTTCAAGGCCCTTTCTTGGATCAGAAGTCCAGAAAATGGGACAATTGATGACCTCATATGTCGATAGCATTTCATAAATTTTTCTTCTTTATCTAAATCATGTAGGCTTTTGCTTTCTATTGTCGAATTCACAGTTACAGCTTGATCGATCGTCTCTTTATTTTTCATAATTGCGGAAAGTGTCGACTTCGGAATTGTATATTTTTCTGTAAGTCTTGTTTTTGAAAAAAATACTCCGTTCCAAATCTTCTAGTCTTTTTTTGTTGCCATCGTAATTGAACTTTGTCGTCTTTTGGAGCTTGTGCTATACAATGATATGGTTGAACGCTTGCACGCAAAACTGTTAGCTGAGGAGGACGGAAACATGCGAACGTTTCCCTTTTTCACCATCAGGAACCAGTTCTATTGGTCGAGCCAAAGTCGTCCTGCTGAATAGGATATTTTTCGTCGGCGTGGCAAGAACGGAGGACAAAGTAGGAGTTTCTTATTCTGCGATTTTTCTCGGCAGGGCGAAAATAAAATATAAATCAATTTCGTTTATGACACTCGAGCCCACCAATTTTTTTGAGTTCCGCTACTAGGAGTGAGAGAAAACACGTCTCTCGTAGACGCGGTAAACTTTGCAGAAGCGCAGTAAGTTCTTGTACCTTGCGAACTTGAGCAATCGTTAGATTTGCTATCGCATCAAGGCACGCCGTTGTTCATGGTGAATGGTGATATCAAAATAATTTCCCTTCCTCCTCAGTGATCTTTTCGACAGAAGAAATTTACCACATGGATTGCAAATACCTATGTTAACACAATGAAAGCTCCCACGTTTTTAATGTCTTCCCGTTTGTGGCACAGATGAAATATGAAAGATGACTGAAGGGTCAAGGTAGGTAGAGCCAAGAATGAAGACAGTTGCTGAATCACCCGTCTTAGAACCCCACTGCATCCGCGTTTTGACTTTTTACCCAAACAACCTCTCTACACTTGTGGCTCTAAAATACGTTGGAATAATACAAGTGTTCATGTCAACCGATTACTTGAGTTCTTGGTTCCCGAATTCTGTTCTGAATTTCTTGTTAAACAACCAACTCGAATACATTAATCCATACAATAGGGGCAGGGAAAATATTTTTTGGGTAAACTGGGTGTTCGTGTTAGTTGAGTTCTTGTTAATGAGGATTTACTATGTGTGTACACAACACACACACACACACACACACACATACATATATATATATACATACACCCACGAGTTGTCGGTGCTTGCATACTGCAAGCGCTTAAAAATATCACCATACACCAAGATCTAAACTCATAAATAAACCATCGCATTCTCCAAGGCAACAACATGTAACCCATATAAATAATATAATAAATTGCAAGAGTTCTCGCAGAATATTTATAATTTTCCGAGAAATGAAGTCACCTATCCTCATTTACTAATTCTCTGGATATCGGCTCATGTCCTTTCGTGACTCGGTTCGTACTGCATTAACAATAACAATAATCATCATTAAGACAATAGCCTAGGCGTTACACCAAAATTTATGATATTCATAATTTAGTATATTGTATTTGTTAGAATTATTGCGTCGCTATCCGTGCCTTTTAGTACGTAGCCTGTTAAAAAATCACGAACTACATAAAACGTCATTATAGTTTTTCGTCGTTATTAAGAGAAGCGTATGGTATTACTGTTTCCATGGTTTCGTCTAATCATATTTCAATTCTCTCTTTCAATAATTGAAAAAAGTTCATACTTTTTCGGAAAAGTTTACGAAACACCACATTAATTTTTTCCCCATTTTCCTAAAATTTCGTGTTTCAGAGCTATGACGTCGTCATAAGTTTACGTTGTAATTTTAAATCATTGCCATTATAATATAACTCACTGATTCTCGTTAGAAGCACTAAATCAAAGTGGGGTGCCGGTGGTGTAGTGGTTAGGACGCTGGCTGCTACTCGCCTGCTGCTCGAAAAGACAGCGGGCACGAATCCTGCGCAAGTAGGATTTTTCCCGAGGTCGCCCAGCACCGTTTGTGGGGTTTGAGGAGTCCACGCAAATTCAGCGTTCCGTCCTTCGGAAGGGACGTTAAGCAGTTGACCCCCTTGGTGCTTTTCGTAAAGAGTCGGCTAATGCCGGCATCAGGTATCCCTCCTCCATTTTGTGTGTATTTCCAGTTGATGACAGTGCAAAATGACCATAGCCGTCGACGCACTTAAAAATGTATTGCTACTTTTACTACTAAATGAAAGCTATTATAATATATTGTTCATAAATTCTCATAATTGAAATGAGTACTGTATTTTAATACGATATATCGCGTTTTAAAATTATAACGTATAATATATATACGTCTTTGGCTGAAATAAACGGGATTATAAGTAGCCTGTCAATTCCCTATTTAAAAGCATTGGATCGATGCTATTTCAATACAGATTACCAATTCTCATTTAAAAGCGTTGTGCTCATGGTCATGGTACATATTTGGCATTTCACTGTTAAAAATGCCCGCCCGGCAAGTGGAAGACCCGGGTTCGATTCCCTGTCAGAGCAGAATTTTTTCGTTTCAAAATTATTCCCATCATTGCATGTATTTAATATGATTGCTTTTTACTCATGTATGTGTTTATTGACATATCTGTTGTTTGCAGGCTCCGGTGATGTAATCTAGGTATAATATCTGTGTTTGATATTGTAATTGGTATGATAACTTCTTTTTTATTTTTCCCATTGGTTTTATTTAATTCGATAAATCTTTACATTTTGTAATTTTATCAGTAAAGGTTTTTGTCATTTATGCGTGTTTGGGATGGCTATATGTTGTCTTTAGTTCTTTTCAACTGGTACAATATCTGTTCTATGGTAAGCTACAGTTTTGTCAGTAAATATTGCTCTATCATAATACAGTCTGTGTTTCCTGTTTTCAAGTATTGTCTGTCGGGTGTATCTGTGTTTGTAGCAGCTTGTGTTTTATTCCTAGTTTTTGATGGATGATGTTTGCAACCTATGTCAGTCAAGATAGTCCTTTTGAATTAATAGCTTACAGCTAGCTTGAATGTGTCAGATGGTTTCTTTTTCTATGTGATAATGAATTTTTTGTTCTTTTTGATAATAACTTGATCCTGTATGCCAGTCATGAACACTTGAGTCTTCCTGAACTGATTTCCGTCAATTAGTTCGCCTGTTTAATTATTCTTTTGTTAATATGTTTTTGGCTGAGCTCATGTGAGAATGTACCATATTGCTCATTCTAAGTCATTGGTTGCTTTTTTTCTCTACTGTACAGATGTTTTCCTGCATGTCTATGTTTAACGTAGAATTGTGTGCAATTTTTGTTTTCTAGGTGCATTGCTTTGTCTAGCTGGTAGTATTGTCGCTTTTTGAGAAAAAATTTCATAGTAAATGGATTTGTTTCTAATGTAGGTTTGTTATATCGATAAGCCCATGCCTGACTTCATTTCATGGGAGCATTAGTCTTTCAGCGGCTGAAGTTGGATGTTGATTATTGTGTGATGTCAATGTAGTTCTGGCTTTTTGCTGGGGTATCTATATCTGTGTGGGTCCATTGGACAATGCCAAATGTATGTCAGAATGGGTATGGTGTATGTGTTAATTGCTTTCACAATTTTTTCGCTTTTGGTTTAGTTTTTAGTAATTTATTGTGTCTTTAAGTAGTCTTGTTTTAGTGTATTTTTCATTGTTGCGAGCAGTGCACTTTGCTTGTTGTAACCCAAGGTGTTTGTATATATCTCCTTCATCCGTAGACTCAATCCTTCCTCTGTCTTTTGTAGTGAAATCAATCTTATTTGCCATCCTCTTTTCAATGTTTAATGTTATAAATTTCTCCAGCCCAAATTTCTTCTGAATATCCTGTGGGAATGATTGAGTTATATTTGGTAAATGATGTGTTTGGTTTTCTCTAGAGGCATATACAGTATTTACCCGAATCCAAGACAAGTTTTTTTTCTTTTCTAATTTCATCTTGCGAAAATCGAGGGTCATCTTAAATTCGAGTGCAAAGTGGTATGCCGACGATATATCACGCGCAAATTCGTCGCGTATCAATTCCTCACACGACAAACTCGTCGCGCGTCAATTCATCGCTTGACAAATTCGTCGCCAGACATATTTGTTGCGAGACATCTTGACTGGTTTACAGCAGGGGGATACACTTGTAGAGTTTGGAGTCAGCCCCTGCCACACACCATCCAATGTGTCTTGCCTTGCGTAATTCTCCAAGAGAATTGCGATTCATTCTGCTTTTATCAAAATATAAAGAAAAATTTTGTTGTGGAAAAGTGTCTCCCCCTGCCGTGTACCAGTCAGTCGCCTTCCAATTTGTATCGCGACGAATTTGTTGAGCGATGAATTAACGTGCGAAGAGTTTGTCGTGCGATGTAGTGACGCAGGACGAATTTTTCGTCCGATGAATTGACGCGCGACCAATTGACCGCGACGAATTGTTATAGAAGCTTAGGAAATATGGTTACGTGTTTAATCGATGTTTTTTAACAAATGAAACATAAGATAAAATAATTGTATCTACTGAAATTTTTCATTGCAATCCTACGATCCGGATTCCAATTAACACAGTATTAATTTTTAAAAAATACATGTAAATAATTGTTGTTTTCTCAAACAAAAATTTCTAACTAACCATTTCAATTAATGGACGAACTAGTATACCTATACTGAATACGCGTGTTTGAAATATACACCAAATACGTTTAGTGAGAAATTAGGTTATAAAATATTTTCTGTTTTGATAATCTGCGAAAAGGTCGTCTTAGATTCGGAGTCGTCTTGGGTTCGGGTAAATACGGTAGTTTAATATCTTTCATATACATATAACGAAGGTGATAAGGTGTGTTCTGATTTTTATCATAAATCCATACTGACAATGAGTATTTTTCAGCCTTTTTGTCCGAGGATTTAAGTTGGGGAAAAACAATAATGGACTGAGAAATACCTTGCCTTATTTTTATCTGGTCGGGGAATATGTTTGTATTATGGAGTGATATATGCTCCATGGTTATTCCGTTTTTCGATATTTTTTGTAGATATGTAACTATTTTAGGGTGAATTTAAAATATTTGGAGTATATGTATGAGCCAAGTGTGAAGTATGCTATAGAAGGCCTTTCATCTCTGTATGGGATGTGTAGGGCCTGTCTTTGTCTTGTATTTGTTTTGCTATAACATAGTCTATGAGCAATTTTTCTTTACATCCCATATGATTCTTACGATATCCTTTTTGTTGTTCAGACAATATTGTTCTGTTCGATATGCGCATGTATTTTTTATTAATTATTTGTGATACATGAAGTAAATATTTCATATAAGCTATGCCGAATTAACCGGGACGCAGTGGCGCAGTTACCCCAGGCCCCCACGGAGGCCCCAGACACTGCGTGTGGGGTGAAGGTAGAGAGACCTGCGAAAAATTATGCGCCAGGTTTTCTCATATGCTTTTCAATTGAGCAACCAGGCATTTCCTACTCTTTAAAAATTATCTAAAATATGGCTGCAAATATGTATTCAAAATACAATAATTGTGCCATACTCTTAATGTAAAATTACCTAAGGCAGGTGTTTTCAAACTTTCTGAAGTATAGGAACCCTTCTATTTAAAATAAAATTTCTCAGAACGCTAACCAATAGGGCTGCACATTGGGTCTCTCCCTCTCATGGAACCCCATCAAGTGTTTGTGGAAACATAGGATTCTGTGGAGCACAGTTTGAAAATCCCTGGTCTAGAGAACTGTCAGATCTATAAATTATTGAAAAAAACATAACACTCGTAGCAGTTCACCGAATGTTGTTTCTAAGAAAAAAGGACAAAAGATGGCTGGATGAAGTTTTCTTGACATTTTAATTGCTGATATTGACGGAAGAAAGTGATCCGAAGTTCTTATGCAGACAGGCATAAGCTGTAAAGTTGGGAATAATTTTGAATATCTACTGTAGGAACATTCACTGATATCCGAATTCATTTGTTTTACCATTGAAATATATCGATTGGTCATGAGTACGGTAAATGATAGTATTCGTAGTATTATGAACAAAAATACTTATGAAATTATTAAACTCGAAAAGAATATTAGGTGTATTTTTCACGTTTAAAAGGAAATTAATAACATTTTAATATCTTGTTCTTTGCCGCATTTTATACACGCTGATTAAATGACAACAGTTAAAATTTTGCGGAATGAGAAACCTGTCCTTATCAACTTTGTTTCATTTTATTTTCATTCATTTCTTTATTATTAACGTTAATGTTCACAATTTTAAGGGAATATGTGATAAATGTAACATTTAATTGAAATTAAATCTGAATCTCATCAGAAAAATTACGCGGCGGTAGTTGATTGAATCACGCGTTTCCCTTCGCCTTCCACAAAATGAATGGAAACTTTTGTCTAAAAACGGAATGTTTTTTTCCACTATAGGTTAATAAGCGGTTGTGAAAACAACTTGCTGTGCCCATTACTACAGGTAATGCGAGTTTAACCAACGCATTGTGCATTGTTTCCGTGCCAAAGATGCCGTTAGATCGAGTTTCCCGATCTGTAGAACGGGCTTTTACTGTATCAGCAAACTTTTTCTAGGAGTGGAAAAGTATTCGAAACCTATATTGCATGAATATTTGCTTTAAATTTCGGTATTGGATACAACGAGAATTGATACGTGAAATTTAAAAATAACATTCTAATTCGACCTCTCCGTTTACCACTAGTCACTTCCACCCTCATACTAAATGATGACCGTTCGATCGCGTTGAAATGGAATTATCAGTGACGCACTATTGCCATGTGATGTCATCGACCACTAACAGCTTAAAATCTTCTTCGGGGTTCGATCGTTCAAAGCCTCTCGAACAATTCTTTTCAAACTGGTTTGGCAACATTGTATATCTGCTGTAACCTTGGTGACATACAGAGCTATTCGGCTAACGATGACGTACTCTGTCCTTTCCAAGGATATTCCAAATTTCTCGTTATAGATGCCATTACGGCCACGAAATTACTCAATTTAGCTTGAACCGAAGTAAATTTCCGGTAGAATCTAAGGTGGTATAGTATACCGTATGAGCAGCTACCTTTAAACACTGATAAATTAATTTTGTTTTAATAAGTTGTTTTATTGTATCTGGTTCATTCCCATTAGCTATTCATCGCTTGTAAACAGTCTAGTCCTTTAAGAAGTAAAATAATTAAACATTTTCATTTGTGATTCAGCGTCGACTGCCATCTACGAGGCCTTTCCCACTGCAGTTTTACCCACTAATCTGTAATTAAAGACTGAAAAACTCGCTTCTTTCGGTTATTTAAAAAAAATGCTTATTATTGCGCTAAGATATAAAATGACAGGCATTTATGCAATTGATAAATTCAAGAATAAGCACTTAAATGCCAAAAATTGTAAAAGTACTTCGGTATCTCTAATGGTTATAACAAGGTAACGAAAAAAACAGCTACCTCTCTTTTTTAGAATCTACTTTCTGTGAATTACCACTGAAGACGGCTACATTGAAGCCTAAATGCGCACCCGGTTCTTTCATAACTTGGTTATGGCTATTGGAGGCACCTAAGATAAATACTTGTACAGTTTTTGAAATTTAAGTGCTTATTCTTGGATCTTATACATAAGGCGAGCGTGATAATGCTTTGAATCGGCATTTATATTCGGGTGGTGAATACTATTCTACGGGCATCGTAATGACACGAACGTTTCTAGAATTTTAAATAAATGACATTGTTTTATCTTTTGTTTTTTCTTATTAGTTTTGAACAATTGTCTCAAAAAATGATTAATTTATCGAGTCCTCAATCCCGATGGTTTTATCATTAAATTTCGTTCACGCATAAAATCCAAATCGGTTGCACAACTTCATCTCCCCTTATTAGATTAATCTGTAAAACTGGAATATACCGCATACAGGTATTACTTACGCTTCGTGCTGTATTCAAATAAAATACGTTTTTCAGAAAAATAACCCAACCGGTCTTGACTAATCATACCGATGCATTCTTAAAAAAACTCCCTTCACACGTTAGATATTTAGTAGGTCGGCAGTTGCAATACAAGCTTGTTGTCGAAGCATTACTTTCTTTTTATGGCCCACCACGAAGTCCATCAAATTGCGCCCAACCTTTTCCGCCACCTCCAGTCTCACAACAGCGCACGGCATACACTTTCACTCCCGAAGGCCTTAAGAAAACAGCTGGGAGAGGTGTGGGAGAAGACACAACTGGGAGTTGAAGGCCATGCTTTGGAAAGGAAGGGCATAGTCACGTTTCCAGGATGTGCCGCGATGGCCTCAGGCCTCTCGGTGGGGTAGGGCTCATTCGAACTTGACACTCATCACCCACCTTTCTTTCTCTCGCTGCCCCCTCCTCTGCCCCCACCCCTCCTCTGCTCCCACCCCTCCTCTGCTCCCACCCCTCCTCTGCTCCCACCCCTCCTCTGCTCCCACCCCTCCTCTGCTCCCACCCCTCCTCTGCTTCCACCCCTCCTCTGCTCCAACCCCTCCTCTGCCCCCACCTCTCCTCTGCCCCCACCCCTCCTCTGCCCCCACCCCTCCTCTGCCTCCTCTGCCTCCTCTGTCCTCCACCCCTCCTTTGCTCCATCCCTCTTCTTCCCCCACCCCTCCTCCGCCCTCCCCCTCCTCCGCCCTCCCTCTCCTCCGCCCTCCCCCTCATCCGCCCTCCCCCTCCTCCTTCCCCCTCCTCTTCCCCCACCCCTCCTATGCCCTCCCTCCACCCTCTGCCCTCCCTCCATCCTCTGCCCTTCATCCCTCCTCTGCCCTCCACCCCTCTGCCCCCACCCCTACTCTGCCACCCACCCCTCCTCTGCCACTCACCCCTCCGCTTCCCTCACACCACTTCACTCGCCGTGTCCGGGTTGTTCCATGATTTTACTCGGTCGAGCTCCACCCCTCCGCCGCCTACTCTTACCCTCAAGATTTCCAGTCCTTTGGTGCTATGAGAGGAGAAACGGAATTTCGTCAGACATCTCAACGGCTACTAGTGGGGCCTCACGACGCTCTTTCCATATACCAAGTTCTAATTACCGCTCCTGAGTCTTCCTTTGTTGGATATTACCGGTCTCAAACACGTTGCTCTCTCATACAGCAGAACCCCCATTATCCGACCTTCGTTTATCCGACATGACGGATATAAGAATTTTTAAGAATAAATATCCAAAACACCACGGGCCTTCAAAAACAGCAATGCCAGTTTGGTATTACAGCCAAAAAAACGCATGAATGAGCTCTGACATTTTTCGAAGCTGATTTTTTTTAGTAAAGTAACAAATCTCAATCCCTCATTACTTTAAAAATGGACTGTTTTATTCGAAAAATTATTATAAATGCTATTTTTGTTTGTGATATTGTTTTGAATTGGATGGCCGTATTGTTTTTCATTGGAATTAGTAATAAACTGAGTTAATAGATATTTGTACCTGTTTTTCATTAGTATGCTGTATTGTCCGACATTTCCGTTATCCGACCATCCTTTGGTCTCGTTTAGGTCGGATAATCGGGGTTCTACTGTACTTCGATTTTTCAGCAGGTCGGTGGAAGACAACGAAATTAGAATCGAGCGACTTACGGGTACGAAATATTCAGTTTTCGTAGATTAAATGTTTTATTAAAACGTATGCTATTTCTAGAGATGTTAATTTCAACACAATGTTAAGGCTCATTGTTGTGTCATTCAGACGGCTATGTATTCAGAATTATCCGTTTGGCCCCCGTGGAATTTGAGTTTTAGATCCCTGATTTAGAGCCACGCTTGTGCAATGTATAAAGCGCAAGCAAGTAATCCGCTAATCCATGCGTGAGTATCAAGGAGGGTGGGGGGAGGGAAGAGAAGAGAAAGGAGGGAAGAGGTGGGTGGGTCGTGCTTTACAAAGAGGGGGAAATCGGTGGCCCGTATGTTGACATCCGGGATGTCTGTGTGGTCGCTCGAAAAGGATTGTCTTTTTTCCTACCCACACTCATCTTGCGTAATTCGTGACCCACTCAGCTCGCGAGGCATTATGTTGGCCAATTAGAGCGAGACAGCTGTTGATTTTATTTTCAAGTAATATAGCTCGTTTTGGAGAAATTAGCGTGGCTGTTGGTAGCATCCGGAAGAAGATGGTTGGAACTATGCTGAAGAAAAGGAGGCAACAGCTCTTCGGTCGCGCCGATTTAGTTTTAAGTTGCATTCATTTTGAATGAATTGCGTCTCTTGTCGTTGCCTCGTTGGTAGAATTAATTACAGCTATATAACGTCGCATTGAGTGCCATTGGAGTCGTACGTGACCCCGAAATTATTTTATATTATTTGTAAAAATGCATTCTTAATTATATATCGAAACCCTCACCGCGAGTATCTATTGTGCTTGAAAAACTGGGCATAGTCCCCTCTAGGCAGGTATATTTCTTGGTCTGCCCCCACACAGAAGGGCTTAAGCCATTTATTATTTTTCAAAGCGAGTCATTTTAATCCAAATACCCATTTAGGATTCAAATAAGATGCAATAAAAAGTGTTTCAATGTTTATTTCCATAAACGGAAGAATGAATGACTAAAAAGTAGTAGCTGTATCGTTGTGTAGCAGTAGAAGTAGAGTCGAAGTAACCGTACTGATAAGTAGATCTAACATTTATTTATATTGTTTATTGTAGTATCTCTTAATCCCAATATCGTTATTTTTCAGTAGTATTTTTTCTAGCACTTGCATTTTAAAAAATAACTCATTCAAGTAGTAATTGTTTCTGTAAGAACTCTACGCTGTTTGTGTACTAACTTAACCTGTTTTAACTTGATTATCGCTGTTGGTGTACTAATTTAAATTATTTTAACGCTTGCTTGTGTTTCTATCTTGCCTGTTCGCTAACGTTGTTTGTGCGGTGAGTCAGCGCTTCCCTTTCACTTTTTACCTGCGTTCCTCTCTAGCGTAGACCTTAAGTCCACGAATTAGTTAGTCACTTAGTATAACCTTAGCTTGAAGTTTAATTTAATTCGTAGCTAGTACAGATTAGTGTTTAGGATGGCTTCACCTAGGATTCCCGTTTCCTTCTTTCTATGCGACGCTGATTTCGAGGAAATGAGGTCTCGAATCACGGAGCTGGTAAGAGAGGTTACGGACCTCCGTCGGAGGGTGGCGAGAGCGGAGTCGGCCCTTGTTCGTGTTGGGAGAACGCATCCATCCCCGAGAACTCACCGCGCCATGATGGCGACTCGGGTGCGCTCGAGTGCGAAAGTCGGTGGTGTGATCGAGGGTGTTTGTGGGACCTCTTCGGGGGCTGGGGTCGCTCCAATCTTGAAACCCAACGATTGGAGAGTGGTCTCCAACCGGGGGGATCGTGGGGTGGTCCTGCGAAGGCTGGGAGCTGGGAATGCCTCGGCAGACCCTCTTCCAGTTCGCGGCGTTGTCGGAGGACGACACTTCGGCCGATGCTCTCGCATCCGCTCCCGTCTCTTTGGCGGAGGCTGGATCTATGGGAAGTCGGGGTGGGAAGGGAGGGCTTCTAGTAATAGGTAGTTCTAATGTCCGGCGTGTTATGGCTCCCTTGCTAACTCGGGCCCGCCGGGAGGGAGTGGCTGAGCGGGTGTTCTCCAGGTGTATACCAGGAGGAACGGTCCCCCAAGTGACGAGGGCGGTACGGGAGTCGGTGGAGTCAACGGGTTCCTCTTAAGCTGCGGATGGTGGTCCATGTTGGGACTAATGACGCCTCGAAGCGCGGGTCCGAGGAGATTCTAAGTTCTTTTGAGGACTTGGTCGCCGAGGTCACTCGTGTCCGAGAGGAGTCGGGTTCTGATGTGCGGCTCACCATTTGTAGTATTGTCCCGCGGATTGACTGTGGTTCGGAGGTTTGGAGCCGCGTGGCGGGGCTAAACCAAAGGCTATGGAATTTCTGTGTGGGCATGGGAGTCGACTTCGTTGATCTCCGGCCGGTTCTCGGATCGTGTAGGGTACCCCTAAACGGCTCTGGAGTCCATTACACGACCGAGGCTTCACAGAGTATAGCGTGTAGAATCTTCGACCATGGTAGGTCTTTTTTAGATTAGAGAGCAGGGTAGGGTGTAGGCGTAATAGGAGATTTCATAGGGGCATCGAGTGTAATACAGTTTCTGGTCGCGAAGTGAGAGCGTCCACCTGCAAAAACCGTAATAGAGCAGTTATTGCTTCAGGCGATAACGAGAAATTAAATATTGTAGTTTTCAACTGCCGCAGCATTCGTAGGAAGTCTGCCGAACTCGAACACGTAATTCGCACGTTGCATGCTGATGTAGTTATAGGTACGGAAAGTTGGCTCACCGAAGATATCGCTAGCCAAGTAATTTTTCCGAAAAGCTATAGAGTGTACAGAAAAGACCGTGCCAATAGAATAGGTGGCGGAGTATTTTTGGCAATAAGTGAAAAGTACGATAGTTGTCAGATCCCTATTATCGATGAAACGACCGAGAGCGTGTGGTGCCGCCTAGGTAAGGATAATTCGAAAAAGATATATTTATGCTCATTTTACAGACCACCTAATGCCAAAGTTGATTATATTTTAAGTTTAGAGAGGCAATTAGCCGAGCTTAGGTCTATTATGAACGACGGTTATGTGATAATTGGAGGCGATTTTAACTTACCGTCAATCGAGTGGGAAAACCTATGTTTCGTTACGGGAGGTAAAGAACGCGAATCGTGTGAAGCCTTAATTGACACGTTTCATGAATATTCCTTAATGCAGATGGTACGAAAAGCCACGCGTTCGGGCAATGTTCTTGACTTGCTTGCTTCTAACATCCCACATAAGATAACTAAGGTGTCCACAGAGGAGGGACTTAGCGACCATCGAGCTGTGTATGCGGAGTGCGAATTAAAACTCAAAAGACATCCTAAGCCCCTTCGGAATGTATACGCTTTCGCCAAGGCCGACTTTAAAAGTTTCAGCTTACATCTCAAAAGTACCTTTGTCAGTTATCGTGAAAAGACAGAACGATTAGGTATGGAGCCATCATGGTTATTATTTAAGGATATACTAGGAAAAGGTATCAATAGATTTATCCCCAGTAAGTTAAAATCTGATAAGAAAGAACCTCGTTGGTTTAATAAGGAAGTCAGGATTGCCTTAAGACGACAGAGTCGTAGCCACGCAAAATTGAAAAACATACCTACCACCGCTTCCGATGAGTATCGCACAGCTATAGTCCATGAGTATAACAGTGCCCGCGTATTAGCGAGAAAAAACATGCGTAACGCATTTAACACCTTCCGGAATGAGGTATTAAAAACAAAATTGAAGGAGGATCCAAAAGCGTTCTGGTCCTATGTAATAGAAGTCAAGGGAGGGGGTCCTTCAATACCCTCCCTGCGATGTGATTCCGGAGAAATCCTTCACGATGGGGAGGATAAAGCTAATCTACTAAACGTTTACTTCGCGAAGGCGTTCTTGGCAGGTGGAGATAGACTTGAAGATAATCTTATTCCCAATGGATGTACTCGGATGGATAATATTAAAATCTCTGAGGCAGAAATAGCGAAGCAACTGGGTGCGATAAAGCCCAACAAAAACCCAGGACCAGAAGGATTTCCCGCGCGTGTATTAAAAGAACTAGCAGAAGAAATAGCTCCCTTCCTTCGGATAGTATTCGAGAAATCTCTTACCCTCTGTGAGGTTCCTGATGATTGGAGACTAGCACACGTCACAAGGGAGGTGACAAAGAAAACCCCGAAAATTATAGGCCGATTTCTCTAAAATCATTATCATGTAAGATTTTGGAGCACATTATTGTTAGCAACACAATGCGTTATCTCGAGAGTAGATCGCTCTTAGTCAGCTGTCAACATGGCTTCAGAAAAGGTAGATCCTGTGACACCCAACTCGGTCTGTTTGTGAATGATGTTTTATCATGCGGCGAAAATAATAAGCAGGTCGATGCAGTGTTCCTTGATTTTAGAAAAGCTTTTGACAAGGTTCCCCACCGTAAGTTGTTATTAAAATTGGAAAATCTTGGCGTTAATGTTAAAGTCATTAACTGGGTTCGCGCTTTCCTTTGGAATAGAAAACAAAAAGTAGTCATCGATGGTAAGTCCTCGAGTGTGCAGATGTAATCTCTGGAGTGCCGCAGGGTAGTGTGATCGGACCTATGCTTTTCTTGCTTTGTATAAACGACATCAGCTCAGTTGTGAAAAGTAATATCAGGCTTTTTGCGGATGACACCGTAGTCTATAGAGAAATTAGTGGTTCTAGCGACCATCGTCAGCTTCAGGATGATCTGGATGCGTTATCTGTTTGGTGCAAGGAATGGCAGCTAGAAATCAATCAGAAAAAGAGTAACGTTCTAAACTTTTGGAAATCTAGAAGCCCATCGTCCGTGTTTACCTACTCGATAGATGGTGAGAGCATTCCTGTTTCGGAATCCGTGAAATACCTCGGGGTAACCTTGAATCGTGACCTGTCTTGGGACACCCACATAAGACGAGTGATAGGTGCGGCAAATAAGAAGTTGGCTTTTGTGCGTAGAATAGTCAGTGAAAGCACGGAAAAGGTGAGAGAATCCTGTTATTTATCCTTGGTTAGACCTCAAATGGAATACGCAGCAGCGGTTTTGGATCCATATCAGAGGGGACTCATAAAGGATTTAGAAAAAATACATCGGCGAGCAGCTAGATTCGTGAAAAAGAATTACGATAAAAAACAGAGCGTTACGTTACTCATTGAAAAGTTGAGTTGGCCATCGTTGAAAGATCGTAGATTACAGGCGAGACTTAAACTTCTAGATAAATATAGGTCGGAGATATTCGTAAATGAAATGAAGGATATTATTCGACAACCAACGTATATCGGACGGAGGGATAATTAGGACAAGATTCGCGAAATAGATAGTAGGACGGAGAGGCATAAGGAGTCATTTTTCCCTAGGACAATACGTGACCACAATAGATAAGTGAATAATAATTAGTAAGGAACATGGTGCGCGGCACCCCCTGCCATCCACCGTCAAGGTGACTTGCAGGGTAATATGTAGATGTAGATGTAGTGTAGAACATGGAATAGTGTGGTGCGCAAACAACGATCGTGTCGGAAAATGTTGAATTTTTTTCGTCTTTTAGTCTGCCACCGTGACTCTTACGTTTCTAAGGTGCTCCAGTGAATATTCTGAATAGCCTCGCGTATTTCCACCTACCTTTTGTCGTCATTTTATATCAGCATTTACTTGGCATTACTTTTATTTTATGAATATCATAGATTACTAGACTTGACGTCGCTTCAATTGCTTTTAACCCTTTCACTGTATGACGCGTTAACGCGTCGCAGTTATCTCTCGCTATATTTAAAAAATGTAATCTTTGACATTTTCAAACAGCACTCAACAGAAGCACCGACATAACAGGACAGCAGTGTAAGGTTTGAGCCTCCGTTTACCAAACTTGATGCATCTTGGACTCCCTCTTAAGGCAGCCAAAATATCGCGATTTTTAGTTTGTTCAGAACACATGAGAACTTAACCTCCTGCGTTGGTAATATCTCACGATGACAACCTTTTTACTTTCACATTTACGAAATTGTATAGTATTGTGATTGTGAAGAATGCATGTTTTAATTAAAATGGAACATTTACATAGCGGTATATTAAAAAATAAAGATTGCATAGTTCTCCATTGACAAAAAACTAAATAAAAATAAAACTAATAAATTAATCAACGAAACATTCACGTGCAACCACTTAACCTCATTCGCGAAATTTTTCGAAAACTCTGTGAGAGGAAATTTAAATACTTTCACTCGGCATGCATTAGATACACAGACTGCATTCCCCCGTTGTTCGGTACACTTCCAGCTACGTAATCGCATCCACAAAGTTCTGAACTAGCATTTCACTTTTTATCATATCGTACTATTCGTAGCAGAAAAATCCTTATATCCGGTCTATAAAATTGTTCGATTCCCGCAAGGCCCTAGATATCTATATAGGGCCTTGGATTTCCAGTTTCTCCAACGCCATTAAAAATATCTCTGAAGGAAGAGGATGTGCAGTCACTATTAATTTTAGACTTTCTTCTACGCCAATCTCACGCGTCAGTTTTTGAATGCATCGTGTCCCGTTGGTAGGGCTAAAAACATCATCCTATCCCGGAACAAGTGCCTTCCTCCTTCGCCCGCTTGCTTTCTCGGGGAGCTTTTGCCTGGCCATGCACTGGATGCAACTAGGTCAGGAGTGCGGGCGGCGGGGAGGGCGATAGCATGAGGTCGGAGGGGGTGGGTGGGAGGTAGCGATTGGGGCCGGATGGAAGAGGAGGGGAGGCAGTGTCGGAGAGTGAGCAGGGAAGAGGTATGAGGCTTAGAGACAATAATTGGTGTGGGTCAGTCGTAGCGGAGAGAACATCCGTAGCGCTGGGATCCGGCTTATAAATGGCAGGAAAATGGGTCTCTGATGTCCGTGGAGGGAGTTAAGGACGGATAGGAGATTGGATTGGGCAAATATGGTAAGATCGACGGGTGGATATTTATAGCCCTTCGAATTTGAATGCTCTAAATCCCTCTTTCTATCATTTCTTGAGAGAGATGCTAACAGCTTCTTTTCAATTAGATACAATTGCAAAAAGTGAGGTTTCATGCAGGCCAGTTGATGCTTTGAACAATTGCGTTATATAGCCGCGCCCCTCTCACCTAAGAAAACTGTCTCTACCCCCACTTTATATCATGTACAATCATAATTCATTAACATCACCTACGGACCTAGAATTGCCATTAATATAATCGCCGTAAGGAATGCGATATTTCATAGCCACTTGAGAGATAGAATTTGGCTGATACTTGTTGTAGGGATCGCGATTAGGGTGGTTATGCAGAGAGTAACTAAATTTCTAATCTTTTGCGCCTTCCCTCCCCCTCGACCTACTCCCGCGCCCCCCACAGTTTGGAAACCATTACCGTACGGGGTTTTTACCCAGAGTGCTGTAAGATTATAATACAGCACTTGGTGGTTTTTAATAACTTTTGTATTAATCTCAACCGCATATATATGCTATATACACAGGAAAACCTCGTTAATTCGTTAACGGTTAATTCGACCTACCTTTTAATTTGAATGCAATATTCGATCCCATGGAGTGCTTAACCTAAGCTTATTTCGAAACTAAGTAAACACAGTAAAATTTCATTAGTTAATCCAACTAACCGTCCACTGTTCGATGCCATAGGTTCTGAACAACAGTTTTATTTCCGTGTCTCCTGCGTTTTTCTCTATTCTCTATGGCTTTCGAGAATTCGAAACCATTGGGGAAGGCCTAATGTAGTTCTCGGAGAGGATGAGACTTGATTTTAAGTGCTCAACAGTGTGGCTTCAGCGTTTCCAAAAGCGGCATAATATAGTGTGGTTCTGCAAGAGTAGCGATGTATCATCAGTTAACACCATACTGCTGATAATTGGCGAGAAAGTATCAAGCCAATTCTTGATTATTACGAGCAGAAGGACATCTTCAAATGCGATGAAACTGGATTGTTTTATAATTTGTAACCAGATCGGACACTCGTGTTCAAAGGTTCAACTTGTCACGGCGGGAAAAATCCAAAAAAATATTAACCATCTTCTTAACTTGTAAGGCAGATGGAAGTGAAAAATTAAATCCACTCATTGTTGGCAATTCCGAAAAGCTTCGAAGTTTTCAATGAATATCACTTCTTCCCTCAGTTTACGGGGTCAACAAAAATGCTTGGATGACGGTAAAACTCTTTCGGTAGTTGCTTATGCGGTTGGAGAGACGAATGGTTTTCAAAAACAGGAAAATTATTCTGCTAATGTACCAGTGCACAGCACACAACCAAGCGCGCCTAGATTTGAAGTCTTCTATTTCTGCAGTCCCTAGACCTGGGAATTGTTAACTGCCTAAAAATGTCATACGGAAAGCGATTATTATCTCAGCGAGATTAAAGGGAACATTCCTGCGGCAGAGCTTAAGAAATGGAATTTATTCGATTCCGTGAGAAACATAGTTCTTGAGTGTAATGCTATACATCTACATCATACCCTGCAAGTCACCTTTTTGGTGGATGGCAGGGGGTGCAGTGCACCAAGGGTCCATCGTTTTCCTACGTTATCTTTTCCTATTATGATCTCTTATCGTCCTAGGGAAAAACGATCCTCTATATCGCTCCGTTCTACAGTCGATCTCGCGAATCTTATCCTCACTGTCCTGCCTTCCGAGATACGTCGGGCTTCTGATAAGTCATACTACCTCATTCGCTAGTCCCTCCGACATAAATTTTTCCAGTAGTTTAAATCTAGCCTGCAGCCTACGTTCCTCTAACTATGTCCATTTCAGATTTTCTATTAATGATGTTACGCTTTGTTTACTATCGTAATTCCTCTTTACAAATCTAGCTGCCCTGCGCTGCACCTTTTATATCTCGTTAGTGAGTCCCTTTTCGTAGGGATCCCACACAGCTGAAGCATATTCGACCTGCGGTCGAACCAAGGATAAATAACATAATTCTTTCACTTTTTCGGAGCTATTTCGAACTATTCTCCCTATAAAGGCCAGCTTTTTGTTAGCGGCACCTATCAATCGGCGAATGTGGGTGTCCCACGAGAGATCACGATGGTCGTGAGTCCGAGGTATTTAATCGAGTCTGAAACTGGAATCTCTACTCCGTCCAACGAATAATTATTATTCAACGAGATACTCTTGGTTCTCCAGAAGTTGATGACGCAGCTTTTCTTTTGGTTGATCTCTTACTGCCATTCCTTACACCATGCAGAAATATCTTCTAGGTCATTTTGGAGATACTGGTGGTCTTCCGGATTGCTTATTTCTCTATAGATGACGGTGTCGTCCGCGAAAAGCCTAATTTTACTTCTGACTACTGAGCTGATATCGTTTATATAAATTAGAAATAATAACGGACCAATTACACTACCCTGTGGAACGCCAGAGACAACCTCCACTATGTTCGAAGATTTCCCATCTATAACAACCTTCTGCTTCCTATGATTTAAAAATTCACGGATCCAACTAACGATTTAAGAATTAACGCCTAAGGTTTCTAATTTCGTTATTAACTTCCTGTGAGGTACCTTATCAAAGGCTTTCCTAAAATCTAAGAAGATGGCATCGACCTGCGTATTCTTTTCTCCGCTTCTCAGTATACAATTAACAAAAAGACCGAGCTGAGTATCACATGACTTACCTTTCCTAAAGCCGTGTTGACAATCATCTAACAATAAATTACTATCAAGAAATCGCATTATGTTGCTAACGAGTATATGCTCGAGAATCTTACACGATATCGAAGTTATAGAGAAGGGGTCGGCAACCGGTCGATCGCGCAGAACTTAACAAAAATCGAGAAATTAAAAAAATACGTTTATCATTGTGAACCTTACAAAAAGTTTCGAATGTTCACGACGACAATAACATACGATTTTAGCTCATCACTTTGTAATGTATCACATTAAAATATTGTAATAATAATTGTCTTTTAAAAAAACGTCATCGGAAAAAGTGGTCGATCTTGAGATCTCGATTTTTTTCAAGTAGCTCATGTGATGTTAAAGGTTGCCGACCCCTGCTATAGAGCCTCTTTTTATTACAAATTTATTTGCAAATGATGGGGGGTTAAACAAGAAAATTAGGGACGAAATCGTAAATACTACAGCGGATTTTGACGACTGGGTTGAGCTGAGGCCTGAAATTACCGGCCTAACGCATTTCGAAGATATCGCTAATGTTTACGGCATTGTAGCAACTTTCGAATAATATATGAGTTCATCTTCCGTTGGATAGAGAAGCGGCCGCTTCCACAGCAGCTTCAGTGAGTGAGAAAGAAGAGGACGAACAGGAGAATCTCCTTGAACCTGCACATCCTACACGCAAAAATCGAAGTCGTTCGGCCCAGGTCGACCCATGTAAACTTTCAAAAAGCCATATAAATTTTACGAAAGGGTTAAATCAAGCCTAGTCAATCAAAATTTATTTTTCACTTTTAAAATCAAATCTAGTTAATCAAAGTTTATTTAATATTTTTGGTGCAATATATTCAAGTTATTTTTAATTATTTTATTACTTTTACTGTATCATATTACAAATATTGTATTTACCTGTTATTATCTTATTGATATTATAAATGGATTCATATAAAATTTCGTTTCGTACGTATTTGAATTTAGCTTGGGTGAAGTAGAGTACCATTAACTCAAGTATGAATAACGCGGATACTATACATCCCTCCTTTAGAGTAGTCATTCTTAAGATATCATCATCATCATGCTTCTGTCCGAAGACAGGTTTTAACTGAATCGCTGCCTCCATTTCTCTCTCTCCCTAGAAGCCTCTTTTATACCTCTATAAGTATTATATCCCTGCTTTATATTATCTAATATTCCTATTCTTTTTCTCCCTCTTCCTCTTCTTCCACTAATTTTTCCTTCTAAGATCTTCCTTTGTAAACACTGTCTTCTCAATATGTGCCCTATCCAATTTGCTTTTCTTTTTCTGATTGTTTTATTAGCATCCTATCTTCTCTCACCATTTCTAATACTTCTTCATTTCTCTTCCTCTCTGTCCATTTCACTTTCATCATTCTCCTCCATACCCACATCTCAAAACTTTCTAAATATTTTTCCTCCTTTCTCCTTATCGTCCACGTCTCTGCACCATAAAGAGCTATGCTCCATATGTAGCATTTTGCTAATTTCTTCCTTGTTTCTAAATTTATTTTCTTGCTTGTGAGAAGCTCCTTCTTCTCGTTAAATGCTGCTTTTGCCATTGCAATCCTACTTCTGATGTCCTGTGTACTACTTCCATCCTGCACTAAAATACTGCCAAGATATTTGAAACTACATACTTGTTCCAATTTTTGTCCATTTACCATTATATTTAATTCTTTATGTTCCTTTGAAACCACCATGACTTTCGTTTTTTCAGCATTGATCTTCATTCCATATTGTTGGCCAACCTCCACTAGTCTGTCTGTCATCCTCTGAAGCTCTTTCTTGTCTTCTGCTATTAATCCCTGATCATCTGCGTATTTAATGGTGGTAATACTTTCACCTCCTATCTTAAATCCTCTCTCTTCCATCAACGCTTCTTCTGTTATTGTTTCTGCATAAATATTAAATATCGCTGGTGAAATAGGACAACCCTGCCTCACTCCCCTCCCTATTGAAGTACTTCCTGTTTCTTCTCCTTCAACCCTGACTCTAATCTTTTGATCAAGGTAAAGGTTTTTAAGCAGTCTTTTATCTTTCCAATCTATTCCAATTTTGTTTAAAATACCCAGCATTTTATCCCATTTCACTCGGTCAAAAGCTTTCTCCCAATCTACAAAACAAAAACACGTACTTTTATTAACTTCTAGCGCTCTTTCTATCATCATCCTCATACATCCTATAGCATCTCTAGTCCCCCTTCCTCTTCTAAAACCAAACTGATTATCTTGCAGCTACTTTTCTATTTTACATTCAATTCTTTTGGTTATTATTCTGGTTAGAACTTTAGCTGTATGAGAAATTAAACTAATAGTTCTGTAATCCTTACAACATTTTGCATTGTTCTTTTTCTCCAGTGGTACCATCACAACATCTAAAAAATCTTCAGGCCATATGCCAGTATCATATACTTGGTTAAAAAATTTTGTGAGTTGCTTAACTGCTTTAGACCCCAAAACCTTAAGAACGTCCACGGGTATATCATCACTAGACCGCGGATTTTTAGGTTCTAAAAATTAAGTTTTAGGCGACTAAAATAGGCTCTTTAAGTAGCTTAATTAGGCTTTATAAAACGTAAAATAGGCTCTAAAAACTACTTCCAAAAATTACCAGTCAACGAAACATTATTGATTTGTTTTCAAAGAACATAAACATATTTTACTACTATGCATTGAAACTTATTCTTATGGTTAATTTACCATGCGTCACAGAGAAAATACTATCTACATTACATATAGTAATACTGACTGAAAACACTATTCAAGTATAAATTTAAGTACTATGCAGAATGTTTGACAAACTGTTTCATTCGGAATTCCCACAATGAATTTGTCACCTCTTTGCGTTTATTCCACAAATTTCCCGTAGTTGGCCTCACAGTAAATGACAAGCACCTTTTCTAAGTTTTTTTTAGCACAAAACTATGGTATTTGTCAGTTAATATCATCTTGTAAGCAAAAAAGAACGTTCGACATCAACTGATGTGACGGGGGCAAACTATAACTTAGGTGCATGTTGAAATGAAATTTTGCACTCAACTTCACTGGATTTTCCTGCCAGTATATCTGCTGCTGTACATAGGCTCTGCAGACCTGAGTTCTTTTGTAGCCCTTTTTCTAGTTTGGCTCTTACTTTTCCCCCACTTCACCTGGCGCTTCCTTGAATTTTTGTTTCACTTCATTCAGCAAAGCAGTATTTTCGTAGATGGGTTTTTCTGAGCCCTCCAATTCAGCCATAATCCACGCAAGGGATGTATAGTGGGATCTAATATACACCAAATCCTTGGGACTGGAGGGATCATCCAGCAACATTTTCGCCGAAGTGACACAGGCAGTATCCTCGGCTAGATTTGCCACAACTTCCTTGACATGAAGGATATGCTCACTGTAAAATTCAGCTGCTTTCAGCCATGTGCCCCAGCGGCTGAGCACAGGCACAGGTGGCAGAGGGACATCTGGCAGTTTTTTTCAAAAAGCCTGTATTCTTGTTGGTGCCTTGACGAAGACCTTCGCGGTGGAGATCAATTTGTTCACCTTGGGAATTTCCAGTCTTATTTGCTCTGCTACGCGGTTCAAACCACGGGCAAGGCATGTCACATGCACAAGAGAGGGATAGAACACCTTGAGCAACTGCAGGGCAGCATCTGTGTATAGGAGCAGCACTTTCTCTTCGTCTAGATTGTTGGGATACAGCTATTTCAGTCGATTGTTCACAGAATGTGCTATTGTTTCCTGATTTGTTTTGGCAAGTTACTTTGTGCAGATGAGATAGGCTCTGGATGGCACATCTGGGTCCAATTTCCCAACAACTAAGTTGGCCATGTATCTGCTGAGAGCGTCAGTGGTTTCATTGACTGATATCCAAATATGTGAATCTCCAATGTCCTCCCGTATCCAGCACATTGCATCATCGTACGTGGGTTGTACGTAATTCTTGCCTATCGTTGACACAGAAGGTACCGACTGATGGCAGTATCGTTCTAGGAACCCCTTGAATGTTGGAATTTCTAGTGTTCTTAATGGAATGTTGGCTGCCACAATTGCATGACACAAATCTGCATCAAACTGATTCTTCTTGCAGGATCCCTCAGAAGTTTTTGTTAAAAGCGTTTGTTTCATCTTCGATTTGCGTTAAACATTTGCCTTATGTAGCACTCCTTGGACATGCTGAGTTAGATGGGTTTTTTTATAACTCGAAACCTATAAAGAAAAATTATGAAGAAATAATTAACCTTAAAAATACGGAAATAATCTAATAAATATTGAAATGGGACAAAATTATAAAATTTACTGTAGAGCTACGAAGGTCCGCAGCTGGATTGCTGAAAATTTTGAATAACCACGTCTATAGTTACCATAAAATGGCTCGTATAAACAAAAAATGTAGATGGTTTTTGCCTCAACGATGACAAGCAATTCACGGCCAATAATTCGTTGCAAGCCAGCATTATAATGTACTTACCTCCTTGTTGTATGCTTGACAGAAGATAACTTTTTCATCCGTTGTGAAGTACGGGAACTCTTGTAGCCACTGACGTATTAAATAAGCTTTCGAACTTGCTACTTTATGCATTGCACTTTCACAATTTTCACGTTCACACTTCTCATCTTCACCCTCTGCAGTCTGGAGATGGACTGCAGGGTTATTCTTGTTTTCCCGTGTCACACAATATGGCAATGTAACGATGAGAAATTAACGCAACATCAGATTAAACCCATTGTTACATTGTCGCATCGTGCGACACAGGGAAACAATAGCACCGCCGGATGCGTGACAGGTCTGAGCTGATGTTCGCCACCTGATCATGACCGTGGTGTGAAGGACATTTTCCCAACCCTCAACTGAACATTGTACAGTCAGTTTAAAAAATATGACTAGTACCAAAAAAATTAGCCCTTTTTAGGCTTTTTTGCATGAAAATGGCAAAAATAAGCATTAACGTCGAAATAGGCATTTTTAGGCATTCATGTCAAAATAGGCATTTTTAGGCACTATAAAATATACGTTTTTGGGGTTAATTATTCATGATACGTATATATACAATTGTATATTCAGATATCTACTCAGGAAATAAATAGGTTTTTAACTAAAGATCCGCGGTCTAATCATCACTCCCAACAGCCTTCCTTCTTTTCGTGTCATCAATTGCTCTTTTAACTTCAGACTCGAGAATACTTGGTCCTAGCTGATCTTCCACATCCTCTTTTTCATTTAAGTCAATATTTCTTGTCTTTCCTTCTTTGTCATACAGAACCTCAATGTATTCTTTCCAGACATTCTTTACATTGTCTGGCTCCGATACTATTTTACCACTTTTGTTCATGATTCCTTTACATCCTATCTTTCTTGCTTTTTTCTTGAATAGTTCCCTTGCTTTGCTATACATGAGGTCTGTTCTACAAATTCTTTCACATTCGACAATCTCCTCGCATTTCTCATTTATCCACTGTTCTCTGGCTTTATCTGTTTCCCTTCTTAAAGCATTATTTAACTCCTTGTACTTTCTTTGGCCTTCTTCAGTGTTTATGTTCTTCCACTTTCTCCGCTCTTCCATTTTTTGCAGCATGGCTGCTGTGATCCAGGGTTTTTTGTTTCTTTCACCCGTTATCTTTCCTACCTTCTTTTCCATTACATCTTTAATGTTGCTATGGATGTATCTCCACTCCTCATCTACATTCTTCCTATTTTCTTCAGCTCTCTCCCCCAACCTTTCCTCCAGCTCAGTCATGATAGCCTCCTTGTTTTTAAGGAGTTCCTCTAAGTTCCATTTCTTGTTAACTCTTATGTTTCTCTTAACGCTCTTCAGTCTACATTGTATATTTGCCACCAAAAGGTTGTGGTCAGAATCGATATCTGCCATAAGATAGGCGAAGGCAAAATGTTTAGCTGTCCAATGACGAGCTAATCACATGATTGCCTTAAGATATTGCGATTGCAGACTGTAAATAGAGATCATATGAGTCAGTCATAAATCATATTTAGAAAAATAGGATCGGTTACGTCTAGTTACATTACATCGAAACGAAAATTGCCTCTTTCGTCATCCAATTTTTGTCTTTAAATTCGTGGAGAAATTAATTTCTCTTACTCATTTACATACAGAAGTAATGGCGTGTGTTTGAGAACGATATTTCGTTAATGAATGAATAATGATATCTGATCGTCAAAGTTTATATTAATAAGGAAGATACTATAAAGAAACGAATTAACTGAAATGCCGTAATTTAAACGGCATTTGGGCTGATTCTTTACATCAAAGTTTATTTTTAGGTGGGAACAACTACAGCGCCATTGTTGATAAGTTTTATTCTATACCAGCTAAATTTCATGCGTGTTCTGTCATTCTGTCCATTTGATAGGACGATACAGTTACAGCATAATAGGCCGCATCGTTGCAAACTCGGAGACACTCATTTTGGTTACTATCGTTTGAAAACTAATAGTGGAACTGGAAAGGCTCCACTCAAAATGAAAATGTTCAGAACGTGACAAAAGATTTTATTCGCTGCCCCCGAAAAAATTACAGCTATGTAATATTATTTATCTGAATGTGATTGAACTATACATAATTTACTATCTATATACTCAAACCACGAAACTACGGCTATAACTATAAATTAATCGAGTAATTGCCCGTCAAACAACATTATGGGAAAGCTGATCGGATAAAAGTTCAGTTATTTTTTTACAATGTTACTCAAACCTTGTAAATTCTATTCATACAAAGTCTCCTTTCTATTGCCCACTCCTTTCCCTCAACGCAATTAATTCCCAGTAACTGCTGCCTAAATGTCGTGAGAATAAAATTCCATAATTGTACTATCTATAATAAATAGCTTATTTTAAACACTCTTGATTTACACCGATAGTTTTCAATGTACTGCAGCACCTAAAATTATTAAAATTTTAGTTGCTGCGTTTAATATAAACCATCAGTTCATTATTACTTAATTACATTAATGCAAGAAAAGTTACGCAAATAATTAGTAATCGATTTAAAAAAACTTTGTGACATCTATATTGCTTCCTTGTAAAATGATGAATTTTCGCCACATTTAAATCGAACTTAAGTCCTTCAGCTACGCCTCTAATACTGAACTTATATCTTATTTACGTTATAACCCAGCTAGTCGCAAATTACCTTCATTTTAATAAAAATCTCTATCGGCATGTCTTATCGCACCCGGGGGAATGTACTATCTATAGGTTTTCGCGATTATTTCAATGTATTTTCTTGTATTCTGGGATCTAGACCTACGCCCATCAGGACCTGTGGTGTAAGTATACCACGCACTTCCTCAATAAATTCGGTGCTATTAAACTTTTCGAAGAGTTTTCCGCATGCACTCCATTCTTCTACTCTTCATTGTCTGCCATTTCGTCGCTTTAAATCTCTGATACGCTGGCATCGCATCTGTACTTGCCGTTAAAAAACAGTATCTTTCTAAGGTGGACCATTTCGAGGTTCCCTGATAGGCTCTCTTCGAAGAGGTCCCAAACTGCGTTGCAGTATTCAGTGATAAAACAGGATAGCGAAAATTATGCGTTTTCCTTCATACCCGAATGACACCCCCGAAGGACTCTGTAGGAATCCCCTCGAACCCTGTTCACAGATTCTCAAGCTTCAAGCGTCTATTGGTGCTTCCCATCTAGTTCCTGGCAAAGGTTTTAACGTTAATTGATGAGTTTGAATATGATTAAGGAAAATTTCCCAACGTGTTACAAACCCAGAAAATAAAGCATATATTCGTTGCATTGTCCCAAACAGAGTTACTGTATCGACTGCAGACTTCGCGGTATCAGCTAATACCAGGTTAAGTGAATGACAGCCACATGGAACATAGACGGTTATTGGGTTCAAGTTTAGTATATGCCGCTGTAAACCTGAATGTAAACCTCTCATGTTCGCCTCATTGTCGTATCCCTGACCTCGACAATTTTGAATTTCTATACCATTAGGTTGAAGTTCCTCTAAGAAACATCTACAAAGACCTTTACCCGTACTGTCGTGAATATGTAAGAACCGTAAAAAATGTTCTTTTATTTCTGGAACACAGCCATTAATTTCTACAATTCTAAAAATCACAGACAGTTGTTCTTTTCTGTTTGAATCAGGAGTGCAATCCATTATAACCGAATAGTATTTAGCCTTTTTAATTTTCTCTATAATTACTTTTCCGTAGCAATAGCTATTTGCAGAATTAATTCGTTTTGTATGCTCTTTCCCAGATAACTTAAGCATTTATTGCTACTATTCAGTACTCGATTTTCGTGTTCCTGCATAATTGGATCAAATTTTGCAATTAATTGCACCAAACCTAAAAATTTTCCATTTCCTTTTATATAAAGATGTTCATTAGTTTCGCGAAATGGCAAACATTTTTCTGCAAGATAATTGCTAGTAACCTTTCTACTGCCAATTTCCAACGTTTAGTTTCATTGTTTAACATATCAACGTTTTTTTTGTCAATTGTCCGATTGTCTTTGAGTCTCATAAGCATTTCTCTCCAATCAGAGTAGCATCTCATATGCTCAGAAGAATTTTCATGTCTTTTTAATATCAAAGACATATTCTTCCAGTTTTTATTACCATTTTTTCTGTCAAACTGCTGGATTTTTGGCAAAACATTTACAACAGAAACAATATACACTCGTTATGTTTGAGTAAATTAACCATTTCCTTCTTACTTTCTCGCCGTTAGTAAGAGTTAGATAATAGTGATAATTAGAGTAACTTCTATTATTTACATCTTTAGTGGCGCATTCGAAAGAAGGGAGAAGCGAGTGGGGCGAGGCCCCTTTGTGATGTTTCTGAATCTGCCCCTGCCTCAGTGTCCATGTTTCTGATCCATACAAAGCTATATTGCATGCTTATAATGTGATCGATTTCTTACAAATAGCTTCCTTTATTTTCCTCGTTGTTAGAAGTTTCTTTCATCTGAAAGCGACTTTTGCTTTCCTTATTTTAGCCCTTATTGCATTGGTGCGTTTTGCACCACTTGTTGTGGTTCTTCCAAGGTGTTTATATTCTGAATTTTGTTCTAATGGCTTTCCATCAATATTTTTCGGGTTTTCTTCTTTTTCAAATACTCGCATGACCTTGGATTTTGTGTATTGCTTTCCATTACGTATTTTCCGCATTCCGTTATTATCAGTCTATTTATCATTTTTTGAAGTTATTTTCATTTTTTGGTAGAAATACTCTTATCAACAGCGTATTTTGCTGTTATTATAAACCTCTCTCTTATCTTGGCATTTCCTCTTCCTTGTAGAACTTCTTGCATTAACCTATCTTCACATATATTGGGTAGTACCGGCGATAGGTCTTACTCCTCTCCCGATATTTACTCTTCTGATATCAGCTTTCTCCAGTCTGACTTTCATAGCTTTTTCATGTATAGATTCCTGATCAGTCTCCTGTCTTTCCAATCTACACCTATATCCTGAAATATTCTTATCCGTATTACCCATTTTACACCATCTAAGGCCTTCTGCCAGTCGATAAAACATACGCAGAAATCTCGACTGTACTCTTTTGTCCTTTCTGATGCTTCTCAGTACCTCTGGTTTTTCGTCCTTTTTCTGAAACAGAATTGATCCTCCCCTAACATTTCTTTGGCTTGTTTCTCTAACCATTTTGTAAGAATTCTTGTGACGATCTCCGATATGTGCGACAGCAGGCTTATCGTTCTGTATTCTTTACTATGCACACACACACATGAAGGTGAAGTTAATATAAAACATTAAAATAATGATTACCAAGTCATTGAAACAGATTTATGCAAATCTTTAGAAGTCTTTCATTGGGGATACTTTCGTTACGTAAAGTAATAAAATTTTTATTTACGTTAGTGAACCTCTCAATAGGTCCAGACATTTGATAGACTGATAACTCCAGAGGGAGTGTAAATAATTAAGTAGTATGTGTAGCATCACAGAGGAACGTTTTTCATTAACTGTCCAGAGAATCGTATTATTTGGTGTTAATAAGTTTCTAACTCTCATTTACAAATAGAAGAATTGTCGAAATTTTTATGTGAAGTTTTCATTTAAGTGCCCCTCTCTCCTTCCAGAAGGCCTAGTAAGCCTTAACAAAACTCAAAACTGGAATCCTGCAACAGTTCCTGTTTCGTCAGTTATCATTTCAATTTTTTTTCCACAAAAGTCTGTCTCTAGCCAAACATATTTTAGTAATCGGACGCGCATTACTCTAAATCTAATAATTTACTATGATATAACCATAGTAAGACAAATTTCTAGCTGTTATGTTTCAATTGGTCTTGCTTTCACTTAATTTTTTAATAAAATATACGGTGTCCCCTGGAGAAAGCTGGTATTTTTTGCATGTTGCTGCAAAGTTTAAAATTATTTAAATAGGAAATATATTTATGTTTTGATACGCTTCTCGATATTTCCCGTCTGAGAAAATGGTCTATTCTGACGAGTTTATATTTATTTAATGGTAATTAGAAAGTATACTATGTCCAATTGCTTAATCTAAGTAACTTAGTTACTTTTAATGAGGTATGTGTCTACGTAAACAAGATAGCAGTGTGAAATGGAATTGATGGAGCGAATGTCTGAGGTCCGGTCATTCAATTTTATGGAGACATTCATTAAAGGCTATTATCAAGACGTTTAAAGATTCAGCATCACTCAATTCAAATGCTGATAAAAAGAGCGACGGACCAATCACTAATGGTCGCACTTTTAATTAGTGATGGAAATACATTATATGTGTATTCCATTTTCGTTTGGCGTTCGCTTAACCTCAGTGTTTGAGGCACGAACAATCCGATTGCCTCTTTCAACTAGAGGTTACTCTTTGTTTCAAGTTAGATGTTACCGATTTAACGAGGCTGATCCGTGTTCTTAAATTTTTGTAATGATCGCTGAAGAAAAATTCGTCTGGCTAGTGAGACGGGTTTATACATCTGGCGCTTCATTAGCAGTGATTCAAGAAGTTATTCGATTTTCGGATGCACCATGACAGAATATCGATATATAGGCAAGTTTATTGGGCTTTTGTCGATTGGAATACGTTATAAGTGAAATGTGACATAGGCAAATGTCTAACTCGACGAGGCGTCCGGGCCGCATTAAAGCGATGAATGTTATAGAAGGGCCGCATTAAGGCGATTAATGTTAGAGAAGGGCCGCAGTTGTTTAATGAGAGCCAGAGCTGGAACGATAGACTCGAGCAGGAAGATTGGAAACCTGTTTTGCAATTAAAAACAACAATTTAGAAAATGCGTTCTTTGTAATTCGGTAATTATGAAAAAATTTCGTCTCCTTTACGTTAAAAGAAAGCATTTATATGAAATTCCACAGGATTCACTGAAGACAAAAATTAGCTATCGGGCCGCAGTTAGGCACAGAAAGGACCGCCAGTTTGACATGCTTGGCTTAGGGTATAATCGAGTCCTATTACTGAATGTGGAAATGGGAATGTTTTCAAATACTCGGATAAGAATTTCGATATGGAATTAAGTATTTTTACGAAGTAAAGATTGTATACTTACAATTTTTCACCTCTCTAGACGTCGCTTTGAAAGTTGCATATATAAGATAATCACTCAACTCCTACGAGACAGAAGAGCCTTGCCCTTTTGCTTAATTTTCGCTTATCCTCTTGGCGATTTCTGAACATTTCTCGCGTGGGCGTAGCTGCACAAGGCCGAAAGGCTTTCAAGGGCACCGCCTTATTAAGTTCTCGCTGGAATAGGTTTCCTTGACGGGATATAAAAGCTGAAAGAGTGCGAGCGTTTTGCTATTTTCATTTCGTCATTGACGGCGTTGTTCAGTCTATTTCTTTTCCTTTATGAATGCTTTAATTCTTTTAGTCCAGTCAAGACTTAGTACCTATGAACGAGTCTTTGATTAATTGTTAACGATAGGTGATTTTGTTGGTATTTTGGCTTCATAGTCTGCTTTTCTTAGTTTTTATCCCTTACGCTGAAGCTTGCGTTCGTCTTCGTTTCTTTTTCTCGGTCGCTTCCTCTATAACTATATTCGTATTGTGATCTCTCGAGTGTTGGTTTGGCCTTGTTCGCTCACTTGGTATTCCCGATGCATATGGGCGGACGATTTTTCTCTCTGCATTTGGTTTTTAAGCATATAAGCCAAATAAGAATTTTTTTCTCCTTGTTTTGTAGGTGAGAATGGTTGGTTGGTTGTTTGTTGGTCCTCGATAATCAGTTCACCATCTTCCGCTGCCCATATTGGTTCCTGCATTGGAGCTGAAAATCGGTCCTCATCATCGTTGAACGTGTTTTTATTCATCCCATAGATTCCGATGTTTGAGAAGTCGGATATAGTCCTCTCGAATGTGGTCACACTAATGTAAGCTTTGTGGAGCGTTGCTACAGGCTGCTATGCGCCATATTCTTCTCAAAACGGCCACATTCTCTATCTAGAGCAGCGGTTCTCAACCGAAAGTACGTTGCGGACCGGTGTAATAACAGAAAGTTTACCGCGGAATGGCGTGCTATCTGAATAATCCATCAGTGACCGGTAAAATCAATTTTAAATCACCAATCATTTGACAGTGTTACACTTAAACAAATGGAAACAAGCCTTCCATTAACCAGTGCTGCCCATTATAAAACATTTATGAAAAAATGGAATATCACGGACCGGCCAATGCCGGCGGTTGAGAAACGCTAATCTAGAGCACTTTCAGGAATAAATAATCGTTTGACGTCTATGGATGTAACCGTCTGAAGCAGTTACTCTCTCATTTACATAGCAAAATATTTATCACATAATGATTTTAAGGCTACTGCGGTTGCCGATAGGTATTCTTATTGAAAACATCCCCCAATATGGCACCATTTCGTACCGAAAATGTAAATGTTTATTTCTAGATTCCCTTTATTCAATATTAAGCTCATCCTGCTCCTATAGGAATAGCGAACAAACAATGGCTTGTGGGCACTAAACCGCGATGCCACGATGAAAAATTATCCGTGAAATTTCATTTAGATAATTACTCATGTTACTAAAAATATGCTAATAAAATCATTTCTAGTGAAGTTCCTGCATATTTTCTTAGTGAATTCTGGTGCGAATCCAGCTCATGTTTTGAGAACAAATTTTTATAGTATCTTTTGATTTCCTTTATTATTGCTCTTAAGTTTTCTATTAACTTTGGTTGACTCTGGTTTTCGTACCTATTATATATAGACGGTTCTTATACTTGAGAAAAATAAATCGGAGATAAACGTTCTGAGATCTGTAATCTAAGTCAGTGCCATTGAGTTCCGTCTTTGTTGAAAATATAATCCATTTTTTCAAAATCCAGTAGTCCTAGGTCCGTTTCAAGTAAAAATTTTTACTCCATACTAATGCGATTACTTGAGAGTGGTTATTAACGAGATAGGTGGAAGTTATAGGTACGCATAAGAAAACGGAACGCTTAAAAGTTTTGATAAGAAAACTATAAAAAGCTATTTGATGTTTAACAATTTTCTGAGGCATTTAAATTATATTTCGTTTTATTTTTCGGATAGTGTATGAGAAGAAAAGAAATAAATTTTTGTCTCATATTGGTTTTTCAAATGGGGGTCCGCGACACTTGTAGAAAAAAAATTTTGTATCGATTTATAGAAGTGATAATTAATTTATTAGTAATAATTTAAAAGAAATCTATTTCCATGGAAACATTATTCAGTTGTCAGGCCTTTCAAAGCCAACGCGTGCTCCCACTCCTCAATGTGTAGTCGAATGTCAAATCCACGTGTCCAAGAGTCCGTGGAATTTCAGATGTACCAATAAGGGTCCGCAGGTCGAAAAAAGAAAAATCCTTGTCTCTGCAGTTAATTGCCTCGATAAGATTAATACAGTGTAGCTTTATTTAACACCGTAAAACGAAGGCGTTGACTACTTTAAGCCATTTACGATCTGCAACATTGAGTACTGATTTGGGGTGGCATTTTGTTTTGTCATCCCAGGCGGCAGATTTCAACGTTACGCTCGTTGCCATTTATTATTCGTTTAAACTATGTTGTTATTAAAAAATAATCCGTGGTTTAGAGAAATTTCGGCTGGTAAGCGGATTTTTAAGTTAAAGAATAAGACGTGTTGCTATTTTTTTATTATTACTAAATGTACGCTTCAAGTTGACCGGCTGACCAGGTGTCAACATATGTATACACATAACACATTAACATTGAATTATATATTACAAATGTATGAAATTCCAAAAACTGTGTATATATATATATATATATTTATTTATTTATTTACTTACTTATAAATTTTAATTGGACCCAGACCCAAAACATTTGGTCGAGTTAATCTACTTTTTCCTTTGATATAGTACTATAAAATGCTGTTTAGTTTTGAATTATCATATTTATTGAAGAAGTTTTTTCAAAATATTTCTGGCCGAGGCTCCCAAATGGCAAACACTCGAGCATCGCTTTGGAGTTATCGCCCCGCGGCGGGGATCGCACTTTTCATATTTTATTATATTTTTATAATTGTAATTAAACGTAGAAATTTATATTTAACATATTGATATATTTAACATTTTCAAATGAAAATTGAAAACTTAAACCAAGAGACGTGTAAGTTGCTGTGCTGCTAAAATGCTAGGAAAAACGCTGGGAGCGAGTTTTCATTCACCAAGTAGAAATGCTATTATTCCTCCCGATGGGTTTCCAAGGAACGGGTCTACGAAAATTTACCGCCAGAAATTCATCCCCATCAATTCATCGCAAACAATTCAACGCCGCGGAAAATTCACCGCCAGCAATTCATCGCCAAGGAAAATTCACTGCCACGGAAAATTCGTCGCCATGGGAAATTTATCGCCTTGTATGGATCATGTTTTTAATAAAGGCTGTATTAAAAATGCGTGTGTGGACTCTATGCCGACAGAAGAATATAATTTATTTATTTATTTCCATGCGGCCCCTAAACAGCCGTAATCGGCCTTTTACAAGGGGCTCATTAACATAATAACAAAGACGATCACAAACATCCATGCCCTAGGTGAAGAAAAACCCACCTAGGCGGGATTCGAACCCGCGACCTTCGGATTGGCAGGCGAGGACGTTACCCTGCCACCACCGAGGCCGGTTAGAGCAAATAATTTAACTATAGCGGTTTTGATGAATACGATAATGTTTCATTTTTTACAAATTGTAAATTTAAAGCATAATTAATCTTTAAGTTATGAAATTCAGTCAAAACTGTAAACAATTTAAAAGCACTCCTTGGCGATGAATTTGCTTTGGCAATAAATTGTTGGTGATAAATTTTTCTTGTCGGTTAATTGTTGATTTACAATTTAAAGCATAATTGATCTTTAAGTTATGAAATTTAGCCAAAACTATAAACTATTTTAAGCAAACGTTGTTCGTGTGCAAAAAATATTAAAACGTGTATTTCCGTTGAAATCTCGAAGTAGATTTTTTCATGAAAGAATACGTTCTCTATACTCCATCTGGAGAAAGTAAAAAGATTAAAAATTGTTTTGAAATGGTATTTGCAATTCTCGATTTGTAAGTGAACAAATGGAAGTGCTCGAAATTTTATTCGGAAAATGTTTAAAAATTTATTTGTTGAAATTTAAATACAAGGAGATCTAGACAGAATTTATAATGCCTGTTCGTCGAACATTTTTCAAATAGGGGTCATGGAAAGCACAATATAGATTTTCTAATGTTGTTTATTTACAATTGAGTCTACAAAAATAACGTCCTTCATTACATTCCCCTTCATTTCCTCTATCCCCTACACCATTTTTATTTCCTTCTTTTCCTGCAGACCCTTAATTGTTGTTAAATTCCTATTTGATAGATATCAATATTGCCTATAATGGTCATCCTCCTCCCGTTCTCCTCTCCCTTACTCTTTGTTAACATTTTCTGCATATCATTATGCCCTTATACTCTTCTGTCGGCGTAGAGTCCGCACACGCATTTTTAATACAGCCTTTGTTACCAACATGATCCATACAAGGCGATAAATTTCCCATGGCGACGAATTTTCCGTGGCGGTGAATTTTCCTTGGCGATGAATAGCTGGCGACTAATTTTCCGAGGAGGTGAATTGCTGGCGGTGAATTTTCCGTGGCGATGAATTGCTGGCGGTGAATTTTCCGCGGCGTTGAATTGCTGGCGGTGAACTTTCCAGATACCCCAAGGAAGTCTCCGTATCCTATTCCATGCGCTTTTCATATTTATGATGGATTTAAAAAAATGGTAACGTAGTTGGATACGTTTTAATTGTTCATGTTTTCGGTGAAATTTGGAAAAGTTTCTTTCGAATTCATTAG